>JAVSCE010001824.1:0-126051 GCA_032199065.1 Smutsia gigantea | reverse complement strand
TAAACCTAACGAAGGAAGTAAAAGACTTATACTCTGAAAACTACAAGACACTCCTAAGAGAAATTAAAGGGGACACTAACAAATGGAAATGCATCCCGTGCTCTTGGCTAGGAAGAATAAATATTGTCAAAATGGCTATACTACCTAAAGCAATCTACAGATTCAATGCAATCCTTATCAAACTACCAACAGCTTTCTTCAATGAACTGGAACAAATAATTCTAAAATCCATATGGAACCACAAAAGACCCCGAATAGCCAAAGCAATCCTGAGAAGGAGGAATGAAACAGGGGGAATTACACTCCCTGACTTCAAGCTCTACTACAAAGCCCCAGTAATCAAGACAATTTGGTATTGGCACAAAAACAGACCCACAGACCAGTGGAACAGAATAGAAAATCCAAACATTAACCCAAACATATACAGTCAATTAATATTTGATAAAAAGTGCCTTGGATATACAATGGGGAGATGACAGCCTCTTCAGCAGCTGGTGTTGGAAAAACTGGACAGCTACATGTAAGAGAATGAAACTGGACTACTGTCTAGCCCCATACACAAAGGTAAACTCAAGGTGGATCAAAGACCTGAATGTAAGTCATGAAACCATAAAACTCTTAGAAAAAAACATAGGCAAAAATCTCTTGGACATAAACATGAGCAACTTCTTCACGAACATATCTCCCCAAGCAAGGGAAACAAAAGCAAAAATGAACAAGTGGGACTATATCAAGCTGCAAAGCTTCTGTACAGCAAAGGACACCATCAGTAGAACCAAAAGACATCCTACAGTATGGGAGAATATATTCATAAAAAAACGTATCTGATAAAGGGTTGACATCCAAAATATATAAAGAACTCATGCACCTTAACAAACAGAAAGCAATAATCCAATTAATAAGTGGGCAGAGGACATGAATAGACACTTCTCCAAAGAAGAAATTCAGATGGCCAACAGGCACATGAAAAGATGCTCCACATCGCTAATCATCAGAGAAATGCAGATTAAAACCACAATGAGATATCACCTCACACCAGTGAGGATGGCCAACATCCAAAACACAAAACAACAACAAATGTTGGCGAGGATGTGGAGAAAAGGGAACCCTCCTACACTGCTGGTGGGACTGCAAATTAGTTCAACCATTGTGGAAAGCAGTATGGAGGTTCCTCAAAACACTCAAAATAGAAATAACATTTGACCCAGGAATTCCACTCCTAGGAATTTACCCTAAGAATGCAGCAGCCCAATTTGAAAAGGACAGATGCACCCTATGTTTATTGCAGCACTATTTACAATAGCCAAGAAATGGAAGCAACTAAGTGTCCATCAGTAGATGAATGGATAAAGAAGATGTGGTACATATACACAATGGAATATTATTCAGCCATAAGAAGAAAACAAATCCTACCATTTGCAACAACATGGATGGAGCTAGAGGGTATTATGCTCAGTGAAATAAGCCAAGCCGAAAAAGACAAGTATCAAATGATTTCACGCTTATGTGGAGTATAAGAACAAAGAAAAAATACTGAAGGAACAAAACAGCAGCAGACTCGCAGAACCCAAGAACGGACTAATAGTTACCAAAGGGAAAGGGACTGGGGAAAATGGGCGGGAAGGGAGGGATAACAGGGAAAAGGGGGCATTACGATTAGCAGATGTAATGTTGGGGGGGGCACGGGGAGGGCAGTACAACTCAGAGAAGACAAGTAGTGATTCTATATCATCTCACTACGCTGATGGACAGTGACTGTAATGGGGTTGGTGGGGGGGGACCTGATGAAGGGGTAGTTTAATAATCATAATATTGCACATGTAATTGTAAATTAATGATAATAAAATAAATTATATTAAAAAAATTCATGGGTTAAATATAACATGTAATTCACTTAAAAATGAAACTTGGATTATACATAGTGTTCTCTATTGTATACCTTATATTGAGCATTTTCATTAATAAATCTTCAAAAATGTAAATTTTAATGTTTGCATAAAAAAACATAAATCTAATTCCATCAATTTAAAAAATATTATAAGACTTACCATTAAAATTTGAATGAAGCCAAATTCCTTGCTCTAACATGAAAGCCCTACACAATCGGCCTCTGCTTTCCTTTCCAACCTCATCCATCACTGTCTCATCTGTAAACTGCATGTCAGTTCTGCACTTGCCATTTCTGTCCCCGGAAATCCCATCTCAATGTCTTTTCATTTATTCTTCCCTCTGCCTGAAATGATCATACCCCACGTCTTTGCCAGGCTGCCTTTTTCACTATCCAGGCTTCTGCTCTTAAGTCCACCCCTCAAAAAGACTTTTGCTGATGGCCCAAAGATGTCACCTTACCCCTCCTCATAATCACTTTCTATCCCATTACCATGTTTTATTTTATCTATAGTATTCACCAGCATATGAAATTATCTTGTTTTGTTTCCATATTTATTGAGTACATAGACTGTAAGCTCAGTGAGAGCAGGGCTTAGTCTGTTTTTGTCACTGGTGTTTCCTTAGAGCCAAAACAAGAGCTTAGCCTACAATAAATATTTATTGAATGAATGACAACCAAAAATAAAGGCGTGAGTTTGGAGTGGGTAGTTTCCAATCATTCCTGGAAATCTGTTTCCAGAGTCAACTTTACACATTATTCCTGTTTTCCCAGACTCTTCTGTTTTTATTCCCTTCTACATTCATACATCTAACACCAGAATGCTTTGGCAGAAGGACTGGGTCTAAGTCAAGGAGAACCGTTTATATGAAAATAGGATGTTTGTGTTTGGGAGTCTACCTCTATATAATGAGATTTATTCAGTTAAATCTAAACAAAGAATTTTCTTAGTTGAAGGATAATACAACCTCAGAATCATGCTGATTACTATCACGCCTATAAGTGACATCAGGCAGCACATTTCTTGAAAGGTTCCTCTCAAGACTGCCAACCATTTTGTTTCATATGATAATCACTGTAACAGCAAACTGATTGAGTGACTCAGCATTAAGGATTTGTCATGCATTATCTTCTTAGTCCTTTCATCTACCCTATGAAATATTATGATTCCCATTCTATATATGGGGAAAATTAAGACTCAAGGAGGTTACCTGACTTGCTCAAAGTCACTTAATCAGCAGGTGGTAGAGTACAGATTCAACCAGAAGCTTTGCTTAGTAGACATTAAAAAATTTTTTATCATTATGCTTATTATCATTACTGATTATTGTAGACAAACTTTCACCGAATCTTTCTGTAAAATTTTTTAATTCCCAATATTTGAATATTCAGAGCTGGGCTAATTCTTAACACAAAAGGAATAAGTAACTTGCTTAATGTTATTCTAAAATATACGAAAATCAAAATCAATACAAAATTCCTCCTCCTACTAATCTACCACACTTCCTGGATTTCTTATTAAATTCATTAAAAAGGCTCATTTCTAGAGAAATAAGCATTTTAGCTGTCAGAACATATGCAGGACTATTAACATGAGAGGAATGATTAATGAACAGTATCGCAATGGTATTTCCCAGTGCCCTGAGGGAAGGAAGAAATTGAGAGCTATCTGAGCCAGAGCCATTAGTATAAGTTTTTGTTTGAGTTACATTCAACCACACTATGGATCAGATAAAGAGACCCATCCTTTTATAGTATGGAAAAAGGGGAGAGTCTCTGGCAAATAAGGGTACAGGATTGTGCAAAAATAGATGAGATTTGTCTTCAATACCAAAGCCTCCAGCCTCATTAAAGACCAAATGTGGCCCCCAACCACCATGAATGTGTCACAAGTGTCCCTGTAAACACACTAAATTATAGCTGGCCTAGAAGACTCTGTGCCTTCAAGAATCTAGGGTGATGGCTTTCTATCTAATCAACTAACTGAATGGACCAAGTGGAATTTATTCCAGGGATGCAAGGATGGCATAATATTCATCAATCAATCAATATCATACACTATGCTAACAAAAAGAAAGATTAAAAACCACATAATCATCTCAATAGATGGTGAAAAAGCATTTGACAAAATTCAACATTTATTCATGATAAAAACTCTCAACAAAATGGGCATGGAGAGTATGTACCTTAACATACTAAAGGCCATATATTACAAATGAACAGCTAACATCATACTTAATGTTGAAAAGCTGAGAGCTTTTCCTTTAAGATCAGGAACAAGACAAGGATGTCCGGTCTCACCACTCTTATTCAATGTAGTACTGGAGGTCCTAGCCATGGCAATCAGACAACACAGAGAGATAAAAGGCATCCAAATTAGTAAGAAAGAAGTTAAATTGTCACTGTTTGCAGATGACATGATATTATATATAGAAAACCCTAAAGATGCCACCAAAAACTATTAGAACTAATAACAGGATCCAGCAAAGTTGCAGGATAAAAAATTAATACACAGAAATCTTGTTGCATTCCTATATACTAACAACAGACTAGCAAAAGAGAAATCAGGAAAACAACCCCATTTATAATTGCATCAGAAAGAATAAAATAACTGGGAATAAACCTAACCAAGGAAGTGAAAGACCTGTCCTCTGAAAACTGTAAGATACTCATGAGAAAAATGAAAGAAGGCACCAATAAATAGAAATCTATCCATGCTAATGGATAGGAAGAATTAATATTGTCAAAATGGCCATCCTGCCCAAAGCAATTTACAGATTCAATGCAATCCCTATCAAAATACCAACAGCATTTTTCAATGAACTGGAATGAATAGTTCTAAAATGCATATGGAACCATAAAAGACCAAATAGTCAAAACAATTCTGAGAAAGAAGAACAAAGCTGGGGGGATTACACTCTCTGACTTCAAACTCTACTACAAAGCTACAGTAATCAAAACAGTATGGTACTGGCACAAGAACAGACCCATAAATCAATGGAACAGAATAGAGAGTCTAGTATAAACCACACATATATAGTCCACTAATATACAATAAAGGAGCCATAAATATACATGGGGAAAAGACAGTCTCTTCAATAACTGGTGTTGGGAAAACTGAACAGCTGCATGCAAGAAAACTGAACTACTCTCTAATCCATACACAAAAATAAATTCAAAATGGATCAAAGACCTGAATGTGAGACATGAAACCATAAACTCTTAAAAGAAAACATCAAAAATCTCTTGAACATAATTTGAGTAATTTTTTTCTGGACACATCTCCTCAGGCAAGGGAAACAAAATAAAAAATGAACAAGTGGAACTACATCAAACTAAAAAGCTTGCATACAGCAAAGGATACCATCAGCAGAACAAAAAGGCAACCTACTGTATGGGAGAACATATTCTTAAACAATTTATCCAATAAGGGATTAACATCCAAAATATATAAGAACTCATATGCCTCAACACCAAAAAAAATACCAATTAAAAAAATGGATGGAGGACCTGAACAGACATTGCTCCAAAGCAAAAATATAAAAATGGCCAATAAGCACATGAAAAGATGCTCTACATTGCTAATCATCAGGGAAATGCAAATCAAAACCACAATGAGATATCACCTCAAAGCAGCGAGAATCCAAAAGACATCACTATCTAAAAGACAAGAAATAACAAGTGTTGGTGAGGATGTGGAGAAACGGGAACTCTCCTACAACATTGGTGGGAATGTAAATTTGTACAACTGCTGTGGAAATCAGTGTAGAGGTTCCTCAAAAAACTAAAAATAGAAATACAATTTGATACAGTAATTCCACTTCTAGGAATTTGCCTGAAGAGAACAAAATCCCTGATCCAAAAAGACATACACACCCCTATATTTACTGCTGCATTACTTACAATAGCCAAGATATGGAAGCAACCTAAGTGTCCATCCATAGATGAATGGATATACACACAATGGAATATTATTCAGCCATAAAAAGAAAAGAATTCCTGCTATTTGCAAAAACATGGATAGATGTAGAGAGTATTATGCTAAATGAAATAAACCAGGCAGAGAAAGACAAATGCTGTATGATTTCAGTTATTTGTAGAATATAAAAACAAAGCAAAACAGAATGAACAAAATAGCAGTAGCCTCATAGAAACTGAGAAATGACTAGTGTTGCCATGGGAGAGGAGTTGAGGTGGTTGGGTGGGGAGGGCAAGGGGGATAAAGGGGCACAAAAATTCTCAATCATAAAAAAAAATTTAATATAGTGAGGATTCAGTGACCGGAGCCCCATGAACCCATGGAGAACTTACAGAACTAAGGAAGAGGCCCAGAACCTGAAAATCTTTCCAACACCTCTTCCTGCTCAATATTCTCTTCCCTCAACCCCAGCCAGTACAGAGATGTTTACTATAAAGTTGGTATAAATCCATGTAAGTATAAACTATAGATAAGATTTCTTCTTCTATGGACAATTTAAGCTTAAGAAAGTTATGGAAGTTAAAGCTTAGGTTTTTTAATTCCTGTTTTACATATTTGTGCCTCAAGAATTAGTTCAACATGAAAATCATTTCTGAACTGTGGAATATTTCTTGTAATTTTATTTATAGGAATGAAGGGAATATATAAGCAAATATTATAGATTAATACTTTGACAAATGTTTTATTGGTTACTTTAAAATATTTGTGTCATGAAGACTTGCAAGATGGTGGCGTGGGAGGTGAGAAGGAGAGCTCCTCCCAAAACCATGAATTGTATAAGAATATAGTTGATTAATACAACTAACTTTGGAACAGCAACGGGAAAGAAGGCTGAACCAGACTGCGGGCAGACCTCGCGAACAGAGCGGACCTCACAAAACAGGGTAACGTAGGAAAGCCTTAATCTGGTGGGACCCAAGCCCTTCTCCTACCCCAGCTCACAGGCAGGAGGAAGAGAAATGGAGCAGGGGAGGGGGTGGAAGATTGGGACTGCTAAACACCTAGCCCTGGAGATCTGCTTTGTGAGCAGAATCCTATAGTGTATGGTGCTCTGGATGTTGGGAAGCTTGGACAGGCGGAGTGCTTGAGAAATTGACATTCCGGCCATTTGTGGAGGAGGGGATCCACACCCAGCCGCTCTGTATCAGAAGAGAGGCAGGCAGTCTGAGAGGCTCCCTAGCAGCCAGAGGTCTGCTGAAGGGGTGGGGTTTGCACGGAGCTTGCTGTGCGGGAGAAGGGAGAGCTGGACAAGGTTGCCTGGGTGCGCTCTGCCCAGCTGGTTGGGAACTTTGGGGAGCTTCAGGTTCTCCATCCCCCTAGCTGCGTACTCAGCTCTGAGGCCCCCCACTGTGACACATAGCCTGCCAGACCTTCCTAATGGCCTGTAGGCACCTGCTCACAAACTAGCAGTCACTGCAAAGGCGTCGGGCCAGCCCGAGGGAGGCCCTGCCTACAACAGCTAGAGACGTAAAGCACAGAAGTTTACACGTTGTGTGCTTGGCCCACTGGCTCTGACACTGGAGACAGGCACTGCAAACAGGAATCAGGAAACAGATCTTTCCTCCCCTCAGGCACCAGCTCTGCTCCCCTCTGACCCCCAACCTCACTCTAGGGGCTGAGCAGCTCCAGAGACTGGACACTAGTGGGCACCACACAGAAATATGAAACGACAAAAGAACATGGTTCAGACCAAAATCTCACAAACCCCAGAAAGAGGACCAAATGAAACCGAATTCAACAATCTTCCTGAAAGAGAGTTCAAAATAAAAATTATAAACATGCTTATGGAGGTACAGAAAAATATTCAAGAACTCAGGAATGAATTTAAGTTGGAGATTCAATCATTAAGAAATTCCATATCTGAAATGCAACATACAATGGAGGGATTTAAAAGCAGATTAGATGTAGTAGAAGAGATGGCAAATGGAATAGAAATTAGAGAAGAGGAATACAAAGAAGCTGAGGCACAGAAAGAAAAAAGGATCACTAAGAATGAAAGAATATTGAGAGAACTGTGTGACCAATCCAGACACAACAATATTCGCATTATAGGGGTACCAGAAGAAGAAGAGAGAGAAAAAGGGATAGAAAGTATCATTGAGGAGGTAATTGCTGAAAACATCCCCAATCTGGGGAAGGAGATAGTCTCTCAAGCCATGGAGGGAGGTGCACAGATCTCCCCCAACACAAGGGACCCAAGGAAAACAACATCAAGACATGTAATAATTAAAATGGCAAAGATCAAGAATAAAGACAGACTTTTAAAAGCAGCTAGAGAGAGAAAAAAACATCACATACAAAGGAAAACCCATCAGGCTATCATCAGATTTCTCAACAGAAACTTTACAGGCCAGAAGGGAGTGGCATGATATATTTAATTCAATGAAGCAGAAGGGCCTTGAACCAAGAATACTTTACCTGGCAAGGTTATCATTTAAATTTGAAGGAGGAATTAAACAATTTACAGATAAGCAAAAGCTGAGAGAATTTACCTCCCATAAACCACCTCTACAGTGCATTTTGAAGGGACTCCTATAGATGGAAGTATTCCTAAGGCTAAAAAGATGTCACCCAAGGGGAAGACAAAGAGTACTGAATATGATTCATAACATACAAAGAATGGAGGAGAAAGGCAAAGGAGGAAAAAAAAAAGAACATTTAGGTTGTGTTTGTAATAGTATACAAAAAGTAAAGGAAAACACTGTTGAAGTAAATGGAAAAATACAGTCTCAACAGAGAAATAGAATTAAAAATATATATATATTTGTGTCATTATATCAAATTATTTGTCTTTATATATCCTAAATGCATAATATTCCCAAGACCAACAGTGGCACAGGAGGTTGGCATGAACATTTCCCTGGAGAAGGCTTAGTTCAAATGCCTCCAGGAGTTTGGACCAAATTTGAAGGATCTGTTTAACTCTGTCATGGAGTTACAGCACTGTTTGTTATGCATAAATAGTATTTAAGTGGACATGAATTGCGGTTTAGTTCACTCTAGCTAATTGGGCCAGAGTAGGTTAGGATGGGTTCTTTCTAACAAGACCTGCTATTTTTATACCAAACCCACTAGGGGACGAAGTAAATAAGAGTAATGTCCTTGATTCAACCCCTGATAGTTCCATCACCACACTTAGGTTACTCTATATAATCCTGAACATCAACCCACACCCAGTTTACCATCCCCTCAAAGGACACACAATAAAGACAGCACCAGGGCTTTTAGCTGGTACCCTACCTTCTCTACTGAAACTTTTTTTCTTGCTCCATTGTGTATCCTTCAAGTCATTTATTTCTCAGAGACACAAGTTTTAAATGGAAGGCCTTTCTCACCTTCTTGTAAATTTCCATTTTAAGAGGGACCTGACAAAGACATTAGTCTCTGTACATTTATGCCTGATGCTTAAACTGACTTTTATTGGTGGGAATTTTAGAATGGGTAGATATTTTGGCATATCAGAGGAGGAAGGTATTTTCTCAGTTGTTCTGAGAAGGCTCTATCTCTGTAGGACTAGAATCTAAGCCTGCTGACTCATATCCAATATCTTCCCATCTCACCTGCTGACTCTTGGATCAGACTGAAGCTTAAGTCTGAGTCAGTCAGGTTTTTTCCTTTCAGTTAAAAGCAAAAACAAATAACTCAGATAGGTTACCTAAACTCAATAAGCACTTCTGATATTTATAGCTGAATATTAAATATTAAATATTTTGAGCTTTAAACAAATTCTTTAAATATTAGTACTAAAAATGTCTTGATATCACAAAACTAGTGGCTGCAATATTTTAGCATGAGACATCACAGTAAACTGGCTGTTTTTATATTTTATACTCTGTTTAACCTTTGTAAAGAAAACAAGATTCAGGATCTGAAGTCTAGGTTACCAAAGAGATTGCATTAACATCCACCCCTTGGTAGGTTCCATCTCCGTAGAAATTCAGAGACCAAACATATTTACCTTGTTGTGATCCAGCACAGCAAACAAGCAACTGGGTTCTGTAAAGTCCTTTTATTGCCTAATGTTTAAGCATTGCCAGTGAGGGAAGAAGCGTAGGGGGATGGGTGAAATAGGTGAAGGGGATTAAGAAGTACAAACTTCCAGTAATAAAATAAGTCATGGGATGAAAAGCACAGCATAGGGGATATAGCCAATAATATTATAACTTTGTATGGTGACAGATGGTAACTAGACTGATGGTGATCATTTCATAATGTATATAAATATCAAATCACTCTTATACACCCAAAACTAATCAATTTTAAAGTAAATAAATAAATAAATATTGCCAGTGAACTTGTCTAGTCTTAGGTAAATTATATCTTTAGCTCTGCTACTGAAATGCATTATTTTTCACTCCAGTGAAATGTTTTCATATCTAAAATGAAAATGAGAGAAAAATATGACCACGTAATATACCACATATCTCTAAATATTCTGTATGCTTTCAGATATCACTGGCACACTTAACATTTTATTATTAACATGTTTTGAAACTGAGATAATAATCTATAGCAAACCTAAAAGATCAAAGCTCTTTTTCAGGCTTGCTGAGGTGGATTTTGTTCAGATTTTGTTGTGAAGACCTTAACAAAGTACAATCTCCGTGCTTGCTCTCTTTAATCAGGTAGTTGTACTTCAGGCAGATAACCAATCATCTGTTCTAGCTACATTATATGCAAAGAAAAAGAAAAAAATACCTACTCATATCTACTATGTAAATTCAGATCTCACCACTGGAGAGTCATTTTTTCTATTGTTAGCTGAATTCTCTGTCAAATCTCCAAGCAACCCTTGTATCAAGGTGGCTAAGAAGTTTTATATTTACTAGTTAGGGCCTTTGATCTTTGTCTCTAATTGGAAGAGAAACGTTTAACATTACTTGAGCTCCAAGGTTATTTTGGTGTACAGTGCAAGAGATAGTCACTGTGTGGTAGAAAATTACAAAAGAGGTAACATTGTTGGATCTTCAGCATTAGTGGTGCTGTCTGGGCCAAAAGATTATATTCCTCTGCCTGCTTCTCCTTTCCTTTTAGAGATCCACTGTTGGGCCTAACTGAAATTCAAATGCTTCATCTTCTGTTAGAGTTTTTACTGCAATTGCCTATGGAATGGAGAGACACTTGTTTTGGCACCTGAATATTAGAGAGCCAAATCTGGGGCTGCTCATCTGTTCACTTTGTTGGAAAAGAAGCCAACTATACACAGCTATAGTCAAGAAGGGAAAAAACCAGTAAGCACAACTATGATTTTAAATCTCCACTTACTATTAATTATCCACATGCATGCTCCCTAAATGGAGACTTAACTAAAGGTATTATTTGATAACTTTGCAAAAGATAGTGCTATGAAGAGAGGTTGTATAAAATAATTGTTATGGCTATAAAGGGAAAGGAGGGTTCTGTCTAAAGTGAATTATCATCTCTAAGTTTAAATTTAAATTTGTTTTAATTAAAATTTCACCTCTACTAAAATATTTAACACTTTAAAATATATGCTGCTAGTTTATTTGCTTGATGCCATGAGAATGCTCTTGAACAAAGGACTGATTTATTTTATTTTATTTAGACAGCAAAAGTTTAGTCTTGGGTGAAGATTTGTGGAAGGATTTGTCTTTTTCTCTGATAATATATGCAAAGTAAATAATGTCCTGCTGTTTCAGGCACCATTTTTCATGGGAAATATATCTACCAACAGAAGAGGAAAAAACTGTATTTATTAAGTTCACATATTTATTTAGCAGCAAATTCTAAAAGACTGTGGATAATAAAAGGGAATTATTAGACTATATAATTTGAAAATAAGGCTCTCATATTAGTCTTATACATTAAATATATAGTTAATTTTAAGACCTTCTTGACATACTAAATTGAAAAGGAAGGATAGGCCTTAGGTATATACTCAAAAGAAATTTTTCCTTTAAAATTATTTCCCTCTAGAATTTTAAGTGTATTTTTATGTACGGCAGCTTAAAATAGTACATTGTCACTAGAGCTACATAATTATTCAAAGGAATGCTGTTTGATAGTGCCAGAAAAAAATCTTGAAGTTCTCAAATGCGCAAAGATATATCACAGTCAAAATAGGATTTCATACTTGTCTTTTGGAAAGCAAAGAATGTAGGAAACCTTTTTTTTAAAGCTTAGGATTTAGATGTATAATAATAGTGCTACTCTTATTTCTTTCTAAACATTACAATAGAGGAATTAAGTGTGTCACTGATAAATGTCCTCATAGAACTATATACATGGCATAGAATATGGAAATGTTTCTTATAAAGATTATAAAATTAAGTTATTTAATCTTCATTTTATTTAACATACAAATACTTCTAAATATCACTACCTATGCTTTTAAAAATGGAAGTCTTGTAAAACAACATTGGTAAATATTGGTAATTATTTAACTTAGGAGGTAGGCATATGGCAGTCTATTACATTATTTTCTCTATTTTTATAGATGTTTAAATTTTTCCATAATAAACTATTTTAAATAGTAAGAATAAATTTTTAAATGTATTAAAGTCTGTAAGTCTGGAATATTTCTCTATGACTTTCCCAGAGGCACCAGAGCATACACAGAAATAATTGCACTCTCCATTATTCTGCAGTATTTTGGGGTGTTTTTTTGAACTCGTTTCACACAAATAATATTCATATATCTTAGGGGGCAAAACAGAAAGCATTAAGTAAGCTAAAAATAAGGTACTACTATACTTAACATTTTACTATTTAGCTATTCCAGATTTTTTTTCTAATTCTAGAACTCTTAACCACATGTTAACATTTCTTTCCTTTGCCAACAAAATAATATCATCATTAAACCTTTTTTGGTCCTCCTCCACTCCATCCACCCCTGCTCCTGCCTTTATGCTGGTCTCAGAATTTGCTAAGCAGGACCATTAAACCTGACTACTTAAAATTCAGCTGATTGAGGGAAAACATAAAGTTCAAAAGAACCTAAAATTTTATGAACCCAACATATAAAGGGAAATTTAATCATCATTTAGTGTTAGTTCTAGAAAATCTTTGATAAACATCCCTGGTGTATAAAAGTATTGGTTTACATATTACCAACCAGTAAAGAGATCAAAGCACCAAGAGAAAAATAAACTTTTAACCAAGTAGCACTGCCAAATAATGATCAATTGAAAATAAAGATAAATCTGAATTCAAAGATAGTGTTTATTAACTCTAAAACATGGTCCAACTTACAAAAATAACATTTATACATCCAGTTTATGAGAACCCCAACTATTCTGAATTAAGCAATAAAGATCTGTAAAGCATAAACAATTTTTTAAATGTATTTATTCAAGATAGCTGGTCAAACAGCTCATCTGCAGGTCAGACTGTCTAGGTAGTGAAAGAAACCTGTGTGGTTTAGGAATGTGGTGAAGTCCAGTAGTGAAGACAACAAGAAGTACAGATATAAAAATCTAAACAAAAATGACAGAAACCAACATGCAGCCAGCAGCTCTACAGAGAGGAATACAATGTTTAACATTCAAATGATTGTGGAAACATGCACAATTTTCAGAAAACACTCAGCCCATATGCTATAATGTGTTACGGCCTTTCTAAATCATCCTTCTAAACACTGCGAAATTTCTTTCACAGGACACCTTTGAAGGGAATATAGAGTTTCGAGAAGTCTCTTTCTCCTATCCATGTCTCCCAGATGATCTCACCCTTCATGCTTATCCCTCAGTGTTGAGAAAGGGAAGACAGTAGCATTTGTTGGGAGCAGTGGCTGTGGGAAAACCACTTCGGTCCAACTTCTGCAGAGATTTTATGACCCCGTGAAAGGACAAGTGGTAACACTGAATTTAAATACAACTTATCTGGGGATTAGTGGTGCTGTTCTTAAATATTCCCTTGGGTATAAGCATCCTGACTGGTTTGGGGAGCGCAAACAGTGCAGTAGTTAAAAAAAAAAACTCTATCCCTTAACTAAGAGCAAGCAAACCAAGAATGGAAATGATACACAGGACTTTGAGGCTAAGTACAAAGACCCAAAGATTCTTCAACCATTTTGGCAGCAGAAAGTTTGGTCTTACAAGCCATGGAATTCTTTTAGAATATAGGTGCTAGAGAATAGGTCTAATATCCACATCTGAGCTCTTTCTTATTCTGGTGTGGTTTAACACAGAGATAATAGTTTCCTCTGACTCCCTGGTTCAGTCTTCCTGTTGTTCCTGGTGACTATCAGCACAGCTTGCTGGCTTTCAAAACCTTATGCATAATTAGAGCTTATTTTCATCAGCTCCATTAAGACCTGCGTCCTGATCTCAGAAAAAAATGCAACCTCTTCCCACTTGGAACTCCAACAACCGGTTTTTTTCACCTGGCCCTTTTCTTACTCTACCTTGTATTCAGGTTTTCAGTTATCCTCTCCCCAAAACTATACCACATCACACACACACACACAAACACAATTCCTGTTCTGCTCGTCCTCCCCACAAAAACCTGTAAGCCCCTAAAGACTTGCCATTTTATCCTCATTCTCCTACAATTTAATCTTTTCCCCATCACAGATTCTCTATTTGAAAAACAGAACAATCCCAAATGGGTTCCTTGTTATAATAACAACAATGAAGTAGGTCACATTTATCTGTTTGCACATAGCATAACATACCCCCTCCTTTAAACCCTCCAGTAGTTTCCCACCACAGTTAGAATAAACCAGAGTCCATACCATCAATCAAGGTCTTTTATGATCTGATCCCTGCCTTTCTCTCCAAACTCTTCCCCTATCACTCCCCACTCATTGTGAGCTGTGTCAGTCTCACTGCCTTCTTTGTTCCTTAAGCACACTTATGGGCCTTTGTTCTTGTTATTCTCCTGCTTAGAATGTTCTTACTCTAACTTCTTTGCTGGCTCTTTCTCATTATTCATGTCTCAGTCCAAATGCTACTTCCTTATGTAGGGCTTCTTAGATAATGCTATAGAAAATAACGCATCCACCCACTCCCTTCCCATATCCTCAGTCACTCTCTATCCCATTATCCTGTCTTCATGACACTTTCGAGTTATTTGTTAGTGTGTTTATTGCCTGTCTCTGTCCACTAGAATATAAGCTGCACAAGGGCAAGAGATTTGTCTTGTTTACCACTTTGCCCCAGTGCCTTAAGAGTTCCCATCACATAGTAGGTATCATCAAATGTCAGTTGAGTGTTGTTATATGTCCAAGTGAAAAAACATGGCTATGTGCAAAACGACCTATTTCTACATGTGGACTACTGTCTCAGTCTACACCTAACGCTCTCACTGAGTGTTAATAAAGTGGGGTCCTGTTACAGTGGAGGTTTGTCATTTCTACCTGACTGCAGTACAGAGCACCAGGCTTTACCCTAGACTCCAGTAATGTCAAGTAAATTTTACTCAGTCAAATGCTGTCTACTTCCATACATCATATGATTTATAAGCCTACCTTAGGTAATGTTACATTATGAAACAGCTTGAATTCCTAACCTTCTTGATATAATCTGTAGATGTTTGAATACAGTGAACTGTAACATGATACAGCTCTTGGATCTTCACATACCATTCTCCATCCTGCTTTTGGCAGCTATTTGATGGCATGGATGCAAAAGAATTGAATGTACAATGGCTCCGTTCCCAAATAGCAATCGTTTCTCAAGAGCCTATGCTCTTCAACTGTAGCATTGCTGAGAACATTGCCCATGGTGATAACAGTCATGTTGTGCCACTAGATGAGATAAAAGAAGTAACAAATGCAGCAAATATCCATTCTTTCACTGAGGGTCTCCCTGAGATAAGAAAATATCTGAAATCTTGAACTACAGAGCGGCCAAGTAAGCCCAAGTCATTTCCTGGGCCTCAGTGGATGCTTTTATGTGCTCCTTGGATTATGCAGTTTATTTATTGCCAGGATCTAATCTAAAGTTAGATGTAACAAGCAAAGTTTGAGATTTTTGTGTGACTATTTTTTTCCAGGATCAAACTGTATTAATACTGAATTTTTATATTTTGATTCTTCACTTTCTATCCATTTACATTTTACTCATTTCTACACCATCATCATGCCCCTCTGGACCACTCCAGTAGCTTCTTAATCTGTCTTCCTGCTTCCAGTCTTGTCCCTTTATAATTATTCTTCCTCACAACAACTAGAGGGATCTTTTAAAAACATAACTTAGATAATATTTCTCCCTGCTTAAAACATTTGAATGGCATCCTCTTGCACTTAGAATGAAGCCCAAACTCCTTCTGTGAGCTGCCTGCCCTTCCAGTTCTTTCCTCACCATGTGCTCACCACACTGGACTCTCTTCTGTCTAATGAACAGACCAAGTTCTTTCCTATCTCAGGACATTTACACTTGCTGTTTCTTCAGCTGGAACCTCCCTTCCTCTGGTTCTTTGCAGAGCCAGCTTCTCAACTTTCAAATGTCACCTTTGCAGAGGCCTTCCTTGGCCACCTTATTCAAAGGAGTCCCCACCACTCCTATGACCTATCACAGAGTGCCCTTGTTAGTCTGAAATTACTCAAGTACTTAATGACTTGTTTAGCTTCTCTCTCCACTGCAGTGTTAGGTCCTTGCCTGCCATTTTTGGCATCTCTCTGTATTGGCTGTGACAGCTGACACAAAATCTCAGATGACCTACAGGCCATGTCCTGGAAATATGGGCCTGGGAGAGGAGTTGAAGCAACACTACCTTTATCTTGAGGATCCTCTGAAAAACACACCAGGTATATAGATATCCCACAGACCCCACAATATCACACAGTAGCAGCTCTTACATCACATCATGATTTCTTGAGTGAGATTTTGACCACTGGAACCACCCTAGAACTTCTCTGCTGGGCTCACAGGGATTCTCCAGAATGCAGTTGCTTTAGGATTAGACTCTGATATTCCCTCCAGGACCCAACAGGCTTTTAGCCCCATGTACATATTGGGGAGCCATTGCCCTTTAAGCATCTCATAAAACATGTGATTTCAGAGCACTCACCACCCCAGTGTTTGCCAGAATACTGATTTAGATTTTCAGTTTAAATAGGAAAGAATGATATTCTGTGATTCTTCTTTAAAAAACAAAGGCCTTTGGTTTAAGCATCTGAAAATGTTCTTTGGTATTGAGACAATAGATACATCCACATTTATAATCTTTTCTACTTAATGATGGTCAAAAACATCTGAATTGAATCTAGGCCAGGAAATGCAAAGTGATTTTTAAGCTATATTGTATCTTTTTCAGCTACACTACAAGAATCCATGTACAATTTAAGCTAGACTGGCAGAAAGAACTACAAACCCATTATGAGTTCCACCCAGTCCTCTCTCAATTTTTGGTTTAATATTGGATTCTCTAATTCAAATGGGAACTTTGCAGTATGTGGAAATGAATGACAGTTTTATCTGATTATCCTGCCCTATGATTCCAAATTTAATAAAACGCATTTTATGAAAAAGGGGTCCAGCCTATTGGAAGTCCCAGAGAAAATTGCAGAGGGGATAGCCAAAGTCTGCTTTCTTTGTACAGCATTCACTTTGAAAAGACACTTTTACTGGGCCTTAGTAATTTAGACACCCATTGTTTGACTAAAGCAAGCAATGTGCATTTTAAATTAAAATATAAACTTTGAGATAAAGTAGACACATTTATCATAAGGTTGTGTCCCAGGCTGTCTTGATTCCCATTCCACCCAAATGGCACCTTCCAAAGCAGTCAGATGTGAGGGAAAAGGCAATTTGTTCGACCTTCTCCAGCTTACTAAGACCAAATGAGTGGTGTATTAATCACATGCTGCATCTTCTCTGTGATACAGCTACAGAATCCACCTGTAGAAGGTTGTACACTTGGACTTGCTTTCCCTGGAGCTCATCCAGCCACACATTCTTGTTTGAGTACCAATGGGATGTATTTGTTAGACAGCTGGTAAGGGCTACTAAAAAGCAGTGTGAGTCCTTGGAGGGAAGCAGATCAATGGGGTGATCTCGAAAGCAAGAGGGAGCCTGCTTGTACCAACTGAACTTACCAGATGGTACAAGAAATTTCCTTTACCCATTGATGGAGGGAATCACTGGAAAAGGGGGTCATTAGTAAGTAGGAAAGCGGTGGAAACATTGTGAAGTGCTAAACATCACTCTTACATCCTGATAATATCAATGCCTGTGACTGTCTCAAGATGCTCACCTAACTTACGAACTTGCACCCCTGAGAATGCCATCCTGGCGTCTGGAGAGATGTGCCGACAGAGAATTAGTGAGAACCAAAGTGGAGAAATCCAATGATTTCCTTGTGTTTGGATAGTTTAAATCATTTTGAACTGAAAATAGAAGGCAATGTAACTAAATGGAAAAGGCTTATGTTTACTGAGAAATCTTTTTGCCAGTAACTTGAACAACTCCTTTGTAGAAGCACAATGGCAAAGGTCTGCTGTTTGTGATCAGATTATATAGGTAAATGAGATGGTAGTGTTTACTGCTGGTTTAGCATTTATTTGTGACAAAACCCAAGAATAGATTTCAGCACTTGTTGGGACACAAATTTTCCAGAGTAGCAAAATTTGAAATATTTAGATGGTTCTCGTGCACGGTTGCCATGCTAATCTAAATAACCAAGACTTGCTTTCTTAATTGCATGTTCCTGTAATAGAAATACAACACATAAGTTGGAGTGAAAGAACACAGCTTTCTGGTAGCCAGAAACAAAGACTAGCTATTGCAAGGGCTCTTCTCCGAAAACCAAAAATTTTATTGTTGGATGAGGCCACTTCAGCCCTTGACAATGAGAGTGAAAAGATAACATCCTCTTCTTTCATCTCAAAATATAATACTGGATATGAGAGTGGAGTATCATGGAAGAAGTAAAGGTCAGCTTGGGGAAAGAAAGGCTAGAGAAAACTGTGGTCATAGGGTCCCAGTTCTAATTAAGGTTTTGGCCTTCAAAAATGGTTAGAGGCTGTGGGGAGGTGAAAGAAAGTTGGGATACAGGGCATCTCATGTTCTAGAAAGGTTCTCTCACTTGAACTGGTCTCATTATGAAAAGCGGCCCAATGCTTGAAATGTTTCTCCACTCAAGAAAAAAGCCCAAGAAAAATAACTTTCCTATTTTATTATTTTTCTAAGGATGCCAAACAAGTTAATTAAGCAATCTACATGCATAAAGGAGTGATCTGTACTACAGTGTCAGAGCCTGCTAGTTATTCCACCTATTAGCTCTACAGACTATTAGCTCTGATTGAGAAGGAAACAAGGAAGCAAACAGACGTGACAACAGACCTACAGTGCAAGCTCCTTCAGATGCTTAATTTTGCTATGTCCTTGTTCCTTAGTAGTTTCTTGCACACAGTAGGTACCTACTTGTTATATGAACATTGGTTGAATGAATGATAATCCCTAATATTTATCAAGTGCTCACTATATGCCATTATCTGAATCCTCAAAACTTGATGAATTAGGTTATTTTATTGTGCTATTTTTACAGATTAGCACACTAAGACTTAGAAAGTTAATTTGCTTAAATTCTAATAGAGGATGTCTGACCTAAAAGCCCATGTCTGACCACCACACAATTGCTATTTGTAGTGATTATCATTCCTGATTTCCAAGAAGACAGTGTGTATGGAAAAAAAAATATGACTTTTGGAATCAAACATAACTGGGCTGTAATCCTGGACTCATCAGTTACTAGCGGTGTGACCTTGGTCATGTGACCTGGACTTCTCAACTCTGTTTGCTCATAGAAAAATGAAAATAGCCCCACCTTACAGGGTTATCACAGAATTTAAATTAGATATCCATCATTGGAATGGGCATTTTATGTATTTAACAAATATTGGTGTTCACTCTCATTTCCTTTACACTTCATTAAATCCTCATCATAGCTGACATGCTGTTTTATCCAGGACAGTTTTACACCTAAATTTTAAAAATTAAAAATTAAAAAAATTTTAAGAAGTAAAGTAAAAGAAATGAAGTAACTAAATTAAATAGTTCTATTAGGTGTGGATATAGTACTACCTGGCTACTTATGTATAAACAGCCATCTCATTTTTATTCATTGTCACAAGTTTTTCAATTTAAAATCTTAATGTCTTCATAATTACTTTTGCTACATTTCTGTTGAGTAGGGTTAATATTTCACAAGGTAGGGCAATTTCCTTAGGGATAATCAGGGGCACAAACAATGTTATTAGATTGCCTTAATCAATTTGACAAGGGCAAATTTATTAGCATTTAAGCAAAGCTAGCAATCTCAGGGCTGTTTCTCTTTTAGGTGGTTCAACATGCCCTTGATAAGGCCAGTAAGGGGAAGACATGCTTAGTGGTCTCTCACAGACTCCACAATACAGAACACAAATTTGATAGTGGTTCTGCACAATGGAAAAGTAAAGGAAATGGGAACTCATCAAGAGCTCCTGAGAAACAGACACATATATTTTAAATTAGCAAATGCACAGTCAATGAAATGATGCTGTTGGACTTAGCACATATTTCAATCTTTGTGTAATGCAAAGGAAGAGTCCTTAGTAATTATTTGGCATGCTTTGATATCTTTTACTGCAGGTATCAATACCTAGAATCATGCTATTCCAGCACAGACATGTTGCGTTTACATACCATCTACCCTTCAGATGTTTAAAAGAAAACAAAATTTGCTAAACTTGTATGAGATAATGCCTCTATCCCTCACTTTATAAAAATGTTCTAGCACACTTGCCTTGGAGTAACTTTCTGCAAAATGAATCAGTTTTCCCATCATCACCTGCTATAAATTAGGAAGATACTCTAAGGGGGGAAAATTAGCCAGTTAACCAAGTTGAAAGATTTTAGCAACGAGAGAGTATGATGTAGTTGGACATGCCATTATATCCCTTTGTCAGGGAGCTAGGGAGGATTACAATATAAAATTTTTGGCAGAATTAGGTAGTTATCTTCCACTTCACGAGTAGTGATATGCCTCATGTGATCCAGCCTGTAGATTCCATTACTCCAAGTTTTGAGTTTGGCTGAATAAGTCACAGGCTTACCTGTGTATGAATAATTATAGTACTTAAAATAAGAGCTACTTTTATTATAGGTGAAAAAATTTTTAATGCCTCTCTCTTTTATTCAATCAAGTAATTTCTTAAATTTTATGCATACTTTATTTTGTGTAATATATGTATGATTTAACAGTTCTGTGTAAATAACAATATTGGCAAACTGAGTCATGTTTTCAACTTACTTAAACATGTAATTTTACCTAGTAATTTTATTTCTATTAATTATATTTTCTTTCATTTACAGTGACACAGCTAGCCTTTCTAAAGCACTCTATGCTAGTGATCTGAAATCTTGTAAAAATTACTAAAACCATTTATGCATTATGACACTTTTTTTTTAATGCAAAATAAAAATAGGACTTGGGGTTTGAGAACCAGATGTAGTATTTAGAATCATTGGCACTGAAAACCTTGGAGCCACTTTGCCATGCATAGATACAGAACTCTTAGTTGTTTCTCTTTCCAGCATAGGGTGGGCAAGAGGAAAAGGCAGGATTCTAGGAACACACTAAAGCCTCAGAACAGGAGAACCTTAGGCTCCAATTCTGTACCCTGTCCTGGATTAGCAAATACCTGCAATGCTTACTTTCCCCACAAACCTATCAACAACAATCCCATGGTCATACCTACAGATGTCCATAAAACATTTCCTTTCTAATTAATAGTCCTGTCTAATTTTTATTCACATTTTATTTCTAAAGATTTTAGTAAAAGATGCTATGCATCTTTTTCAAAAGCCACTGCCCTCATGGGAACAACCAACCATGCTGAGAACTGGAGTCCCAAACAGTGACAAGAATCTGTGGGGTTATCAGCTGATGAAGGCAGAAAATCAGAGGAGACCGGGTACTTTTAGGGACTGCCACAATTTAAAAGTTAAAAAATTACGGTATTGTTCTTAAAATGGTTTTAAAGTATGTAATTTTAATTAAAATTAATAGAATCAAAGCACCTTGTCCCCAAAATTACTCCAATCAGCTGTGGAATTACTTTGATGAGCTCAGAATTTTAGGAATACTTATAACAGTTTTTTCAAAATAAACAATCATTTACACACACCCTACCAATTTTGTAATTCTGACTTTTTAATACCTATACTTTTTCTTAAAGCAGGATATTCTATAACTGAAAAAAAACTGACTTAGGAATTGATATTTTACCTTAAAAAAGAAAAATGAGAAGGTACTTTAGCATTAAATCTAGGTTTAAAATTTTAAATCACTCATTAATTCTCTTATAAATTAACTATTAAATGATAATATGTTTAGGTTTATAGTTCAAAATTTGATGTTATTAATTAAGGGCTTTAAGTAATGATTGCCACATTAGTCAGGGCACCAAATCACTAAATTGAAGATTCATTGTCTTCTTACAGTACCTTGTGTATAGAAGATATTCAATAAATACTGGGTGATTCCTGAAAAGGTATTATAGCTTTATACTAAAATGGGGCACACACATTTATTGAGAAGATGACCTTGTAGGCTGCAAATTTGTTTTTGCTTTGACAATCACAAATTGCCATCTCCTCATCATGAGTATTATCAGTCATTGATGACCCATTGGATAGTTTATTTCTATCATAGACTAGCTGGGATCCATTAAAACTTTCTTTCCTTTCACATAACAATGTTAATTTTAACAACTTTGATTTAATTCATTTAAGTATTTTTATCATAGTACATGAGTCGTCTTAATTTATTTAATTTTGAAATAATTTGATACTTGAGTGTACATTGCCAAATTCCTTTTAGATCCTTGTGGGCCTAATTTCCCACAAGACATTTATCTATGTTACAACACATTACCTAGTCTTCAGGACTTCCTAGTCTTAGGAAAACACTGATTTCTGCCAGTCATGATTCATAGCCTGAACTTATTCAGACTGACTTCAATCCAAACTTATCAAAGCATCCTCGCTCTCTGCTTCTCCTATATCTTTATGGCTAAGATATAGTATATAGTTACAAGAGACAAGAATGAAGCACCAGTAGAAATAAAAAGAGGTGGGGGAGGTGATGGTGAAAGAGGTACAGTGCAGGCAGATGACCAGGATGGTCAGGATCCATCAGTCATCCTCTAAATGTCAGCGTGTGACAATAGCCCTCAGCCATTGCCACATCTTATCCTTTGCACCACCCTTCCTTCCTCGGAATAAGGGCTGTTCAACAAGTCTTAAAATAATTGAAACACCAATGATGGTAATGGTGGAATAGAAACAATCTAGTGAGGATAAAGTGTGGCACAGATGTTAGCAAAAAGAAAAACCCACCATGTCACATGTGTTTTATAACTAACCCAGCCAACCTGCTTTATATTTTGCCACTCCTTAAAACAAGCTGTGGTGTGCTTTTATGTTAAGTCAGTTTAGGTCATAGTTAATGATCTGGTTTTTAGCCTTCTTAATGTGTCACTTTTACAGTATACATGAAGCATTTTGCATATGATTTATTGTACACATAGAATGTGCATAGGGTGCTTTGCATATGACCTATTGTATGAAAATTTCCTATTATGTCCACCTGTGTATTCACTGTTTAAGTTCTGAGCTCCTATTCCAAGAGGGTGTGTGAAGTAGAATCCCAGATTGATTGGAAAGTTCACTCATAAGAACTAGTCAATGGAGGAAAATGGGAAAATTGGTAGTGAAAGAATGAGGATAGAGGGATCAGAAGACACAGGAGCAAAACGTTTATTTGCTTCCCTACCTTTAGTAATAATTACCAGAAATTTAAAAACTCTTTTAAAAGCCATCATTATTTAAAATGTCTCGATATCCACCAAATGTCTCTACATTGTACCTCAAGGACCATAACTTGCCTCCTTTTAGCAAAATGACACCGATAAAGCCTGTGTTACTTTTCTATTGCTGCTGTAACAAATTACCACAAACTTAGTGGATTAAACAACACAAATTTATTATTTTCTGGCTCTGGAGGTAAAAAGTGTAAAATCTTTTTGTAGGTTCTACAGATAAATCCGTTCCTTGTTTTTTTCCAACTTCTGGAAACTGCCCATGTTCCTTGGCCTGCATCCCCTCTGATCTCTGCTTCCTTCATCAGACCTTCATCTCTCTCTGCCCTTGACATTCCTCTCTTACTCTTGTAAGGACCCTTGTGATTACCTTGGGCCACACCTTAAAAATGTTTAACATCCACACACTGGAACAAAATTAGAGTCAACCCGAGGCATGAGATCTGTTTTTTCTTTGGTGTTTACTTACACATATAAGTGTTATGGATCTGAACGCTTTTTACATGGTCAAAACTGCAGAAATATTACCCATGTAAATATTGGCAAGCTAAAAAAATTTCAAAAGAGGGACAATTCTTAGACAAAAGCATAGTATCTGTGATTATGGTACCGAAAAGCATCACCAATATACTTGAGTTCATTGGGCATGTTTTCTTAATGATGTATACTTAATCAAGTTTCAGTTTAATCCTACTAAAATGCTTTTTTCTTTTTCAATTGCTTGAGGATCTGCTTAAAGAAGATGTTGGTGTATCCAGAATTCAGAAAAGCAAAGGTTAAACAAGTAGGTATGAAAAACTCTAATAGATGAATGCAATCACTACTGCATTATTAGACTGGGGGTTTGTTTTTAGTAAAGTGATCTGTGTTTTTGTAGATGTAAATGATGGAGCACTATTTTTTATAAGCCAAGTAAAATTTGCCATTGAATGGAGGTATTTTGTTTGATTGTCAACTTTACTATATCACAGTAATATAATATATGGCTAAAATATTTTCTGCCTAGTTGAAACTCAAGAAGAGATTCTAGGATAAGGGTTAAAATTGTTAAATTACCAGAATATTCTGGAGAGTTGTGAAGCAAAAAAGAAAGAGAAAAAGAGAAGGGAAGGGAAGAACTAAAGAAAGAAAAACTGTTTGAAAACAATAAAGAATGTAAAACACTCTAGCAATCAGCTTAGGACTGGAAGCAAAAAATATTCCATCAAAGCCTCAGAAAACCTAAGAAAAGATTTACAAATTAAAATTTAAATTCCTAGTTCCATGGCCCTAGTTCAGGCAGAATTATACCTTTGTCTACACTAATTTCATAAATTCCTTTAGTCCACAGTTTCATAGAGCTAAGTCCCCTGAAAAGAGAGCATGTATTAGCCAAGAAAGAAAAGTCTGGCTCTCACAGGATAGTATGTACAGGACACCAAAGAAAAGCAGGAGCAAAAGGGGTTAATCGAGAACAACAGCAAGGCCAACAGGGCTCCCAAGGACAGAGAAAGGAGAAAAGCTCCCAAGTGACAGAGAAGGTACATGCACTAGCATCAGCAATACAAGATCAGTAGTGTAAGGTAAGGTAGAACTACTAACCTAAAGTAAATTCATGTGCACTGAGCACTCATCTATCAGCCACTGCAATTGAGCCCTATAGGCATTAACTTACTAGCAATAGGATATGTTCTATTATTCGAATTTTACCAAGTGGGAGAATTGAGGCACAGGACTTTCCCAAGGACAAATATCAAGGAAGTGACACAATGAGGATACAACCCAGAAAATCGGACTCCATGGCCACACTCAGCCAGTTACCCCTCTAAGACAGAACTGGAAACAGTAAGTTACTTTTAAGATATTCACATAGAAAATACTGCTTGCTCCCCCTACGCTGCAAAAGTACAAAGAAAGGTACATGGTTCCTCTTCAGTTAACATTCTGGCATGAAGCTGGATTTTCTTCTCCCTACGCACACTCTGAAAATATTCTCACACACAGCCCAATTACAACTTGGAAGAGTCAGAAATACAGCTGCATCAGCGCTGGCACATTTTCCCCACTACTCTTTAGTCTTCCCTACCTTCAGACACACACATTCACAAGTGTAATGGAAGATAAAATCCTGGTATCTATATAGATTGTCTCTCACTGTTGAATCATTGCTACTATCTTTACATTACGTTTATCATAACTCTTTTGTTCCATTTGCAGCCCACTTGCTGATGCATCATTCCTCTCTTTGGTTAAGATAAAAAAGATCTTGGCAGCTGTATCATTCAAAAGCCAAGACAGGTTTACAACTCACATATGCATTGGGTAAGTGTTGGCTAAGGTGGAGCCATCGAAAGTGTTTCAGGTTTCTTAACTATACCGTGGCTTCTATTCATATGAATGACTTATCATGTATTGTAAAACAAATGTTGCCTCAAGTAATGAAATTGTTTCAAAATGGAGTATGTAATGAAGGACTATAATATTCTATATATTTTCTTATCGGCAGAAGGCCTTATGACATTAACCTAGACAAAAAAAAAATTAATTTGGAGTGACCACTAGTAAATTATATTACAAACCCAGCTGTCATATACAGAACAAGCAAAAGAAATGCAAACATCACAAAATTTTGATAATATTCTTCTGAAATGTGTGACAACACTCCCATGGTTTTTCTTATTTATTTCAAGTTGCTCCTTCAGAAAAAAATTGGAATCTTCACAGAAACTCCAGTCTGTCAGACAAGAGTTAGCCCTTCTCCCTTAACCATGTTAATTTTCATCAAGGTAAATTATAGAGCCAAAGGTAAAAGATAGTTTCTCTAATTTACCCAAGTAAAATTCTTCAAAGTGTGTAACATTTTAGTAAAGCATACACACTAAAAACTCAACAGTGCATCTCTAGCTCTAAACCTAGGGTCCACTTAGGTATCAGGGTCTCAAAGGAGTATGTTAACCAAAAAATCAAAACAAAACAAAACAAAAAAACAGTTTAAGAATCATTACTCTATACAAACTAGAAAACCTGTCTTCAAAATAGTAATATATATAGAACTCATGAATAAAAGTTACAAACTTGAGCATGGAAAGAACAATTAATGAAGTTTAATAAAGGTTCACTTATTTTTTCTGTTGCAGTAAAGTTTTTAAAAGCCTTAGGCTTTTTTTTTTTCATCTCTTTTCAGTGTGTCTGAATTTCCTGTAAAGAGTTAGAAAAAAGAGCTGTTACTTTTTAAAAATCTATTTAGCACCATCAATGAGTTCTCTTAGTTCATTATACACAATGGAATATTTAAATTTACTTAACAATCAAGTAACTTTATTTGGAGGTGTTAACCTTAAAAATAAAAGTCAGTTGTTTTACCAGCAAAAATGGGTTCATCTGGGAATAGCAGAGCATTGCAATCTTGGACATGTAAGCTACAGCAGAACTATAGGCAGTCTTTTATAGAAGAAGAGCCTGAGTTAGTGTGGCTATTTCTAAGCTCAAAGTCTGGGAGTAAACTGGAAGTCCCACGTATCATTGGCTGGGCAGTAGCCAGGAGGCAGGAGGCAGACGCCTACTTCCTGCTGGATGGTAAAGTAGCTAAAGCATATGGCTTCTGTCTCTTCAGTGGGATCTGAGATTTACCAGGAGTGATGGGCATGGGAACTTCTGCAGGCCTCCTAATGCCATGTCAGTGAGGTTTCCCATAATTACTTCTCACAGAGGGCAAACTAAATTAACTTCTGTTCCCTTGTAACAATTCTAGATGAAAATAGATTGGGCTTAATTCTGGGTAAAAACATACATTCACATACCAAGGTTTAAGTTACTTGAACACACTTTGAGCATTTTTAAATTATAATACTATCATGCCTACATATTGTTAATTTAAATAGTTCATTTTAGAGTTACAAGGGCAGGATGGTGGGGTAATTTTTTTTCAAATGATAATGTTTTCCTTAAAGAAAACACAAGAAATATATTACTTTTGCTTTACACTTATAAATAAGTTCTCAAATTATAACTGTGATTCATGATCATGCTCAAGGCTTATTTTTAAACCAAAGTCCTAAACACAAAATAAGCATTCAGTATTTGTTAATTTCTTAAATTTTTGAACAAAAGCAAATATATCATTTAAAATATTGCTTTGAGATACTATGGTCTTTACAACAGGCTGAAACTATCTTAGAGGTAGGATGTATGTCCAGTCTACTCACCCTCTGCTTTCCTCCCCACCTCCAATCAACTGAGGAGTTTAAAACTCTTTAGTGGTTGTATTTAAGTATTTCTTTTAAATGCTACTGAATATGTCACCTAGGTATTACAAAACTTCAACTTTTGCTAAAGAATAACTTAATTTTATAGAATTATGTGAGAAACTTATAAAAGCTAGAACTAATTAGTGACTAAGTAGACCTGACTTTATTCTTGGACACTATTTCTCTGATGGCCATAAAATAACAAAATTTTAAAATAGATCTTTTTGTCCAGTTGATTCAAATCAGACTCATCATCAGTGGTGGCCATGAATGAATAAATGCTCTTTAAAGGTCAGTTCTGTGGCTTCATGCAGCCAGAGGCCAAAACATCTGGCCAGTTCAGTTAATAAAGTAAACTATAAAAAATATTAAGTCATTTTTTGGGGAGTTCTATATAGACTCATTGATTAAAACTTTTTTTTACTTTTCAACCAGTTACAGCTAACATGTTTGGTTGAATCTACATTTTAGAACCATGTGACAGTGCGGAACAATGTCCAGTCTTAAGTTGGGAAACACAATTGGATGTTTTCACAAAATTCTATGGAAAATGAGAGCATAAATAAGGCTCCATTCTGCCCACTTATCATGGTTAATCTAGTACTAGTAATAAAAGAAAACCCATTTTCGGGTCCAGTTTAAGGGAATGTGTGGTGCAGAAGTTTGAAGGGAGTTTCTGTGTCCAGAGGAAGCACTTTCTTTCCCCAGAATGTTCTCCATTGGCCCAGATAATCTGCCTCATTTTGCAATCAAATGGACTCTTATTTAGAAAAGGGCATAGTTGCATGGAAGGACAATTCACAAAAGAGAAAATAAAAATGGCAAATAAACATATGGAAAAAGTTTAGGAATCCAAAATTTGAAACTTGGAGCAATAATGAGATTTGTTTCTTCCCTATTAAATGAACAAAGATTAAGAATTCAGAGCATTTAAGGCAGTTTTGCTCAGCTGCTTTTTGCTGGAATATAAACTACTACATACTTCCAAGACAGTAATCTGGTCATCTCTAGAGCCTTTAAAATGTTCTTATTCCTCAAAAATTCCTTCCTCTTCTAGTATCCTAAGGAAATAATCAGAAATCAAAACAAGAATCATACATAAGGATGTTCAATTATTTGGAAACAATTAAATGTCCAATATTAGAAAGTAGATAAAATTTTGATATACCAGTACATACAGTATTTTATGACCATTTAAAACTAAGTTTGCAGATAATTTTTAATAGTAAGAGACATTTACTTTGATATTAATGGGGAAAAAAGTAGGTTATGCTCTTGTTCATGTAAAAAAATCACATAGAAAAAGAAATTGTAAGTAAAGACACAATTTTTGTATCTCACCAGTGGTATTAAGATAATTTGTTTCCCCTGCTTCTCCTCAATTTCTTGTACTTTCTAGAATATTTTCAGTGAGCATCTATTTGTCTCCAAAAAATGAAGTTTAAAACTTCTGTTGAAATGGAAAATCTTTGAATGAAGATAAAGGTAACATAATTTGCCAAATTTACACTTGTATGTGAATGCCTCCCTTAAAATTCAGAGATAATTTATGTATTTTTAAACATTTTTAATCCAAATGAATATCTAATTGGTTTTATAAAGCAAAGTAAAGTTGGGGGGCTGCTGGGGGGCAGTTTGTGGGAACCTGTTTGCAATTTAATTTTCCACAGAGTGCCACCATCAAGCCAGCTTCCAAAGTAAGTTTTTTAAAACTTCTCACTACCAGTTACATCTGAACCCTCACATTAATATCTGTGCTGCCTAGTAAAAGTAGAATCTGAAGGATGGCTACCTTTTAAGCCTGGGTTGTTGATAAATACCCTGTTTATGGGAAAAGACTGCCTGTATTGTTCTTATTTATTTATCTGATTGGCATACATGGCCTGTTAATATTGTTTTTACTTACCCTTTGAGCTACGTGAAGATAAGATGGATAAACCTTAGATACCCGGTTCATTCTCCCTCTCACCTCTTACTAGCCTGTATTGTGTATAAGCTAATAGACTTTTACTCATTACTTCTGGAGATAATCACAAACAATAATTATCAAGAAAGAGGAAATTGTTAAAAAATTAAATTAATAGCATAAATGAACCACAAGAAGGAAACTGTTATATTAAGATAATGGGCTGCTTCTTGAGAAAACATCATGAATAAATGGATGGATATTACCTCTTCCTACAACAGTAATTCTGCAGAAGGAAAAACAAACTCTCCTGGGATAGAGAACTTTAACTTCTGATTATTTAGTTGTAATTTATAGAATACCTAGCAAGTGAATTTCATATGCAGAACTGCTGATACCACTTATACATGACTTGTAGAAATACAGGAATCCAGGTTTGTGCCATTTAAGAGCAATTAAACTGGGAGTGGGTGTACAGTACCTGAGGAACAGAATTTGCAGGAACAAAACTTCATTATAGGGTCTCTATTGCCCAAATCTCATGAATAAAAATTGGGTTTTGTTTTCTTTTTAAGATAAACCTCCTTTTTTACAGCATTAATATTAGAAAGAAGTGTGGAAATACTGACCAGCATACCACAGCATCATGCTGCTTTCTTGAAAACTAGGTAAACGTAGTTTGTTAGTATGGCAGGAGAGTACTAGTATTCTAAATGTTTAAGGATAGCCCACAGTGAAGCCAAATGAGCTAAAAAATAAGAAACCCAAAAGAGTAACAAGAAAAGCAGTTTTCTTTCACCCTGAACATAACAAGTAAATCCTAACTTCATTGTGTCCTGTGTTTCCCTTTCCAAATAGTACAGAACACTATCCTTACCATTTTTGTGAACTGGCCCAAATTACTTTGGTTTTATATTGCTTTTTTTTAAAGCTTTGTCTTTATACATGAATTTCATTTGAAATAAAGAAAAAATGAAAATTCAGGACATCTAGTTAAATTTGAATTTCATAAAACAAATCAAGTCTAGTATAACTATGTCCCAAATATTGCATGAGGCATACTTATACTAAAAAAATTTATTGTCTACCTAAAATACAGATGTAACTGTGTATCCTGTATTTTATCTGGCAGGTACTTTACCCCTAGGTAGAATGAAAATACATTCTAAGTAAAGGATACTTTCCTTTTTTTATGAAGCTCCTTATAATCTTTCTTAGACAAGACAATAACCCATGCAGATGTATTGCTCCTTGGTGTGTAGGAGATACACTTACCTGTGCTTTAAAAAAAAAAAAGGAAGACTCAACCATCAGGTTTTAAAACTTCATATATGCTAACAAACTAATTTTATTAGCAAAAATAGCCCTACCATTTAACTTGAAAAATATGGAGGAAATAAATAGAATCATTAGATTATTTGTATTTTGTAGGATAATAATAATGAGTAAATAAGTCATTTTAAATTTTAGAATAAAAGATCTAGGCTACAGTTAGAACAGCTGTAAACACTAAATTGTAAGACTGCAATTGCTAGAACTAAATTTTTTATAATTTCAAGTGAAATTGTTAATCATTCAAAATTTAATCTCATGCTTCCATAAAATGAAAAAAAAGAAAACTGAACTAGATGTTGTCTTAGATTTTAATTAACTATGTAAGAAATACAAACTTTTCATTCTAAGAAACTATAACTTGAAGACATATCCTTGAGGAATAACTTTCTCTGTAGCTTCCTAATTTAGTACGTAGTCTCTGCATACACAAGCTGACCATAAGAAGCTGACCAAAAAGAGATCATTATTTTCCTAAGCTACAGTCTCCCAAGGACTGGTGTGCAGGGCAACATTTGTCGCCTTTAATTCTTTATTTTAAAAAATTATATACCAATACTGATCTCTTAGGTCTGACAACTATACCTTCCTAATGTAAGATGTTAAGAAAGGGAAAGGATGAGAACTCACTGTACTATTTTTACAACTTTTCTATAAATCTAAAGTTATTCCAAAATGAAAAGCTTATTTTTAAAGATGAAGTAAAAAACAAAACAACAAAACACACACCAGCCCATGCCACTGCTTTTGGAGTACAGTAACATAATAAAAGTAGTTTCAAAAGCACTTCACAGACATAAATACCATTTCTCTACAATAGGAATCACTATTATGCCCCTCTTTTGAAACTGCAATTTTCTCTGCAAAACAACAGGTAGAATTTTAAGGATGGAACTGATCCTTATCACTTCACTGATTCTGATTTTCCGGATATACATATTATAACACTCAAGTGACTATGTCACTAAGCAAAGCATGTTCACATTTAATAATTACACCATAAAATAAATGCATTATATCATATCCTTTCTACAAAAACTATGCAACTGAAGAATATATAATGTTCTATTACCAAAATATTTACAAGGTTGTTTTCCTGCTCTATTCATTACTGTTACAACCTTCAGTTGTGATAACTAAAATATGTCACTACTGAGAGCATAGAAAATATATGTGTACCTTACTCAAACTTAATTATTGCAGATTTAAGCCAAGTCATTATTGGGAGAAAGCAAAACATAATTTGCCTCAGTACAAAAGTTATTCAATTGTCACCTACAAGAACCTAATTTTCTTAAAGTTTGGGGAGAAATATAGTTTAATGTTATAAAAATTACTATCTTGCCCTAAATAGAAACTACATGTGCCTATAACACAAATTCTTGTAAAAAACTTGATACTTTTTAAACATCATTAAATCAAAGTGAATATCTTTTAAATGCATTTCCACCTGCCACTAGTTTTCCCCTTCCTTACAAAGGCCATTGTTTGTTAAATTGAAAGGAGAAAGAAACTGCTTATGTTAAAAAAAGAAGTCAAACTAAGGGATAGGTAAGTAAGAGAGAAATGAAGCATTGATCAGTATAGAAGAATGAGCACAAGACTTCCTGAATGATGGGAAACCTGATGATAGGGTACCCAAATAATTAGGGACATTAAATTGGGTGCAAAATTGGGCAGTACAAATCCTTTATTTTCAGTTGAACTAGACAATCACCTGAACTCCAGAGCGGGGAGGGGACACCTACTTTCTTCTATTTCAGTACTAAAAATGGAGTGGCTAAAAAAATTAAAGCTGTAAGGATCAGTTCTCTCAAAGACGAAAAGATAAACCTAGGTGAATTATTGAGTTTTTTTTCAACATTCACACAGAGTAGAGTGAAATGAGCATAATGTAAATCAACTCATTGTTTGGGTCCTTTCAAATTAGTTGCCAAAAGAGAAGTGAAAACTTGATAAGCAGGCTCCAGTTTCTCTGTGTTGATTTAGAAATCTTAAAGCTTGTGGGAGCTCAATTCATTTAAAGGAAGAAATTTAAAGGGAAGAAACGTAAACAAGGAAAATGCTATGCAGTGAAACACTGATGTGAATGGAGTATAAAGGGTTTTCTTTAAAAAAAACAAAACAATAAAGAGTTCCATTATGCTTTTAAATTACAAATTTAGATTTATTTGATTTAAATTAAAGAGTCTGATTTCCTTTTGAGTATCAAAATGCCAAGACCCATTTAAATATTCAAACTGTTGATGCTGTTTGAATATCTACCTTGGGGTAAAATAAAATACATATCAAAATATAAAATACATATCAAAATCTTAAAGAATTTACTCCACATTTTCTAATAGGTGGATATTTTGAATGAAGCAGCGAATGCATTTTTCCTTTTAACTTACCCTCCCGCACCCCATCCCACCCCCACCTATGGAAAGTTCATTTCTGAGCACGAACTAGGTTGTCCCAGAATACTGACTTTGGCAGCTCCAGGTTTTGACCCTTTTCTCAAGAATCAAACAAAACACTAATTCACTAAACTCAGTTGAGAGAGCTGCCAAGACTAAGTCCAGTTATTCGGAGGCAAATCTCAGGTCGCTCATCTGCCTTTTCCAGGAAGATGAGGCTCCAGCTTTCATAAATGTGCACTTTGTCTTGATAGGAATGCATATTGTCATCAAAGCAAAACGTTTTTTACCTCTAAACATAATATTCTTTAGTAGTTTTTAAAGTATTTTTAAACCACAAATAAAACTTAAATGAAAGAAGTGACAAGAAAGATAAGAGCAGGAAAGGACTAAATCTTCTGCACTGAGATTTTAAAGATACTTTTTAGCTTACTTTCGAAGTTTCATTTAGCATTGATGGTACCGGGAAAATTCTGTTCCTGGTGACAGCGCAGTGGGAATTCCCACTCCAGCAATCCATGAAATGTTGCTGCATAATTATTCACCTTCTGAGGCCCATTAGAAGTTATCAGTAGAGGAAGAAATTTAATTTAAACTCACCCCTCTGTGCTAAAGAATGACTGGGACATGAGATCAAAGCGCGTAGCTCTGTCCTCCAGTGGTTTGCAACACCTAGGCATAATAGGGTGAGAGAACGCGGCATTCCAGCGCTCCCCGGCTTTCCGGACCCCGGAGAGAGGGGTGGGAGCGGGGGCTCGCGTCACCGGCTGGTTGGAGGGAGGGGGGTGATGGCGGACGTGTCAAGTATATTCTGGAGCTTCTGGTAGCCAGACTGCTTCTACCGGCGGCAGCCGGGTCTTGGAAAGCAAGACCTTCGCTGCAGACTAAACTGGCCATCCCGGTGCCTTCCGCGCTCCGGGGATCGGGGTCAACGGAGCCCGCGGATCTAACCGCAGGCGGGACATGGTTAGAGCCGTATCACGCGCGGGAGGGCAGCTCTGAGAACTCCCTGGATATGTGCTGAAGATGTTTTTGGTGCAGCCTCATCACCAGGTGCCTTAAATGCGTATAGATGGTGCATGCATAACAATAAGCACCAAGTTTAATCCTTGGCATACCTCGGGAGTACAAAGTAGAACCCAGGGATCCAAACCTGCACAACGAGCTTCCACGACGAGAGAGCCTAAGTCCTAAGGCGCCTGAGGGAGTAAAGGGCGGGGAAGCGGTTTACCTGGAGCTGGCTGCTTTCCTCGGGCCTGCGAGGGAGTGGCAGGTACATTCTCCTAGTAAAGACCTTTAAAGACGCTCCATCCTCCCATTCCTTCAGATGTCACTAAATACGGAGACTGGAGAAGGCTGCTATCGCTCCCACAAATAACCAGTTGCCCAAAGGGTCGAGAAGCAAAGAGGGAGGGGAAGAAAGCCCAAGAGAGGTTGTTGGGGTTTGGGTACAACGCGGTAGAGTTACGTGCTGTTCAACAGGTACAGTGATTCTATGTCTATGTATCTATAAAATGCCCCTCTAGATAGTCACCGAGGTGGCTAAGCTATTTTTTGAAATCAAAATGGGCACTTTTCAAAGCAAATTAGACTTGATTTTGCTCCCTTTATGAGAACAGTGTGGGAAAAGGTGCGAAAGTTCCTTCATTCGAGTCTGGCACATAGTAAAATAACAAGAATAAAAATTCCCGCCGATGGAGGAAGCCGCACTTGGTCTAACGCCTCGGGGAAGGGGAGGCGGGTGCACATGAACACAGAAGTTTGGTCAAGAAGAGAGCCCAGGAAATGAAGCAATCGCTCCGTGGCCAAGAGAGAAATCCCAACAAGTTCGGGAAGAACGACCCCCGGTCGCACAAGCAGGGGAAGCGGCCCCGAGGTCCTGGCGCTCGGATGGCCAAAGGTAGCGGGAGGACTCTAGGGATCTGGAGGGCAAGGAAAGGGAAGACAGAGTCCCATCCCGGCCCAGCCGAGCGTCTTTTCAGAGCCGGGAGGCAAGCTCGCGGGAGGGCTCCCCGGGGCGATTAGCACAGTGGTAGCTAGGGCCTGTGGCTCCGGGAAGCCGGGTGCGGCCGGCGTAGCCCGCGCAGGAAGCGCTGCAGAGCCAGCGCGGGGCACATGGTGGCGCTCGCTGTCCGCGCAGCCGGCAGAAGCTGCCTAGATGCCTTTGTGTGCGCGGGCGCGGCGCCGGGCGACTAGGGCCCGCAGCACGGGGGGGATCTCTGGCTGGGGCCCGGGCTCGCAGGGACACCCCAGACGACCTCCCCGACCCTTCGCTGCTACCCGAGAGGGGCTCGCCTGCTCGGAACCCGTTCCGGGGCCTCGGAAGGTTTTTCTGAGAGCAGCCGGCACGTCGAGGAGTGGGGACAGGAAAGAGGAGATAGTGTTCAGAATGGCTGGGAAATTCTCCCAGGCTCAAAACCTCGCCCCTGAATTCACTGATAAAGAGAATGAGGGAAACTTTGGGCACTCAGACCTCTGCTAGGAGCCCTACTAGAGAAGTAAAGGGCGCCGCCATCGTTCCCTCCCGCGCAGCAAGACGTGCTTGCCTGAGAAACAAAGTTAGGGAGTGAGCTGAACAGACGCCCCAGTAGATGGACTTGGAGAATGGGGTTAGAACAGCAGTGAAAAGCGGCAGCTTTAGAGGCGGTGCTTTATTCCTGGTTCTCAATCACCCCAAGCTCTGTTCTCTGTACTTAGAGCTCTAGAGGTCCCGACTGTCGTTAGGAACCAAGGCAAAACGTATAAAGCTGCTTCTTCACCGCCAGGAGACTTCGCAGAAATTAAATTAAACACGCGCCTAGGGACCAAAGAAAATAGATCCACCTCCCCCGCGCTATAGCAAATCAACACTTCTGCACACAGGGAGTGCAGCGAACCTAGAGATGGCCACTGACGCGCATCCCCTTAAACCGCAGCAGCTGCAGCCCAGGATGGCAAGAAATTATTGGCTTTCCTTTAATCCGGAAACAAGGAATAAATACGGCACAAGCAAATTCTGAATCTTATTTTTTTTAAACAACAGCAACAGTTGTACATCGAACAAAGTCTTGAAGCATGCCACCCAGAACGACGGTTAAAATGAGAACAGCATTCATTACTCTGTTTCACTCCTTTAGATTACTTTCTCAACATGATTTTCTTTAAATATAGTGATAGAATTAATCTGCTGGGCTTTTTTTTAAGAAAGAAAAATAGACAACTGGAGAAACCATATTTTTCAAATGGGAGAAAGACTTGATCATACCTGAGTTTTTCTTAGGTGTATAGGGACTAATAATAATGCCTGTTTGGACAGACACAGAAAAAATCATCAGGAAAATAAAACCACAGTTTATTCAAAATGCCTGTTTGTATGTAAAAGTGAGCCAAATGTAGAACTTCTTTCACTATAATATTTATCTCTACCATTTTAGGCAACCAGAGAATAATCAAATCTACACTCTTTTCCCCTAAATTTCCTGCCAGGTTAGCAGCCTAAAAGATCATCTGACCTTTGAGCTAATCTGCTAAAATTAAAATATTTATTTTAAAAAGTTCGTCCATAGGCCTTTTGTAACATTCTGTTCAATAAACTCACTAAAAGATCTAGGAGATGAAATGTTGATGGCAGAATTATCGATCTGCTTACTCAGTAGTCCAATCTCATCACCTGCTTCTCTTTAGTTTTTAATTTCAGCATTCTCTCCCTAGGGAAGACCAATTAGGAAGTTGGGTTAAGAGGAAAGTGGAAGGAAGGCAAACCCATCCAGGAACTTTTTCTAATATCAGTTGATATAACTCATCACATTTGTTTGAGTTTCTAGCATAAAATATTTTTGTTGATAGTCCAACTTCAACAAATCACAGTCATATCCCTAAGTGAAAGAGACCTCCCCCCCCCACCCCACCCCCAAAAAGAAGAAGTTGAGCCAGAAAAGGAGAAAGCAGGATAGGGAAGAAACACTTGAGTTTGGGGAAGAGGGAAGTCAGATCAACAGAAAGTCTGGACTGAGCTGCAACCCTGTTCCACTCTCTGGAAGGTGGACTGATATATGCTGACCTGACCTCTGGGTCAACAACTAGTTTAACTCTACCTTGATCTGCAAGACTGGAAGCTTGTCCCTTGGTTCAAAGTGAGACCCAGCCTTTGGCTTCACTCCAGGGAGCCTCCAGGCGCTGTTAAGAGGTGCTTTATCACAGACAAAAGCAGGGAGAAATTACAATTTTGCATTTCATCCTCTGTCCTCTGAAAAGAGGATATTCATACTCAAAAGGGAACCCTGCCCATACTGCAGAAAACGAATCTAGAAATACTACTCAATAACCGTCAGAACAAAGTAAACCAAAGCTAGAAGGGAAGGAATTGCTGAAGGAAGAAAGTGAAAGTTTGCACATCTATAACAGAGAAATCTGTCCCCCCTTCAACAACCCCAAAGAATCTTCCAGACAGTATCTCTCCTTGTCATTACTCTCTTAAATCAAATGTGATTCTGTATGTAATGCAACTTATAAAATAAATGTACCAAGCAGCTTTCCTCTTACCTGCCACTACATTTAACTCCTTCAGAGCCGTTTTCTCCGACTCCCTCAGCACTGCAACTTTCAATAAAAAAGAAACAACACTTATACTGTGTTCTGCGTGTTATTCCTAGGAAGAAAGTGACAGAAAGAGACTATTTTACTTTTTAAAACCATTACTTAAAGCTACAGTATACCAAAGAATCAGAGCTAACTTGCTGGCCTAAAACCATAGGGACCGGAGGTCTCAAATATCTGCATAGTCAGTAGGATTAGGGCAGTTTGTTACTTGGGCACAAATGTATTGTTCTAAAAAATTTTACCCCTAATTGTTTTTTCTTCTGAATTTACAATATTCACAACACTCTGTTTGTATGGCTAATAATGACTTCATGAAAATTTCAGTGGGAAGTCTTCAGTTCAAGACGTACACCCAGACTGAACTTGGGGTCAGGAGAAGGCAAACGGAAAGAAAGAAGCTAAACTTATAAGAATCTGAACACACTAACTTTTTATTCAGTTTGATTCAAAATAATATTAATCTAATAGTGAAATAGTTTGATATAACAGCAATCAACATTTAAAGTATTTTATGTTTCAAAGTATGGCTCAAGGAACACCCATTGCTTAAATGCACTTAGACATAACAAGACAATATTTTTTATTGGCATCATTGACACCTATGAACAATAGCCTAGTAAATAGATTAAGGTTTAACCTTCCTTTTCTTTGGTGGCTGTTTAGAGACTTTAAAAGAACAGATAACTCATTTCAACAGGAATCTACTACTGATATTTACCTCTACATAATCTTTATCTAAGACATGGAATGCCAAAAACAAGCTTTTGTTAGCTTGACCTCCTCCACCCCCTAACAACAAAAGTTATCCCCAAACCCATGTTTTTATTTTGGATGTATTGATCTTCCAATGTAAGGCTTGGCCTTTTAAATACCAAATGCAATCAATAGCCAACACCCTGACTCCTTCTCAAGAGTAAGAAGGAAGCAGAACAGGGAAATGTCTTTGAACTGTTTGGTGACTTAGTACAAAATTTAAGAGGTCAGTAAATCCTGATGCTTTGAGCTAAATCTACTGGTAAATAATTAATTACATTTCTTAGACACTATAATCTTTATCTTGTTAAATAGAGAAAACACAGCTTTGCCAGATAGATCATTCCATCTAAGTAATATCTTAAAGGCAATTATTTAAATATTACCACAAAAAACAGGGTTATATTTTGTTTAGACATTTAGCTGAAGATAAAATGGAAATTCCATAGTTTAAAAAGGAAAAAAAACAAATTAACTGGCCTAGTCTTTTATCTGTTTATTAATACCATTTAAAATATTACAAATAAATCAATTACATTTCATGCATTTAAAATGCAAGTCTAAAATGTTCCAGAGAAAGGTTTTTCATTTCAATGTGAAATATCCAAATTATTTCAACATTACAATGAGCAATTTAGTTTGCAGAATCTGCAAACACTTAAATGTAGTGTCAGGAGTGTTTATTAACAATTAAGAATATTACCTTCAGGAAATACACAAAGGCCAAAGTTAGTTGAGTTTCACTTGGACAATTTATTTAATACATGGGTTTTGGCAGACCCAGTTTTTAATGAAATATAGGAGAACTCTCACTTTAACTATGCCTGAACTGCCAGCAAATGCAAATAAGTACATGCTCCATTAAATTAAATGTCATCCCACATTTATCAAATATTGTCTTAGTTACAGTGTGATAACGATCTAAATTCATATTCGAGCAAAACTAGGCCCGGAAAGTGCGTTTGTGGCTCTGCACCTCCAGAAGTGAGTTCAAAAAACCTGCAGCTTATCAGAACTGCAACAATAACTCTTAATATTTTCTTGTGACAAAAAAAAATCAAGTTTACTTCAATATAATTTCAAATATTTACTGGAAGTAATGTACAAGAAAAATACTATACAAAATCGTCTCCTGGACAACTGCATCTCGCACCCATACACTGGTGGAGTTATAGTTAATTGGTAACTAATCTAGAACGATTCTCCAGTTGTACAAACCATTAGGTTCGGATATATTTTACAAATATTTTTTTATCCTATTTTCCCTCTTTTGGCATTTAAACTACAGCCTCGCCTGAAATAAACGATAGCTTCTTCACTTGTTTATAAGTTTAAATCACACACAAAGAAAGTTTAACCGTAAGAGTCTTCAATGAATTGCAAGAATTTACAGAAATGGTTACTATACAAATTGATGGCTGGACTAGAAAAAAAGATTGGGAGATTATGCCCGGGAGTGGTGAAAAACGAGGTAGAAAAGGACAAACATGGAGATAGTTAATCTGGTCTCACCGGAAAGGAGTGTTTTTGCATAAGAAAGACACCTACCCTCACCCCCGCCCCCACCCCATAAGTTAATGCAATCAAAATAACTTTGGGATCAATATTAGCAGTTTGGAGGGAAGGACTTGCCCACTGGTAGAGGAAAAACTACTTAGAAGGGAACCAAGTGGGAGGATGCTGTTTTTTTTTCTTTAGAATTTTTAGTTTTTAAAAAATTTTATAAAGATAGAAGAAGACTGCTGCAGCGATTCGCAAAGAGTGCCCTTAGCTGAAACTTGCATCGGTTCCACCTCAGGGAACAAAGAGAGGCAGAACTGACATCGCAGAGCTAAACTCTGCAAACTTGGGGTCTCGGTGCAGCCAGATGGACACCCCCGCAGCTCTGCGCTGGGCGGGCAGCGGCGTGCGCAGCGGCTGGGCAGGGCTCCCCGAAGCCGAGACACCCAAACACGGCGGTTCTGAACCCAAGTCAGAGGCTGCCTTGCCCAGCTTCCTGACTATCCCTCCCCAGGACGCCACTCAACCTCGCTCAGCCGCCTTGTTCTCGCGAGTGCGGAGGCCCCGAGTCTGACAAGCACTACATTCGTCCAAGATCTACCTCCAACGGCCGCTTCCTTCTAAAAGATATTTCCATCACAACCTGGGGATGGCTAAGGGAGGACGAGGAGGAGAGGACTGGCATTAAAGGCCCGGCGAGGCACCGGTTCGGGCTGTACGCGGCTCCCATAGTGTTACCCGGTGGGCAGGGAAAGCCAGGGCCCAAACGCGGCTCCCATAGTGTTACCCGGTGGGCAGGGAAAGCCAGGGCCCAGGAGAGCAATGCGTGTTACTTACATGTCAGTATCCCCTTTACAAAGTTAAGTCAGAGAGGCAGTTAAAAGAGGGACGGAGACTAAAAGAGACAGAGCGAGAGAGCAGAATGCAGTGGAGGGAGGCTGGAGCTGAGGCCAGGACAGAAGGGGGCCCACGGTGGGAGGGGGTAGGGGAGAAGGGCAGGAGCGAGGTGTGCGTCACTCTAGGCCGTTGCGGTGCCCGGGCTCGGACGGCTGCAGCAGCTCCGGGGAATGGCAGGGCGGGCTGCCCGCGGCGCTGTGCTCGCTGTCGGTGTCGCTGCCCTTCTTACCGCCGCTGCCAGAACCAGCCGAGCCGCTGCCGCCGCCGCCGCTGTGCGTCTTCACGTGCTTGCTGAGGTGGTCGCTGCGCATAAAGCGTTTGTTGCAGACAGGGCAGGCGAAGCGCTTCTCGCCCGTGTGGGTCCGCAGGTGCCGCTGCAGCTCGTCGGAGCGCGTGAAGCGCTTGCCGCAGAAGAGCCAGTTGCACACGAAGGGCCGCTCGCCCGTGTGCCAGCGCAGGTGCGCCTTGAGGTGCGACGTCTTGCCGTACACCTTGCCGCAGCCCGGTATGTGGCAGCTGTGCAGGCCCTTGCGCCGCAGGCTCGCCCCGGCCGGGCCCAGCCGCTCTGCCTCCTGGCAGTTGGGGCAGTCGCAGGTGGCACGGCCGGAGTAGCGGCGTGCGGAGGAGCGCGGGGAACCTCCCAACGGCGCCGACGGCCCTGCGCTTAGCATGGAGCCCCCCGCGCCGGCCAGCGGCGACGGGGCCGAGTCCGGGTAGGAGCCCGGCAGCACCGGTTTGAAGCCGTCCATTAGGTGCTGCCCGGCGGGGCTGAGCAGGTGCGAGGAGGCGCCGCTGCTGAAGGCTGAGTGGCTGAGGCCTGAGTAATCCGAGTTGTAGCCTCCGAGCGGCGAATGCAACGAGGTTTGGAGCCCCCCGGCGGCGGGGTGCAGCGAGCCGGGCAGCGCCGCCGCGCCATTCGGGTTCTGTACGTCGATCCAGCCGGCGCCCACGTCCCACCAGCTGGAGGTGCCGGCCGTGCCTACGTCGCCGGCGGCGCCCAGACCCGGGTGTGAGGGCTTGAACCACGACTCGTATGGGTGCGCCATACCCACGCGCGGGTAGATGCCCTGCAGCCCGTCCACCGAGGTGTGCACCTTGGAGATGAACACGGGCTGGTGGGAGCCGTCCTGCGAGTGCGCCGAGGAGCCGCCGCCGCCGCCGCCGCCCCCGCCGCCGCTGCCCCCTGAAACGCCGGGGGCCTGGAACACCGAGTAGTCGTTTGCGAACGGCGAGCTGGAGGCGGCGGCGGCGGCGGCCGCGGCGGCGGCGGCGGCGCTGCTGGAGGTTAGGGAGAAGGCGCTGGAGCCCGGCGAGCCGCCGCAGCTAAACGAATCGGACACCAGGGCTGCGGCCGCCGCCGCCGCCGCCGCCGCCGCAGCCGCCGCCGAAGACGTGCCGCCGTTTCTGGTGGCCCCCGACACGCCGAAGCTTGAGAGACTGGAACCCACTACGTTGCAGTTGCCGGAGGAGGAGGACGAGGAACGTTTCCAGGGGTGAAAGCCTTTGCCGAAGGAAGAAGAGCTGTCCGAGAGGGAGGAGGGAGACGGGCTGGGGCTGCCGATCTTGTTACAGGTAGCAGCAAGCATGGCCAGAGGAGTCGATCCCAACCTCGGTTCTTCCTGCGAGGAGGAGAGAAGGGGTGGGGGAGGGGAGGTGGGCAAAGGGCCGGTGGGGAGGGAGGGAAGTAATGTGCATCAGTCCTCAGGTAGCCTCCAAAACGCCCCACTGCACCCCATCTCTTGCTGAGGCGCACTGCCACCAACTCACCTGGCTCCCCCAACAGCCCCAGCGCCCGGCTGCTTTCTACTCTACGAGAAGGGACAAGTTTGGCTGCCGGCGTCTGATTCGGGAGCAAAGAGCCATGCTAAAGGAGTTTGACAAGTATTCTCACCTAAAACAACACTCGCGTGCACACAGGCCCCAGGCACTTCGAAACAAACAAGCAAGCAAAAAGTCCAGATTGGGAAGGAAGGAAGTTTCCTTTTCCGAGAAGCCTGGGGAGAAACCATTGGATTGCTTTTAAGAGCGCTTCCCCAGTAATCCAGAGAGCGCTTTGAAAATCCTTTTCCGGTCCCCAGAAACCCATCCTGGGTTGTTTCTGCCAGGCCACAAGAGGTCAAACTATAGGGCTTGCTTGCTCTTCCTGCTTTTCATTTTATTTTCTTAAAAAAAAAAGAATAGTCAACAGTAACAAAAAACGAGATGGGTTCAACGTACCTGCAAGGCAAGGCGGGCTGCGGAATTTTTTAAGGGGAAGAAAGAAAAGCTGCAGTTTGCCCAAGAGGAAAAACTTGCTCTCTCTACCCGCGAAATCGTCGCATGTAAAATGGGCTGGGCGCACGTCTCCCGAGCAGGGAGCGGCCGGGCGCTGCGAGGTGGCTTGTCTAAATGCCCTTCGAACCTTTTCCTGTGCTGAAAAAAGTGACTCTGCCCCCCTCTCCCCCTCTTCCTTTTCTCCAAACTCACTTGTATTTAAAGGGGGAAGAAAAAAAAAAGCTCTCAATAGAGACTGATAGCCCGTGGCCTGGCCGGGGCTACTTTAACCCCCTCCGAACGGCAATAAAAGGAAACTAATTAAACCAGCAAGAGAAAATCCTGAGACTCACCCCTAGAAGTGAAGTTGCCATCACACAAAAGTGCCCTCCTCCTCTCAGAGGATCTTTTTTATATTGATAAATCAGAGGCAGTGTTTTTTTTAGAGGTGTGCAATACAATGATCAGTTCCGCCCATTCCACCACAATTGTAGCTCCCTCTCCGGCTTTGAAGTGCCGCGGAGGCGCGGCCAGCCAATCTGCGGCCTCGCCCGGCCGCGCCGCGCGCGCGCCGTGAGGTCATCGGCGCCGCCGCCGGCCGCCGCGGAGGGGTGGGGAGCAGGCGCGGGCGGGGCGCGGCCCCTGCGTGTGTGCCGCAAAGCGTGTGTGTGAGTGTGTAACAATGTAACTGTGTGCGTGTGTGACCAAGCTGAGAAGAAGGGGGGGAAGGGGATGTGTGCGGCAGTAAGTGATATTGTGGTGAGGGGGGGCTAGGGGAGGGAGAGTGTTGTGGGCGGCAGTGTAACCGCTTGTGTGACAAAGAGGGGGTACAGGGACAGACCAGTAAAGTGTTGAGAGGAGGATGTGAGTGCACTACAGTGTAACTGTCCGCACCAACCCCAGGGAGGGAAGAGGGACAGTGCCGTAAAGTGCGTGGGCGAGGAGGTGGTGGGAGTGTGTTTGGTGTGGGGGAGGAGTGTGAATACTTGTGCTTGCGTGTGAAAGAGGAGGGAGAGTTGGATGAGTGTGTGTGCCCGATGTGGGGGAGAGAAGGCGGTGTGAATATGTTTGTGTGAGGGAAGTGTGTGCGCGCGCGCGCGTGTGTGTGCAACAAAGCCGGGGGTGGAGAATAGAACCTGAGGGAAAGTGTGAGTAGGGAAGAGAGAATGGCGACTTGAAGAGTGAAACTGCGAAGTTGAGTGAGGCTGAGTAAATAAATATCCACAAACGCTACCTCTGTCGCCAACTTACTCTGATTCCTTGTGTCTAAAATCTTGAGTGATTTTTTTTTTCTTCTTGGACACTATCACTATCTCTTTGAAGAAAATCGTATTAATACCTACCTTTCCTTTCGTGGCTTTACAGCCGAAGGGTAGACTCTTAGGGAGCCTAAGGGGTATTTTTAGGGGTGAGTTAGGGCGTGTGTGCGCCTGCGTCCAGAGTTGTTAATTTGATGTCGTGGCTCTTTTCTTCCCCCTCCTGAGGTGGGTTCGGCATTGGAAGTGCAAGTCTCTTTCTAGGGGAGGGATATGTTTGTCCCTCGGCAAGGAGTAAATTTCAATACAAAAGGATTAGATAGAGAAGAGGACGAGAGAGTATTGTTTTTTCTTTGGGTGAGAAATTGAGCAACCTTTTATGGAATTCAGAAGTTTTCACAGGAAACCTCACTGCCTCTTTCTGAGGAAAAAAATCAGGATGTTGATTGGAATCTGTGGGTTGTATTTATCTGAGCATGGAGACAAGCTTTTGACAAACCTTGTTGAAATGTGTGGAGGCGTCTGTGCTTACGGCGTTTGGACCAGATAATCTATTATGAGTGTGTGTGCATATTAATACACATAGTTCAAATTTAGTGGATTTTAGAACTTGCTTCCGATTTGTGTTCTTGGTTCCCTTCAGAAATGTCATTATTATTTTACTGCCATCACAAGGGAATATCTTAAACCACAGAAAGCATCACCTACCAGTGTAGCAAAAAGTTCATAGTTCTTGGAGCCCTCTTGAATCTTCATATGTTTAAAAAGAGCAATTCAGATTTTTAAGCGATTTCAAATGCTCTCAGAAATAGAATTTTAAGACGGAATTGACTGAAATGTTATCAGCTAGGAGAAGTGTTTTATTTTGACTGAGGAAACATTTTAATTTTATTGTTGTTTTTGAACCCTCTTCAAGTGCATCAGCAGCTTCTGGAGATGTCAAAAAAAAAAATCCTCCTGGGTGTTTACTGAACTCCAAAGTCAGGTTGCATCATTTGTGCAAGTTTTATAGATCAGAGTTGAGGTTGATGTTTGTGGTGTGAGAATGTGTGTTTCTGACCCCTTTTTAAGTGTTGGGTTATTGACTGTACATCATATCTATTGATTAAGGGAGTAAGGTACATTCTCATACTTTCAAGTAAGTGTGAAGTAAATTAATGAACTGCTTTCTTTTTCTGAAGGCTGACGCTTACCATAAATGTCGCTTTTCTCCCTGCAAGCCTCTCTGAATGATTTTAGCGTGTTGAGAAGGCGTGACAGGCCAGCCCAGAAGGAGGAAGGGGTGGGGGAAGGAGGGAACTCCGTTTAACAAATAAAGGAGAATTAACTTCATTGCTTTAGTCTCCTTCTATAATGATATTCATTTTAAAGACTTAATACACAGTTGTTCAAATTTGAGGTTTAATTCTAATCAATACCGTCACCCTCAAAGGTGGAGGGAAAAGCATTGAGGGAAGACTACCTTTTATGAAGGTATTTATCTTTTTATCCTATCTTCTGGAAGGAAGTGAGACAAGACAATTAGAAAGTGAAATGCTAATTCTGAGACTAAACAGAGGCATTAACCACTATTTCTTCAAAAATGCCAGGAATTAGAAAAACAGCATCACTTGATTATAATTTTGAACTACCTATTTCTAATATTTTTTATTTGCATAATTCACTTTAGAACGTGTAATTCTTCCCATGACAGTGTGTCACAACACTGGTGTAGATTTAATCAACTACTGGAGTCTTGTGTAAGGTTGGCTTTCAGCATTTGGGAATTTTCACAAAAGTTCTTGTGTGCATATTTCTTGTTTAGGAGAAATATACTTATGTTTTCATATATGCATATGTGTGTATATCGCATATTTTCCCATTTTAAAAAGTTAGGTTTTTATTTCATAGTAGCATTGGTCAACGGGCACTTTTTCCTATATTACTCCCCCTCCACACACCCCCCCCAAAGGAAGTGGTTAGTCTTTGTCATAAGGCATAAGATAGCAGAGTTAAGGAGAAAAAGAGAATTGTATAATTGGTCAAAAATTAAAAAATCAAAACAATAATCTTCTGGTTTCAGGGACACTACTCTTAATGGCAGTTCTATCTTCACTTTGGAGAAATGACTCCATCAGTTTTGAATTCCCCCACAGGAGGGAACATCTGTAATCTAACGTAGATAAAACCTGTCCAGCAAAGCATTTCATCGCACAAACAATTCAGTTTACCTTTTGTGATATTGCTTATTGTTCTTGGGTATTATACAGAGATAAATACAGAGGTTTGGAAGGGAAATAGGGAAGAAAGATAGGAAGTACAGGCTTTCTGACATTAATTAAAAGTTTCCCCCAGCCCACATGAAGTTTAATGCCCTAGAGGGTTGAGGGGTAAACAGATATTCTGCTATTTCTTGCAAACCTGTGGGATCCACTTTCAATAAAGCTAGACTCTATTAGCATTCTGTATGCATCTGCAGCATAAATTTCATTTGAATTTCAAATTTAATAAACCAGGAGGTTTTTAATCATCCCTGGTTTTATTTGTTTGATATTAACATGCTTATTGACCGGGTCTGGTGACCAGTTTGATCATTACAGGACAGCAAAAAGTTAATTAAAACGACCACAGCCCCTTAATCATATCATCTGTCTCATCCATGTCGCTCTCTTTATTACCGGTGATGATGGATAGTCTCCCAGATTAATTTCTCTGTTTCTTCGATTTGGACAACAGCTTTTGGGACCTAATTTACATCCTGGGAACAACTTGCTCAAGTATATCTAACACCTTGCAGCTACAATATACATCAACATCTCCTTAGATGGAGCAGAGAAGGAGAGCATTTTTTTTCAGGCGGACTTGAAGACTAATCAATGCTGCGGTTTGGATTTCTTATGCTTTCACAACCAAAGAAATAGAAGGTCCTAAAAGCAAATTAGAGGCCTCTATCCCTTCTTTTCCTTTTCAAAGAGTGGGGAGTGAACTATGCCTCCACTGTTTGGTTAAATAGATTAAAATGTGTAGATACAACGACAAGTAAATAAAGCCATTTGTAACCATTAAATACAATTAGGGATTCATTGATAGTCGAAAACACCAAAGTTGCCCAGCTTTCTAGTGTCCTGTAACGTATCTATACCAAATACGTTTTCGAACGTTTTAAGTGTGGTCGGGTATACACACAGCATTGAAACAGCCTAATCTGAGGGGAAATGTTCATGAACTGTATAGGCGCAAACCTCTGCTGAGTACGTTTAAACCGGGCTCTTAGCATCTTGGGAGGGAAGCGCAAGCTCTGGAAGCTGACCGGCTGGTGCCGACTGGGGACCGAGGGAAGGCTGTGCGGGCCGCGCGTGCCTGGCCTGCTCCTCTCCCGAAACGGGGAGACGGCCCCAATCCCTGGCTACTGTGCGGGGACCGTGAGCGCGGACGCGTTGGCTACTAAATAAAGCATGAAGAGGGGCGAAGGCAGCCTAGCGCCGCCGGCGGCTGCAGGGAGAAGCGGGCTGGGCCGGGTTAGGGGTGTTTTCTAGTCAGAAGCTCTCTGGTCAAAGTTTCTTTCCTGCTGAAAAGAAAACCGGGCTAGGCGTGAACCTGTGGATTCCTGAGGGGTGCCCTTTTGCTGTCCACTCCTGCGTTCGGGCGGCTTTTCTAGGAAGTTGCCTAACATTTCCTGGGAAGGGCGGTAATAAAAGCCCCTCGCTGGTGGCAGATTGTTAAACCGTAGGTGGGATGGGATCAGTCATTCAGAGCTCAGAGAGGGTTGTATTTTCCTGATTTGAAAATGGGAACTTCCACACTGAACAATAGCCCCTATTAGAGAGAATATTCGGTTTCAAACTGTCCAGCCACATTTACAGCCGGGTCCTTATTTTACCGGTACTGCTTAATTGGATGTGTTTGTTGACCACGGCTAAGCAATAGCGACTCTTGATCTTGGTGAATGCAAAGCATTACTTTGGTAGTTCTTTTTAAATAAAGTGCTTGAGAAAGCACCTGATTTTTTTTTTCTTATTTGACTTGATATTTTTCTTCCGTATCACACTGCTTAATATTTTTCTTTTCTGCCACTTTAAAGCTTTAAAAAGTTAAGGAAGGTTTAATTAAAAGATGTACTCATCTAACTTTGGATATTACCTGCTGTGATTCACTTTAGCTAGTGACTCCAAATTTCATAGATTCTGAAGACAAGGAGGATTCTTTCTATATACCGATCCTATGACTGTGGGTAATTTCATAGGTAGGAAAAATATGAAGGTGTTTACCAAAATAGGTATTTCTTCCTATATTCAAGGAAGAAAAAAATCCTATTTCCTTATTGTCTACATGCGCATAATGCTCTCATCCCCGTAATATGATTGTGGGATAGTTCTGCAGGCAGTCGTGCACTCTGTGGTGTATTTCATATTCATCTCTCTGCCAGACCACAGATGAAATTGACAATTAATTCTACAGCACTTCATATTCGTCCATCATGTAAATGAAGAAAATACATGTAGGGAAAAGAATTTGCTCATTTTGGGGTAAATGGTGTGTGTGTGTGTGTGTGTGTGTGTGTGTGTGTGTGTATTCTTGTTGTGCAAGGCAAGAGAGAGGAGAGGCTTACATTCAAATGAGTTTGTCCAGATTTTTTCCCAGAATGGATTTGTTTTTGCTGTTTTCTCTTTTGGTATTATATATCACTTTCTCACAGCTAACATGCAGAGTTAAAAACTACTAAATTCTTATCCTCAACACTATTGATTTCTTTTCATTCTGTTTTGTTACCAGAGGAGGTAATGCTCCTAGATTACCCCACCGTCTTCTCCAGACGGTTGACAATTGCAATCGCAGTTTAGGGAAGACAAATGTTACTTTGGGAATTGTGTTTAATTACAAATAATCTAGGAGCTGCACTGGGTCTCTGGGTTTAACTACACATGTGTTCAAATCATTGTACAAGGTTTACAAATGGATGCTATTTGCAAGATACAGTTCACTTTTCTAAAATCAAGGGGAAAACTGGAATGGTCCCACTTGGGGTTTGTCAAGAGACCGTCAGAGATAAACCAAAGTAACAGGAAACAACAAAAAGTGTGGTGCCTCTGAGTATTTGAGAGATTAAGAAAAAAATTTCCACTATAGCTTGACTTTAGGTAATTTTATTGAAAATAAACTATTCTTTGTTGAGTTCTTAGACTCCCTTAGCTAAACCAGTTTTTGTAGAGTGCTCACATATTCAGATTTTCTTTTTGCTGTTTTTTTTTCCCCTGACAGAAGTCTTGTAGATTTTCCCTGAAATAAACCACTGGTTATTTTTTACAGTTCCTCTTGTAACTCAGCTGCTACCTTTGTGTGTCTGATTCTTTGCTTGTATGGCAGCTCAATTAGTGTTGTTTGTGTGTGTGCTCGCTTTTTTTTTCTAATAGTCTTATTAACAAGAAAAAAGGTGGCGAACAGGTTATTCTCTTAACCTGACCTGGCTGTAAGAGTGAGATGAGCAGCACCGAACAGATGTCCCCATTTAAGCCGTTCTTTTCCCACATGCCTGCTGGATATTGCAGGCGCGCAGGAAGCTCGCTTCAAACCTGGCCCATTTCAGGCCATAATGGCCACGTTATTTCGGCCCAGTGAACACGAACAAAATCGCGTGCTTTAGAATCATTCGACTCTGAGCCCAGGAAAAGCAGGGGGTGTGGTGGCAGTGGGGGTGGCTAGGGAGGGGTGTGTATGTATGCGTTGGGTGAGGGGGGGGGAGCCGATTTAATCTCGGATCGCAGAAGAGAACTTGCTCAAAAGAATTTTTCTCCAGCAAAAATGGTATAATTTACAGAGCAACTTAATAATCCGAGGGGCAATGCGAAAGCCCTTTGCGTTGTAAACCGCTTCTAATTACCTGCCAGAGCAATTAGCTGACTATCACGAAGAAATTAGATCGCTCAATGTAGCATAAATAATGCGAATAATTTTGTAAGAAGAATGGAAAGCGAGACCTGGTGTTTCTTTATAAGGAAATAACACCTCGTACTGTACAAGCCCTCCATGAACACATATTAATGTCTAGGCATGCATGGCAATGAGTCCGAGCAGGAGCCCTCTGGCTGCGGTTCAGCACTTTTCCCGTTTACGTATGCGGGGTGAAAGTCGGCTTCCAGGCGTTCGATCTCCAGCCTTCCAGCTCACAGTAATTAACACATAGTGACTTCAATGGGAAAACCTGTTTTCCAGATGATTTTTACAATGCAGCTTTATGTCTCATTTGGCAGTTTAAATAGCTGGAGTTGTTTTCTGGCTTCATCTCTGCTATCATCTGTTGAGCATATTTTGCTTAGAATATTGAATCCCACCCAAAACTTGGGTACAGGGTTTTGCTAACTTTTTTTTTCTTAAGAAGTGGGGATATTAGAGAAGCCACTTCGACAATAGGGCAAAGAATTCTTGTAGGGACCTGAAGGATATCTACTTTCCTGAATGAGGTTCCTGGATGAGTATATTAGAATATTTTTGTGTGCATCACTTAACCTTCTATAAAAATCTACTTCAATCATCTTATATATTTAACTCATTTCTCTTGACTGTTCCCTATAGTGAGATTCAGGCGATGACTTCACACATTCTTAGCACAGGATTTTAAGAGTAAAGTGAAAACCTAATTTTGGAGGAAAGCTGTTATGTAGGTGCACGTTAGGTGTCTGGTAACACTATCAAGCTCCTTCAAATTTAGTGCGTTTGTTAATTACAAATAAGAGGACAGCTTCAAAAAATGTTTGAAAATCGAATATGTGTGCTGACATCTACACACACACACACACACACACACACACACTGTTGTCCACAGCTCCATGCTTTCAGGTGCATGGAAGGGAAGGGAGTGATTGGGGCACCCCTTTTCCCTGGTAAACGAGTTAGGTCTTACGTTGGGTCAAGTTCAATCAGCTCGGAGAGCTTCCGTGGTAATTGAATTGGACGTATGTATTGGTCACAGCAAAGTGTGTCCTGTGAATCCTGGATTTGCTTGGTCCAGCACAGCCATCGGAGTGAGTCCCGTCCTTGCAGCCCTGGTAGTTAACGGCTAGCTCCCCTACACCCCGCTCGTCCCTACACATGGAAGGCTTCAGCCCAAGTCATTTTTTAACATGTTTCACGCCTGATTTCAGTGACTTTCGCAGGACTTCTCAGTGGTTTTGCCCGACCCGTTACACCTGCCCAGTTCCTGCTCCTGAGAAGACAGATGTTTTTGCTGGTGACTGGGGAGTTCTAGATACAAACGGAAGGAATTGCGGTGATTAATTTCCTCAATCCAGGCTACAAATTGGGTTACTGCTGTTTGTGGCTTCACATCTATGCAGTCCTCCCCTCGGGGCTGCTGGGTTAGCGGGGAGGTTATAAACCTAGAGAGACTTATCAAATACCGACCCCACTTTAAAAGGTGTTAGAATATCTACATCAGCGCTAGGAAATTTGTGACGTAATGAGCAAATCATTGGGTTCAAGGTCGTCTACCCTACCCAGTGCCAAATACCCCTACCAATTCCAGACAGAAACGCCCATCTAGATGGAAAAGAGGACACATTTTTATTTAAGGCTTTACAAGTATCCGCTCTGTACTTAGTGGAGGTTACTTTTTAAGAGGAAATAAAATCTTGATTCCTGTTCATGGATTCTGGAAAAGTAATAAAGCTTGCTTAGATACTGATAACGTAATTTTCCACTATCACGTCATCTGAACATTCCAATTTACTGAAGTGTTCTCAGCTCTGTTTCCACTCCTTCCGAACACTTAGTATCTCCCCTCCCCCAAAGATGCCATGAAGATTCTCCATCCTAAACATCGAGGACCCTACTGGCCGCCAAAGAAGCCTGCCCATTTTAATTGAAAACAAGGACCAGGATTGCAGGATTTAGAGTGCAAGAGTGAGGACCAAACTTTTTTCCTCTTGAGGAGTTTTCACTTAACCTTCAATAACCAACGTAGTCCCCCTTTTCCTCTCCTCTGTCTTTACTTAAAGGTCTTAATTTTTTGGCAACTTAAGGTGAAAGAAATAAGCTGAACTGATTATTGTCATGTCTGTAATTGTTCTAAAAACATTTTCCAATGGTGCCTCATAAAGCAAACAGATTGGTCTTTGATCAACACTGAAGAAGTAAACATTTGGAAGATCCAAAAAAGCCCACCACTTTGGCATCTACAGTCAGCATTTACAACCCTGAAATGGAATGGCCATTACCTTCTAAAGGGCAGCTATAAACAGCAGAAAGTTCTCATTTTTCTGTAGATGGTGCCTCAAGTAGTTTTCTAGGTTATACTTACTCCAACACAGGCATAATCCAACCCCTTTCCCCATAAAGCTGGAAAAGACAGTCATTGCAAACAGTATTACTAGCACTGTCCACGACCAATTTATTTGAAGCTTTCTGGATTGGAAGGGCTAATTAATCCACTTCAAAACTTTTTCTGCTTTGATTCAAGAAGTCTTTTAAGCATAGAGAAAAAAAAGGAAGATAAGAGTGACTTCTACAATTTTGGTGCACTTACCAGGTGGAACTCTAGTAAGAGGTGTGCAGCAAATGAATAAGAGCCAAAGTCAAACCAAAAGAAGCATTGCTTCTTGTTGCTAAAATTCACCTGCATTATTGGTTTGTATGATTGATTAGGGCATTAAACAGCATTTTACTCAATTTCAGTGTTTAAAATCTTAGCAGAGTTAACTGAAAGTAGGCCAATTAATATATGGTATTTAAAGTTTCGAAATAGGCCTTAGATGGACATCCACAACTAGTTTTGTTAGGTGATCTGCTCTTGATTTACTAGCCAAATCTATTCTTAACTTAACGTAGGCTTCAGTGATGAATTTCCCTTAGCTACTTAAGATTGAAGAACAGAAATTCCAAAAACGGTTAGAAATAATTGGGGGAAAAAACGTAAGTTTACAAAGGAAGGAAGGGAGGAAATTACGGTGTTAACTTTAAAAATGTCTGGTAAGTCCCAGTTCATAACTCAGTTGGAGGGAAGAACTTGAGGACCGAGTGTCCCAGAGCCTCTTAATGCATTAGCACCACCTTCCGCACAGCAGCTGGGCTCGCGGAGGGCGCCACCCACACAGGGAGCCGCGAAGATCCTGCATTCCCGCGATTAACTGTCCGGGCAACTTCAGAGGTGTTCCCGCTTTCGGTTTCACGTACACCAGGGTGTTTTGTCCTAGAGTTTTCCATTGATCTCGTGTCCCGTTTCTGTGCTACGGCCGTCTAAGAGACTGACAACGAAAAGCGCCAGGCTATGGCCGAGCGGTGGGTGGGCGGTAGAAAGAAGACCAGAGGCTCCCCCCTCACCTCCGCCTCCAATGGTGCAACGGCCCAGGGCTTTCCCGGAGCTGAAGCTTCCCAAGAAGTCAGCTTATTAATACCCTGTCCTTGGGGAAACTAGAGTAACAGGTGAGTAGTGGACAACTTTCCCCACCCGTCGCAGGGTCGGAAAGAAATGAGCTACGGTTTCTGTGTCGCGGCAGCGGTCTCTGTGCAGTTCAGAGACCTTCCGAACGAGGGGCCGTCCCCGGCGGTCTTCCGGGACCCCGGACTGGGGCTTCCGACAGCTCCCCGGATAGTTTCCGCACCCCGCAGTCACAATATTTGCACTCCCCTTTCTTCCCGGCCCGCCCCTCCCTGCCTTTCCTCCCGTCCTCCGCCCGCCCGGCGACCCCGCCAATGGCCCGCCGCGGGGCCGCGTCGCCCCGCACCGTCTGGCCGCCGGCGCGCACCGCCCGCCCGCGCCGCCCGGGCCGCCCGGGCGGCAGCGGCCGCGGGCGCCTGGGTGGCGGCGCGGGCGCTCGGCTCCGCCGCGGCCCGGCCGGCCCCGCCCCGCCCCACCCTCCGGCCCTCCCCTCCGCTTAGCCGCGCTCCCCCGCCGAGCGTCGCCGCCGGCTCCGCGCTCGGCCCGGCTCGGCCTGCCGGCCGCCTCGGCGCTCAGGCCTGGAGGGCCGCGTCGACTCCCGCCAAGGGGGAGGCGCCACCCCGCCCTGGGGCGTTTGTTTCGGGCGGACTCCCGGGCCGGGCGCAGACGCCCCTCTGCGCCGGGCGGGGCGGTAGTCGGGCGTGCGGCGGCGGCTCTCCACCCCTGCACTCAGCTGCCCGCCCCTCTCCTCCTCCTCCCCTCCCCGCCCCTCCTCCCCCCCACGCCCCGAGGGCTCGCACACCCCGCGGGCGGGAAGGTGCCGCCCTCGGGGCGGACAGAGGGGCAGGCTGGGCGGGAGGGGGCTGCGGCCGGCACGCGCGGCCGCGGGAGGGGCCGGCCGCGCCCCGGCTGTCCGCCTGACTCCTGCTGGGCGGCGGTCGCGGCCAGGGGTCGGAAAGAGGCGGGCGGTGGGTTGTGGGGAACTGCGACGCAGGGGATGTGTGTGCGGGAGGGGTCGCGGACAGGCCGGGTGGCCGGGGACCCATCCGACCCGGGCAGTAGGTGAACCTCCTGCTCTGCTGGTCTGCCCCTCCTGGTCTTGGCTGGACTGGACTTCAAAGCTCCCTAAAAATTTATATTGTTTCTCTGTCAGCGATGATACATCAGACACCCGAAGGGCTAGCTAAAACGCAGATTGCTGGGCCCCATCCTCAGAGTTTCAGGTTAAGTAGGCTGGGGTGGGTACTGATCAGCTGCATTTCCTACACGATGCTGAAGCGCTGATCCGGGTCCACACCAGAGAATCACTGCTAAACCACTACTTCCTCACCACTCTTCCGGAGAAGTGGGGAGAGGATCTCCCACAGGGATCCCAGATGCACTGCTTGTGCTCTGCTGTGCCAGGGTAGTTTTACCTGTTGTGAAGGTAAGCCCTACATTGAATATATGGCTGCTTTTTCTCGCCGGAAGCTCTTAAGTTTTCAGACTAACCAATGCTGGAGAGTAATCCCAACACCAGCGGTGCTTGAGAAAGTGAGGCTGCGTTAGATAAGGACCAGAGAAAGCTACAATTCAGCTGGCCATTTCCTCTCAATTCAAGGCTGGAACCAGAAGGATGGTCCAGCACAAATTCAAATTCACCGTTCCAGCACAAACTCGAAAGAGAATCAATTCATTCCCTTTTGATGTCATGACAATCGCCTGCCGTCTTTTTAAGTTTTTTATTTTTCTTTTGTTCAGCCCTATGCTCTGCAAATATTTACTGTTTTATATTTTACTGAAGGACCTAAACATTTGTAAAGCAAGGAATCAGAAATAACAGCAGAGAAGAGGTTTGAATGAAATTTTTTAAAATTCACATTACAGTTGAAAAATTCTGATTTTTTAAAAAGCGTATCTGTATATTTAAAGGGAACATAATCTTATCACTTTAAGTGCACCCGCTGATCTCACAAAACTGGTTCCTCCAAAAAAATTATTTGGAAGTCTAGTGTGAAATATATTTTGACATAATCCCGTGAGAGTTAGTTGAGGAAAACTACCCCAAAAGAGACACGCTAAACTTTTTATCCCTAGTGGGCGGTGTTAATCATCTGGTTTGAGCCTTGTAGTTTTCATTGTCAAATACTTGGGTTCTCTCAAAGGGAAGAAAGTTGGGGACTTGCATTCACTGTTTTTCAAGAGGAGATTAAACACAAAGTCGATTTAATGGAGCATCTGTAATCTTAAATACAAGAAGTCAAGAGCTAAGGCTATAATAGAAAGGTTAGCTTTCCTCCATTGTTCACACAATCTAACTCATATTTTTGGAACTTAATTATCAATGAAAGCTACTACATCAATGCAATACAGTATAGGCAAATTACAAGAACATTTTACTTCTCCCAACTGAGTTTAAATTGCAAATCTTAACACTGAACAGTGTGCTTTTGGCATTGAATATTCAATACAGTGAAATGTGTTTTAAGTGAACCACCCAAGGGCCCAGGAACATTTGCTTAATAATGATACTTTGCAATTCTATAGGGCCTTTCAGGCAAGGATCTCAAGTGGAATGCTCTTTAACTATACTCTGCATGGGAAACCTTGGGAATATTTTAAAGTGCTCACTTAAGGTCCTTTGGAAAGAATCTTTAGTATAGATTTCACAGTATGGTTTTAAGAAATGAGGTACTGCAGAATTTTCAGTCTCAAGGGTATCATATTCATGTGGGTTTGATGGGTACTGAATATTTATTAGTTATTTTATGTGAAACTTAAAATGTATGTTTTTTCCCAACTTTTTATTTTGAAAAATTTCAAACCTACAGAAAAGTTGAAATAATAGTACAATGAAACATTTAATTTCAGTGAACACCCATATTCCTTTCATCTAGGTTAACATTGTTAACATTTTGTGACAATTGCTTGGTTTCTTTTTCTCTCCTTAGATAGGTGGATAGATAGACATACTATATCTGAGTAGATAGGTAGATGCAGGATATAATTATTTGTTTGGTTGTTTGTTTATTCATGTGCATGCATATACTTCTCTTCCCACCCATTTAAAGTAAATGACAAACATCATTGCACTACACTCCTAACTTCAGCACACTTCTCCTGGTAAAAGGGCATTCTTTTACCTAACTGTAATGCCAATATAAATAATATATTCTTATTGTTGATTTTTAAAAAGCATTCCAGTGACTTTATTTTTGAGTTCAGAATGTCCATAAATTGTATCAGTGTTGTTTATGAATGTAGGAAATGAGATTTAAGCCAGTGTTGGTATAAACAATTCTAATACTATTTATCCTGTTCCCTAGGCATCTTGGGAATTTAAGAACCTGACATTCTGATTAAGGAATTGCTGTAGAAACAATATATACTAAGTGTTTTGAAATCAGAATTCAAAAACAATTAAAGAAACAAAAAATATTTTTGACATGCTTGTGGAACAGAAGAGGAACATTAATATTCCAATCCAAGCCCCCTCCACACCCAACTTAATCTGCTTTTACCTTAATTAATGTTTGATCTAAATTATCAGAATAATTGTCTTAATTATCCACTTCATTTTGCTAGCTAGTGAAGATTTGACCAAAATGAAAATAGCGTTGGCAGTTATGTATTTTGAGAAGTGTATGTAGACAATTTACATAATTTAGCCAAAATGGCCAATTAATTGGTATAATTATGAGTGTCTAGACTTGGCTTTTATGGGTAGGTGGAAGAAGAAAACCTCTCCTCTTTCCAATGGTTGCACTCCTCTAGCTTTAAAGATCCATACTTTTCCTGTTTTGAATATTTTACATTCCTAACTTAAAATATTCTCATATTTTTTATAATACAGGCATGTTAATTAAAAGTAATTATCCAAAGACTAACACATACATCTTCTTGCCTCTTACAAGTCCTTGAATTATGACATAACTTAATGTGTGATTTATCCCACTTTTGGAAATGTATGTAATTATATATTTACCTCTGTAGTGTTAGTGCCTTATACTTAATATTCATTCATTAGCATTATTCTCTCTCTGTACAAAATCAACTTCTAACTGCATGAAATTTCTGGAGCTTAAAGACATCTTACAAATAAATGTTGATGAATATTTGCAGTTTTTTAGGTGTGAAATTCATACAGCTTTATGTAAAAATTAGCAGGAATATTACATTTTATACATACAATTACCTCCTTGGGTCAGAAACACTGTTACTTTGATTATTTAAATGTAATTTAATGTTTTCTTCATTCTTATGTAGTTCACATTTTTAAACATGTCTTTCTAGTGTGTTTCAATAATGTCTTCAGCTTCTAAGCAGAAGTGTTGAGGGTTGTGTTAATCCCATTAAACAAAGAATTGCAGTATGAATAGTTTTAATCAGAATTTAAGTTTCAGAGATGTATGACCTAAATAATAAGTGCATGTTTTTTGATAACTATTAATGGTTATTGTCTCTGCCCCTGGAAAATTTTGTTTTTACTGATCAGTTGAAACAAATTGAGAATAAAAATACTTATACAATTGATATACTCTTTCATACATTTGGAGAAGCCATAAGTATAATAAATACTGAATTGTAAATTGGGAAAACTAGTTTCTATTTCCAATTTCACTGAATCTATTAGGTTAGCTGACATATCACTAACCTGCTAAAGCCTCAGTTTGTTCACTTATAACATAGGATATTACTTGCTCTGCCAACTCCATATGTTGGCTCTGAGGATCCAATGAGATAATGTATCTGAATTGGCCTATTTATCAAGCACCTACTTTAGATAAGCCTAAGCAATAGATGCCTGATTTCATGATATTTACAGTCCCTGCATAGTAGAGCACAAGTACAGGAGGTCACCAATACAACGTGTGGTAGAGAATTGAGTATGTGTTTAATGAGTTGTACAAATCATTACTTTGGGTAAATGGGGTGTTGCACGAAGACAAAATACAGGTCTCTGGTAGATTATAAGAAGATAAATGTAACAGATGTGGAACATTTTGAAGATTAAAATTTTTTCTTCTCAGATTTTTGGTGGGTAGACCTAAAGCAAACTTAGAGCAGCCCTTATTGTTTGACACATGATAAATCCATAGTTGAAACAGTAGCATACACTGTATACCTAGTAAAATATAGATAGAATTAAAAGGTAATAGTAATAAGCTAGGGAAAAACTAATTGTTGGTGCTTTGCTCGGATTATCAGGTAAAGTGTTCTGAGACCTAATCAGTAATTACTGCCTTGTACCAGTATCTTAGATATAAAAAAAGACAGCTGGCTTTAAAAACAATTTTTATTGAAGTAAATGGGACTCCAGGATAGTCATCCTCTTTTGTTTGTCCAGGATGAGGTCCTGCCCACTTTGGGGCATTGGCTCTACATCTGTCATTCCATTCACCAGTGAGTCTCACAGTCGGGACACTACAGCTGTCCTGTTCTATTCAACTTTTTCTGGGATGGAAGAGATGAGACGACTGGCTGGCTGGCCAAGGCTTCATCGCATATTCAGCAAGTCTGTACAAGCACCATCGTGTAATTGTATTGTTCTCTCCTTTATTGGTAGAGCAGAACTTTTCAGTCTAAAAGGTCATTGGAATGTTTATTTTACTACGTGTCCCTATTTAATTATTTTGCTTTGATTTGCATTTGTTAATAAAACAATGGTGTCAAACTGATAGCCATAATTTATGTCCTATGATGCACATGCATGCATTTACATAGCCTGAAGTAGTTAGTGAATGGAAGAGGAAAGGAGAATTCAGTTGGAAGGTTCTGGTTAGGTTTCCTTCCAAATGACTAATCTTGTTGACTTCCCAAATAAGACATGTGGACATACGCAGAATCTTTTGTGTTTGGAAGTAGCAAATTCTACTAATTCCGTATTAATGGCTTGGATCTGTCACAGGAATTTGAATGTAGATAAACAAATGTTTCTTCTGCTGGTTGGTGACCAGGCTGGTTCTGGCTAAACTGCAGCTCTCATGTGGATGGAATTGGTGAAGACATTATCGAAGTTCGTTTGGGCTTTCTTTTCGCTGGCTGTTGAGTGCACGCCCTGTATGTGTTTTTGCATTAGTCTTTAATCATCCCGATAATCCTGATGGAAAAGTACTTATTCTAATTTCAGCTCCAGAAATTTACATCACTCCACAGGTGGGTGTAGGGCGGTTTCGATGAAACAGACTTCAGAGTCAACAAACAGCAAAGCAAATTTCTAGGAAGATTCTCCAAACACAAATTAATGGGAGAAACACATGAATTATGAAGGTAGTTTCCATTTGGAAATTCAAATTTATTTTCTAGATTTAAGAGTATTTTGCCAAAGAATACCATGCCCAGCTCCCTTAGGAAACTTAGTGACATAAAGAATTAAGAATATAAGATTTCTGTACAAACTAATACATATACAGAGGTTTGAGCAAAGTAGCTGGAATTAAAACTAAATAAAATACTAAGGAAAAGAAGAACATAAAGATTTTTTACTTTTTTTAATTCTTGGAAAAAATTAGAAGTCCTGTTATTTTGAAGATTAGTCTGTAATTATTAGTACTGTACTGTATTTTAGCAAGATAGGAATCATTAAACTTAAACCTAGCTGTGTCTACATCAGAACTTCAACATCAAATAACTTAGGTTTGTCTGTTCTTTTTCTTTCAACTTTGTTCCTATTCTAAACTGTTAAGTGTTCAACAGCAGAGAAAATCAGAAAAATGCTTCAATTATTCCATTATGTTCTACCCAAATACTTAGGAAGCGTTCTAATCTCTAAGGGTGCTACCTGGCAGTCCTTGCTCAGTTGCCATGCACTTAAATGCATGAACTTATTATGGATGCCATCACATCCTTTGGCTTCTCCCTTGAGTCTCAGTTGTTTTTAACATTGGTTGTACTTTCATACTCTCTTGAGAGGGTTCCAGAAATCCTGATATCTGGGTCAGACCTTCAGGGATTGATTTCATTTGTCTCGAATGTGGCCTGGGCATTGGGATTTTTGAAAGCTCCCCCACAGCCGATGATTCTAACCTGCAGCTGAGGTAAAGAACCCTTGACTCAAAGATGGCAACCTGGAGTTGCTCAAGAGCTTACAGTTTAGCTGCTCCTCTCAAGCCAGGTCTTTCCTTTTGGTCTTCAGTAAGAGTGATAATCTCAGATATCTACAGGACAGAAGCAGGTAGTCTTAAGTTACAAAAATTCAGAATGGGACCAAAGTACACAGGATTCAGAGACCTGTAGTGTAGAATGGTTTTTCTCATTTAATTACCTCAGTGTCCTGTACTGAATGCCTCCATTTATGTTGTAACTGCTGTCTTAGATTTTAAACTCTTGAAATCCATTGTTACTTCTTTGTATAATACTATGTACCTAAAAGCACTAGGTAGATTTATTTAAATAATAGTTATTTCCACTTCCTTTCTTCATCCCCCCTCCCCTGACTCCTGTACAGTAGACTCAGCCAAATGGTATTAGGGGAAAAAGGAGTAAGTTGAATATTTCTCCACAGAATGTTACAGGGAAAGGAATCCTCTCACAAACCTTTAGCTGTAGAAACTAGAAGCCTCCTCTTGTACTAGCAATTCTTATCTTTTGCTTTATCTTTTTTCAATCACCTGTTATTATTCAGTCTTACTATAAATTTTCTAGTTAATTCTCTGAGGCTTCCTAGGCTGACGGTTTACTGGTATCATAATTTGGTCTATCTTTTAATCAGAGTTCATAATTTCTTATCTGCTAGTCAATCTGAAAATGGAAATTTTGTAAGTTTGTTACCAAAACGTGGCTATGAGGATGTGTATAGTCTTTATGTTTCCACTTTGTGTTAATATTCATATATTTTAATGTAGAAATATTGTTGATTACAGAATGCTCCATCAGCTTCTGTTATATCATATATAATAAATTAACTTTTCTAAAATATGGAAACTTGTAAATTCTGAAATACAACCAACCTGAGTCAAAAAGGGAATGTGGACTATACTGCTTTATCTTAATGTGTTTAGTTTTTGGCCTCTTTACATTCCTATTTAATGTCTAAATTCCTATTTAATTTTTGATTAAAAATCTAATGTAAAATCTTAACTTTTGTGAGTGCATATGGCACTAAATTTTTTTTAGTGATGATGAAGTTGAATTTGCTACTTTTAGCGATGGTGAGGTTGAGCAGAGAAAACAGCCACAGATTGCAACAGAAAATTTCTGCACTGAAGGAAAAAAAAATTTTATTGGAAAGAAGAAAGTTGAGTAGAGAATGCTTTTATCCAAATATATTTAAATCCCTTATTTAGTCTCTGAAAAGTAGCATGAAATACTTTGTCTTTACTTCAGCTAATTGCAAGCCACTGGAAAGTTGTGTAACTGTATAGCAAGTAACCATAATGATCAAAATTATATACATAATCTGCTCAGTTAGATGTTAACTGCTGTGGTGATTATTTTAAACTGATGTGATATCCATCTTTTAAAAAAAATGATAAAGACAAGTCTAATCCCATTATAAAAGGCTACCTCAATCTAAATAGTCTCTGAAGAAAACGAGATTTAGGGACTGTTATTTAAATATACAAGATTGGACACATGTACTTTCCCATCTTTCCTAGAAACCTATCAAAGTCATAGTGAAAGAGTATGAAGAGCAAAGTAGAACCAGAAAGCTACCCAAGAAATAAATAGTCATACAATCCAGGAAATAATCCAATCAAAGAGAAGAGGTGAAGGAAAGAATGACAAATGGGTAATAGGTTTAGAGAGAGCAACCAATCCAAATTGAAACAGTAAGCTACGTGAGAGAGGACTTCAAGAAAAAATATAAAAGTAACTGCTTATTCAATGTGCATAAACCTTCAGAAAAATTGATGCACATTTAACAAATCTGTTATAGCATTTGGGGAAAAAAATAGCCACAAGTGCTTAGAAACTAACCCAGTGTAATTAATAACTCCAAGAAAAATAAGGTTATTGGGGGAGGAAACAATCAGAATATACCACTTGACTCAGTAGTAAACCGTATTTATGTGGTAATACTACAGCAAATGCCAATTATTGATCTAAATAAAAATTTTGATGTAATTAAGGTGGATGGGGGAGATAAATGTATATTTTTTGAAAGGGAGGTGAGGTGGTATAAGATAGCTCAATCATCATATCATCCAGTTGGAAATCAATGGTTAATACAAAAATTTTATATACTTAAACCTGGAAATAGGTAAATTACTAAAAGTGGTGACTTTGTGTTATAGGATTTGGTGGGGAGATGATGGAGAGAAATGGGAATGGGATGAGGAGAATTTTCATTAATATTTGTTTTTTTACTATGTGCATGTATTACATATATAAAAAGTAAAATTAATTTAAAGGAATACCTTTAAAAAAAACAAACGTGGTTTGCAGAAAGACTTTCAAATTATTCTTTCACTTCCAAAGCCATTAACATGTACATGTGTGATTTTTTTTGACTTACCACGTCAAAACCTTCTTTTTACATTGTTACTTTTGGGAATACTGGAAGTAAAGTTCTCAAGAACTCAGTCTATGGACTCAAAATTCCAATCAAACTATTAAAAACAAAAAACAGGTTATAACAATGAAGAGAATAATTTCCGTGTTTTGGCTTCTATTCTACCTCTTCGATATCTTAATGGCAGAGTGCAGTGGAGTCAACATTCCTGGCTTCGAGTAAACTCCAGCACTTAACTGGTTATGTGATCCCAGGCCAGTAGCTTGACTTCTCTAAGCATTCGTTTATTCTCTAAAATCAGATAGTAAGAGTTTCTATCTCATAGGGTAGTTGTGAGGATTAAATGAAGTGAAATATATTACTTAGCAAAGTGTTTGGAATGGCACAGGCATTTATTAAATGCTAACTACTATTACTTTTCGTTTCCTTTCCTCTTACTTTTCTTCCTTCTGATAAAACAGAATATTCTCTAAGAGCTCCATCAATATGCATTCTCTTCTGGTACTGGGTAAGCCGACCCTTATTTTAATTTTTTTCTTACGGTATCATTGATATACAATCTTATGAAGGTTTCACATGAGCAACATTGTGATTACAACATTCACCCCTATCATCAAGTCCCTCCACACACCCCATTGTAGTCACTTCAACAGTGCAGTAAGATGTCATAGAGTCACTACATGTCTTCTGTGTGCTGTACTGCCCCGTGAGCCAACTGCATTATGTGTGCTAATCATAATGCCCCTTAATCCCCTTCTCCCTCCATCCCCACACACCCTCCTCAACCCCTTCCCTTTGGAAACCCCTAGTCCCTTCTTGGAACCTGTGAGTCAAGCAGACACTTTTATTTTATTTTTTATTTTTTATTTTTTTATTTTGGTATCATTAATCTACAATTACATGTGCAACATTATGGTTACTAAACTCCCTACTTCATCAAGTCCCCCCCATATACCCCATTACAATCACTGTCCATCAGCATAGTGAGATGCTATACAATCACTACTTGTCTTCTCTGGGTTGTACAGCCCTCCCTGTGCCCTCCCCAAATTATGTCTTCTAATTGTAATGCCCCTTTTTCCCCCTTTCCCTCCCTTCCTACCCATCCTCCCTAGTCCCTTTCCCTTTGGTAACTGTTAGTCCATTCTTGGGTTCTGTGAGTCTGCTGCTGTTTTGTTCCTTCAGTTTTTTTCTTTGTTCTTATACTCCACATATGAGTGAAATCTTTTGATACTTGTCTTTTTTGGCTTGGCTTATTTCACTGAACGTAATACCCTCTAGGTTGTTGTAAATGTCTGGACTTGTTTTCTTCTTATGGCTGAATAGTATTCCATTGTGCATATGTACGACATCGTCTTTATCCATTCATCTACTGATGGAAACTTAGGTTGCTTCCATTTCTTGGCTATTGTAAATAGTGCTGTGATACAGATAGGGGTGCATCTGTCTTTTTCAAACTGGGCTGCTGCATTCTTAGGGTAAATTCCTAGGAGTGGGATTCCTGGGTCAAATGGTATTTCTATTTTGAGTTTTTTGAGGAACCCCCATACTACTTTCCACAATGGTTGAACTAATTTGCATTCCCACCAGCAGTGTAGGAGGGTTCCCTTTTCTCCACATCCTCGCCAACATTTGTTATTGCTTGTGTTTTGGATGTTGGCTGTCCTTACTGGTGTGAGGTGATATCTCATTGTGGTTTTAATTTGCATTTCTCTGATGATTAGGGATGTGGAGCATCTTTTCATGTGCCTGTTGGCCATCTGAATTTCTTCTTTGGAGAATTGTCTATTTAGATCCTCTGCCCATATTTTAATTGGATTATTTGCTTTTTGTTTGTTGAGGTGTGTGAGTTCTTTATATATTTTGGATGTCAACCTCTTATCATATATGTCATTTACGAATATATTCTCCCATACTGTAGGATGTCTTTTTGTTCTACTGATGGTGTCCTTTGCTGTACAGAAGCTTTTCAGCTTGATATAGTCCCACTTGTTCATTATTGCTTTTGTTTCACTTGCCCAGGGACATATGTTCATGAAGAAGTTGCTCATGTTTATGTCCAAGAGATTTTTGCTTATGTTTTTTTCTAAGAGTTTTATGGTTTCATGACTTACATTCAGGTCTTTGATCCATTTTCAGTTTACTTTTGTGTATGGGGTGAGACAGTAATCCAGTTTCATTCTCCTATATGTAGCCGTCCAGTTTTGCCAACACCAGCTGTTGAAGAGGCTGTCATTTCCCCATTGTATATCCATGGCTCCTTTATCATATATTAATTGACTGTATATGTTTGGGTTAATATCTGGATTTTCTATTCTGTTCCACTGGTCTGTGGGTCTGTTCTTGTTCCAGTACCAAATTGTCTTGATTACTGTGGCTTTGTGGTAGAGCTTGAAGTCTGGGAGCGTAATTCCCCCTGTTTTATTCTTCCTTCTCAGGATTGCTTTGCTATTCGAGGTCTTTTGTGCTTCCATATGAATTTTAGAATTCTTTGTTCCAGTTCATTGAAGAATGCTGTTGGTATTTTGATAGGGATTGCATTGAATCTGTAGATTGCTTTAGGTAGTATAGCCATTTTGACAATATTAATTCTTCCTAGCCAAGAGCATGGGATGAATTTCCATTTGTTAGTGTCCTCTTTGATTTCTCTCAGGAGGGTTTTGTAGTTTTCAGGGTATAGGTCTTTCACTCCTTAGTTAGGTTTATTCCTAGGTATTTTATTCTTTTTGATGCAATTGTAAATGGAATTGTTTTCCTGATTTCTCTTTCTGTTAGCTCATCATTAGTGTATAGGAAAGCAACAGATTTCTGTGTATTAATTTTGTATCCTGCAACTTTGCTGAATACAGATATTAGTTCTAGTAGTTTTGGAGTGGAGTCTAGGGTTTTTTATGTACAATATCATGTCATCTGCAAGTAGTGACCATTTGACTTCTTTATCATTCTGGATATCTTGTATTTCTTTGTTTTGTCTGATTGCCGTGGCTATGACTTCCAGTACTATGTTGAATAACAGTGGGCAGAGTGGGCGTTCCTGTCTTTTTCCTGATCTTAGATGAAAAGCTTTCAGCTTCTCACTGTTAAGTGTGATGTTGGCTGTCGGTTTGTCATATATGGCCTTTATGATGTTGAGGTACTTGCCCTCTATACCCATTTTGTTGAGCTTTTTTATCATGAATGGTTGTTGAATTTTGTCAAATGGTTTTTCAGCCTCTATGGAGATGATCATGTGGTTTTTGTTCTTCTTTTTGTTGATATGGTGGATGCTGTTGATGGATTTTCAAATGTTTTACCATCCTTGCATCCCTGGGATGAATCCCACTTGATTTTGGTGTATGATCCTCTTGATGTATTTTTGAATTCGGTTTGCTAATATTTTGTTGAGTATTTTTGCTTCTATGTTCATCAGGGATATTGGTCTGTAATTTTCAATTTTCTTTTTTTCTGGTGTCTTTTTCTGGTTTTGGTATTAGAATGATGCTGGCTTCATAGAATGAGTTTGGAAGTTTTCCCTCCTCTTCTATTTTTTGGAAAACTTTAAGGAGAATGGGTATTATTTCTTCCCTGTATGTCTGATAAAATTCATTTGTGAATCCATCTGGCCTGGGGGTTTTGTTCTTGGGTAGTTTTCTGATTACTGATTCAATTTCATTGCTGGTAATTGGTCTGTTTAGGTTTTCTGTTTCTTCCTTGGTCAGTCTTGGAAGGTTGTATTTTTCTAAGAAGTTGTCCATTTCTTCTAGGTTTTCCAGCTTGTTAGTATATAGATTTTCATAGTATTCTCTAATAATTCTTTGTATTTCTGTCGGGTCCACTGTGATTTTTCCTTTCTCATTTTTGATTCTGTTTGTGTGTGTAGATTCTCTTTTTCTCTTAATAAGTCTGGCTAGGGGTTTATCTGTTTTGTTTATTTTTTCAAAGAATCAGCTCTTGGTTTCATTGATTTTTTTCTATTGTTTTATTCTTCTCAATTTTATTTCTTCTCTAATCTTTATTATGTCCCTCTTTCTGTTGATTTTGGGCCTCGTTTGTTCTTCTTTTTCCAATTCCAATAATTTTGACTCTAGACTATTCATTTGGGATTATTCTTTCTTCTTTAAATAGGCCTGGATTGCAATATACTTTCGTCTTAGAACTGCCTTTGCTGCATCCCACAGAAGTTGGGGCTTTGTGCTGTTGTTGTCATTTGTCTCCATATTTTGTTTGATCTCTGTTTTTATTTGGTTGTTGATCCATTGAATGTTTAGGAGCATGTTGTTAAGCCTCCATGTATTTGTGAGCCTCTTTGTTTTCTTGGTACAATTTATTTCTAGTTTTATACCTTTGTGATCTGAGAAGTTGGTTGGTACAATTTCAATATTTTTTAATTTACTGAGGTTCTTTTTGTGACCTAGTATGTGGTCTATTCTGGAAAATGTTCCATGTGCACTTGAGAAGAATGTGTATCCTGCTGCTTTTGGGTGTAGAGTTCTGTAGATGTCTGTTAGGTCCATCTGTTCTAGTATGTTGTTCAGTGCCTCTGTGTCTTTACTTATTTTCTGTCTGGTTGATCTGTCCTTTGGAGTGAGTGGTGTGTTGAAGTCTCCTAAAATGAATGCATTGCTGTCTATTTCCTCCTTTAAATCTGTTAGTAATTGTTTCACATGTGTTGGCGCTGCTGTGTTGGGTGCATATATATTTATAATGGTTATATCCTCTTGCTGGACTGACCCCTTTATCATTATGTAATGTCCTTATCTATCTCTTGCTACTTTTTTTGTTTTGAAGTCTATTTTGTCTGATCCAACTACTGCAACACCTGCTTTTTTCTCCCTGTTGTTTGCACGAAATATCTTTTTCCATCCCTTCACTTTTAGTCTGTGTATATCTTTGGGTTTGAGGTGAGTTTCTTGTAAGCAGCATATAGATAGGTCTTGCTTTTTTATCCATTCTATTACTCTGTGTCTTTTGATTGGTGCATTCAGTCTGTTTACATTTAGGGTGAATATTGATAATATGTACTTATTGCTATTGCCGGCTTTAGAGTCATGGTTACCAAAGGTTCGAGGGTAGCTTCTTTACTATCTAACAGTGTAACTTAACTGTCTTGTTAAGCTATTATAAACACAATCTGATGATTCTTTATTTCTTATTCTTCCTCCTCCATTCTTTATATGCTAGGTGTTTTATTCTGTACTCTTTTATGTTTCCTTTGACTGTTTTTGTGGATAGTCAATTTTATTTTTTGCCTTTAGTTCATATTTGGATGGTCTGCTTTCTTTGCTATGATTTTATTTTCTCTGGTGACATCTTTTTAGCCTTAGGAGTGCTTCCATCTAGAGCAGTCCGTTTAAGATATCCTGTAGAGGTGGTTTTTGGGAGGCAAATTCCCTCAACTTTTGCTTGTCTGGCAATTGTTTAATCCCTCCCTCATATTTAAATGATTATCGTGCTGGATACAGTATTCTTGGTTCAAGGCTCTTTTGTTTCATTGCGTTAAATATATCATGCCATTCTCTTCTGGCCTATAAGGTTTCTGTTGAGAAGTCTGATGATAGTCTGATGGGTTTTCCTTTGTAGGTGGTCTTTTTTCTCTCTCTGGCTGCCTTTAATACTCTGTCCTTGTCTTTGATCTTTGCCATTTATTTATTATATGTCTTGGTGTTGTCTTCCTTGGGTCCCTTGTGTTGGGAGATCTGTGGGCTTCCATGGTCTGAGAAACTATTTCCTTTCCCTGTTTGGGGAAGTTTTCCTCTATTATGTCTTCAAAGACACTTTCTAACCATTTTCTCTCTCTTCTTTTTCTGGTACTCCTATAATGCGAATATTGTTCCGTTTGGATTAGTCACACAGTTCTCTTAATATTCTTTCTTTCCTAGAGATCCTTTTATCTCTCTCTGCCTCAGTTTCTCTGTACTCCTGTTCTCTGATTTCTATTCCATTAACAGTCTCTTGCACCTTGTCCAGTCTGCCCTTAAGCCCATCAATCGATTGTTTCATTTCTGTAATGTCCCTCCTGGCATTGTCCCTTAGCTCTTGCATATTTCTCTGTAGGTCCATCAGTATGGTTAGGACTTTTATTCTGAATTCTTTTTCAAGAAGATTGTTTAAATCTATCCCACCAGGTCCTCTCTCTGGGTTGTCTGGGTGATCTTTGACTGGACCATATTCTTCTGTCTTTTCCTGGTGATAGAAGTGGTCACAGGCAGGTGCCACATGTGTCAGCTGGGAGAACAAAGTCCCTTCCTGCTTCTTGTTCTTTCCCTTCTCCGCAGTCCGTGATTGTTACCCACACACTGGGAGGCAGTCTCTGGGATAATCCCCTGAGCTGTCATGGGCAGGGCCTCCCTCAGGCTAGCCTAGAGCATTGCGGGGGTTTGCAGCCACATCGGGTGTGTTCTCTGCCCCTTGGTGCCTTCTGGACCTTGCTGTGGCTTCCACGGCCCTTCCCAGTTAGCTGAGCACCCACCGGGAGGAGATTCTGTGCAGTTGCTGTGGCGGGGCCGCTCTCCCGCTGTTCTGCAGCTGTGGGGGATTTGTCCGACCGTTTGCAGCACTGGCTGAGGGGAACGAATGGCAGGCTGCTTATCACCATGAGGGGCTTCAGCCGGGCTGCTTTACCCAGCAGCCAGTTATGGTTCCCGAGATTCATCAAGATTCCCAGCCTGCTGAGCTGAGTGCTCTGGGACAATTTTGTTCCAATGTTGGGCCCTTGTCTCTTTAAGACTTTTAGAAAAGCACCCGCTTTTCTTTTGTCCCAGCGGAGCTGGCTTTGGGGAACCACTCGCAGTCTCCATCTTGGATCCTGTCCTTCCATTTCTCTAATCTCCAATACACCATGCGATGTGTGTCTGTGCTCTCGGTGCAGATCACCAGGGCTGGTTATTTAGCAGTCCTGTGCTTCCACTCCCTCCCCACTCTGATTCTTTTCCTCCCGCCGGTGAGCTGGGGTGGAGGAGTGCTCGGGTCCCACTGGGTCACGGCTTTGTATCTTACCTGCTTTGTGAGGCGCTGAGTTCTCACAGATGTAGCTGTAGCCTGGCTGTTGTAGTTTATCTTCTGGTCTCTCTTTTAGGAATAGTTGTATTTGTTGTATTTTCACAAATATATATGGTTTGGGGAGGAGATTTCCGCCACCCTGCTCATGCCGCCATCTTCGACCCCCTCTCTATTTGGTCATTCTTATAACCAAATATATATTTCCCAGGTATATGTGGTCTTCATCCACAGTTCCTGAAAATACTGCCTCAAGCAGATACTTTTTAACTTGCCCTATTAGATACTTATCTCTAGCTACATCTATTTTATAAACAAATGAATTATGGGACATTATATGCTGAACTGATTTCTTAATAAGTGTCTTAATTATATATTATGCAAGGATACGTACTAGTTTCTAATGTTCTGATGTAGCAAATTTAGCATTAATTTTAATTACATAGGATTTTCATTTGCCACGCTTAAATTGCTGTGTGTGTGTGTGTGTGTGTGTGCGTGTGTGTGTGTGTGTGTGTGTGTGTGTGTGTGTATATATATATATATATATATATATGTAATCTGATTAAACCTTTGCTTGGGTAATTATTAGCCCCATATAGCAGACAAGAAAACTGAGGCTTGGAGAGGGTATATAATTTGGTAGAGGCTATACAGTTTACATCTTTAAAAGGCATTTCATTTTGTTCTAGTATAATATGTACTTCAACTTATTTTAAATTAGTCATTTTAGCATTATCATAAGTACTGCTGAAAGGTAATAAAACAATGTTTCACAACTTGAATATGCAGTCAGTGATAACTCTGTGCCATGAACTGGATGGCATTTTTGAATCCCAAGTAGTTGTAGGGCTGCCTTTGGTTGCTGTCCAGTCAGTAAGACTTTTCTCCATTGATTGCTTTTATTGGTTTATTTGAGTTATGCATTTATTCATTCAATAACTACAGAGTGCTCAGTGTGTGATAGGCACACTGCTTGGTGCTGGGCATCTGTGGATGGAAAGGTGTGATCCTTACCCTCCAGCAGTCCAGTGGCAAGATTTATTGGTATGTATTTGTAACACAGTGCTATCAAGGACATATGCAGATGTCAACAGAGCTCCTGGTTTAGGCCAGTCCTTCCTAGACAATCCAGGAGCAAAGGACCTCTTATCTCCTTTCTTTCAGAGGTGACCCAGGCAGAGGGCAATGACTTTCCCCATCCTTTCTGGCAGTAGCCCTCTTGCAATCCGTCATTGTCTCTGTGCTCCTCTACCATGTTGGACAATATTCTAATTTCAATCTTAATTTGAATGGATGGACCTCTAGTTGATAGGGCATGTGGCTTGTTGGCTTTGGATACCAGTTTTCAGTGACTGTCAGGCTGGACCCAACTCATGGAGGCACTTGAGAAACATGACTACAAATTCCATGCTCCATTGCTATACTATACTACCTCTGATTCCATATTTTAAACATCAGTGTAAACAGGAGGAATATGGGATCTCCATATAGATCCCATAATGACTCTTCACTAGCTTGTTTATGTTTCCCTGGTCTGTTCACCTGTCCTTGTGAATTCCTGATACTGGAATGCCACAGAGAGGTATAGTGTGACCATAATGGCTGACACATCTCTGAAAGGTTTCAGGTGGAGTGTACTTACTGGCTAAGAGTACAGTGATAGTTTCAGGTGGAGTGTACTGGCTGAATACAGTGATTTGAATGTTGGCTTTTGTTCACGGTCATCTTTGGTGAGTTACTTAACTCTGTAATGCTCAGTCTCCTCAAATGTAAAAGGAGACTATAGTAGTGTCAATTTCGTGTGGTTGTTGTGAGGAATATATCAGTTGTAAGTATCTAAAGCAGACTGTTTGGCTTTACTGTTTGCTCTGTACATATTGGGCATTAATTGCAGAGAATACAGCAGTCAGAGCTTGGCAGCACGTTTTCTGCCATCTTCCCTCTGGTGCTGTGTCTCAGATGTGTTATTTCTCCATCATGTCTCACTTTGGTATATGCCTCACTTTCAGAGACTGGGGCTGCATATGGTGACTTGCCTACTGTCTTTCTGCCCCCAAAATTATAGCTACTGTGAGATTTTATATAACTGTAGGGAATATATTAATTGGAACATTGGGAACTGGAGGAATTTCATTCAGCTGGTGGTTACTTTTCAGGAGTCCTTTTATATTTTTATTTCAAATTGTACCCACAAATATATGATAGCACCTAGAGAAAATTTATACAGAGCCTCAAAAATTATGAACAGGTTAGTAACATCATTCCTAAAAGTGTGTATTTGACTGTCATTTTTATGTAGTACAGAAAATTAAGTGTGATAATGTTGCTTTTTTTCTGTTATACAAATAGGATAATGTATTGTTGTGACTCTGAAAGTACAAAAGTAATTTCTTTGTAAGAATATAGAATGTGGAATCTTTTAAATTGAATCATAATGTATATTTTAATCATTGATTCCATAAGAATCCCAACATTTTAACTCTAAAATTTCAACTACAAAATGATCAATATGTGATTACCTATATTTTGATAATGGATATTTTAGGAATTTTTTTGCTTTAACTTTTTTTTTACATAGTTAATTATGTAGTTTAATTATGTAATTTTATTAAAGTCTTAATCAGCAAAACAGAATTTTCTGAATTTCTGCTTAGTGTTTTTTTTCCCAGTTCTACTGGGAAATAATTGACATACATCAATATATAAGTTTAAGGTATACAGCATGATGGTTTGATTTGTATATAGTATAAGATGATTACCACAATAGGTTTAGTTAACATCCAGCATCTCATAGATAACAATAAAAAGAATAGGAAAAAAACTGTCTCTTTGTGATGAGAAGTCTTAGGATCTATTTTCTTACCAACTTGCCTGTATATCACACAGCAATGTTAACTACAGTCATCATGTTGTACATCACATTCTAATACTTAATTGATCTTATACCTGGTATTTGTACCTTCTGACAACCTTCCTCCAAACCTCCTTCCTCCTCTCCCCACCTCTGGTAACTACTGTGTCTGACTTCACTTAGCATAATGCTTTCAAGGTCCATCCGTGTTGTCACAAATGGCAGGGTTTCTTTGTTCATTGGTATTTTTATGGTTGAATAATAACAATTTCTTTATCCACCCAACCATCAATGAACACTTAGGTTGTTCCCATGTCTTGGTTATTGTAAATACTATTGCTGTTGACATGGGGGCAAAGATATCTTTTCAAGTTAATGTTTTTATTTCCTTTGGAGGTATTCCCAAAATTGGAATTGCGGGAGCATATGGTAGTTCTATTTTTAATTTTTGTAGGAACCTCTGTATTGTTTTCCATAGTGGCTGCACCCGTTTACAATCCCAATAAAAAAAGTGCGGGAGGATTTCCCTTTACTCCACACCCAAGGAGCATTTGTTATCTCTTGTCTTTTTGATGATGGCCATTCTAATAGGCATAAAGTGATAGCTCATTGTGGTTTTAAGCTTTAAGAATTTTTTAAAACAGAATTTGTCATGAGACAAATTTTAAATAAAGAATATTTGATGGAACTGAAATATTTGTTCCACTTATAAGTGGATCTGGAATCAATCTGAGGTCTAAATGATGTATACAAGTATGAGTCAAAGATGGTGTTTGCAGGAATCTCTAAGGCTAAAATTAGTCACCTCCTAGAATTTTGTATGTCTGTCTTCCCCATTGATTTGAAAGTTCTTTGAGAGCAATGACAGTATCTTAGGCCTCTTTATTTTCCTCCCAGCATATGTTATCTTGCCTTGCACTTAGAAAATACTAAATGAATACTCAGATGAATGAGCTAAATATCAAACATGAGCTTGAGAACTGAAATTTTGTAATGAACTCTAACTTTTATCTGGGCCTAATAATTCTTATATCATTTTTAACTTCTATCACTTCTGGTTAGGTTGTTAGAATATTGGAATTTAAGTTAATTTGAAACATTAGAATTTATGTTATTTAGAAAAAAACAAAACTGAGATTGTCGATAAAATATGCTTGGTGAAGTATTTTGATTAAGATATTTTTCTTTAAATAGTCATTGTAAAATAATGGTTTTGATGAACATATGGAATGATTTGTGTTATGGAATGATTTGTGTAAGGCAGACTGCTTCTAATTTTTTTTTGTTTCTTTTGGAATACTAAATAGTGGACATAAAATAGGAAGAACTTAATATACAAAATATATAAAATCTTTGGTTCCTTTAAAATCATGATTTCTTCCTTCCTTTTTTTTTTTTTAGTGGCTACTGTAGCCCTTGGAAAATCATATACACTTCAATCCCAGGAAGAATGGTATTGCCAAAGCAAAACATTTCTATTTACATATAAATATCCTCATTCAGCATGACTGAATACCTTTCTCATTTATAATGAAGTGGTAACAATCACAATAATCAACTTCTAAGACATAGATACTAGATTAAAGTGACTGAGCATATCTCAGTATCAAAAAACAATCTTTCAAAAAACTCAGCCTGTTCCCAATGTATAATCCCGCTTAAAGCTATTTTGAATTACTGCCAGATCCCTGACTATGATTTTGCAATCCCAGCCAAATAATTCATAAGACCTTTGGAGGAGAATATTGGAACTTCCTGCCTCATCCAGTGACATAGAGGGAATGTTGATCTATTTTCCTGTACCATCTATCTTTTGCTGAGAGACCAATAGTTTGAATTTATAAAGTGACCTATAGAAGTCAGTGAACATTGTGGTTTCACACTAACCACAATATTGTCATTTCAAATGGAATGTGCAAGTGCCTCACAATCCACTTTAACCCTTTAAAGTCCTCAAAGCAGCAGGAAGCTAGTTTATGTGGTCAGTTAAATGGCTATTGACTGACTTATGCACTTGTGTCACGCTGTTCTTATCATTGAACTTGAAAGATGTTGAAAAACAGATCACTTAAAAAACTGACCATGATTTCTTCTGCAATTTTTCTTTTTTAAATTTAAATTTATTCATTTATTATGTAATCTTTGAATAAATATCATTTAAATATCAGTCTCACTACTAGTTTAGCACAACCTTATATGTCATTTTCCTCCTTTTAAATGCATTTTTGTATCTTCCGTTTTTGTCCCTTTATCCCCCTCATTATTGAAGAAGTATGACTCCATAAAACTGTTAGAGGACCAAAAGCATCTCGAATCATATGAGTAAGAAGAAGCATTGGCATAGCTGATTTTCATGAAGTTTCCAGTACTTCAGCTAATGCATTCAACAAATGAATTATTTATTTTTTAAAGAGATTCCGTAAGTCTCTGACTTCCATATGTGAGGATTTCTATAGAAGGAATGATAAATAACCTGATTGGGATGTGATTGGAAAAAGAATTATTTTGCATTTTTGAATCAAGTTCATTTTTACAGAGTATAAGAAAAATTAATAATCTACCAAGATTGTCTATTTAATATTAATACTCATAATTATTGATTTTGTATTAATATTCAGTCACTGTTAATTTTAAGAATGTAAAGTATATGAGGTTAATTATTGACTGAGGATCTACCATGTGATCCAGTAGTGTAATTAAGTAAGAAGGTATTCAGATGCAGGATCTAAAGTAAGGATCCCTAATTTTACCAAAATGAGCAGGGAAGTGATTTTGCTTAAGTGAAGTTGAGAATCTTTTGGGGAGTACAACTGAAATTAGTGCCAGCAAGTTTACCAACGAACCAAAGGTAGAGACCTCAGGTAACGCAATTTCATTGTCCTGAAGATGCTGAGAGATGTTCATGGAGAGCATGGCTGCTGCAGAATGGAGGTCAGCATATGCCATTACTACCTAACAGTACCCTGAGGTGTAAGCAGAAGCTGTGGCCCTATATGACTGGCTCCTGCATGAGTTTAGAGCTGCCTCAGCCTAGCTTTACAGGTTTCTAGTAACCCTTCTAGGCCAACTTGTGCCCCATACCAAAGGCTGTTCTGGTAATGAGCTTTTATGAATGTTACAGAGTCTTTGAGATGACTGGCAAACATCACCACTGGTTAAGTTTTGCCATCTCTGATTCTCCTACTCTGGAGCTGGATAGATGGCAGGAATAACTCCTCTTAAATGGACTTGTGGGTGCATGAATATGAGTAGCACATGAAGTAGACATGGAGCCACTTAATTGTGTTTCCTTTCAGAGCTGTTTGATACGGGGTGAGGGGCAAGGCCTTAGCAACCTGGATGAGATTGAGGAGGCAGAATACGGACAGGGTTAAGTGCCCATGGGAAAGGGTGGCTGAAGTCATTAGATCATTGGTAAACTATGTTTCCTTGTAGTAGAACATGCAAACCACCCCAAGCCGTGGCTTATGCACTTCTATGTTGGAATGCCTTGTTTAATGGACTCCTGAGCATCTTTTAAGGCCCTGCTTGTTGACATCCTCAACTTGCTTCTTTCTTCTCCCATCCTAACCTTCCATTATCTGGGGACTGTCAGCCCCATCCTCTGGTTTCTTATACATTTCTCTTATGGTATGTAGAGTTAGTTCATGATTACTTTCTTTTCTATATTACAGAAGAGACCTTGTCTTTATAATCTTAGGGCATAACAAGAGGTGACATATAATTTACACATCATAAATGTTCTTACAGTGAATTGATACTCCAAACAGCTGTTCAAATGACTCCAGAGAACACAGAAAGGACTGGATTGCAGGCAGTTTTTTCCTAAAAGTTGCATATAAATATTAACTTTCTTGTCTTGTGAAATAAATAGACCTTGTTTGGTCAATACCTGTGAGAAAGAATTGGCTAATGCCCAAACCGTCAGACTTCATTGTCAACTAATAAAGAACCCATTGAATATCAGCAGAGACCATTCAATTAAAAATCGTTCCACCAGAAAAATAACTCCCTTGGATTCAGAAGCTGTCAGAAAGAGGTCAGAGGAAACCAGATTTATAAAAGTTTGTAAAATAAAAGAAAACAGATTGGGCATTTCTGCAGAGAAGAGATCTCTTAAAGGGCAGCCAAAAAAAAAAAGTTTCCACTTCTACTCTTTTGTAGGACTTTCCTAATCAACTATTTTTTTATAATATAGCTTTATTGAGCTATTATTAAAAAATAATAAGGGCCGTGAGGCTCTGACCCTGAATCTGACAGGTTAAGCCAGAATTCTACTCAACCATCAAAGCCCACTTCATTTATTCATGCAGTCACACAGTAAATATTGATTCAGTCTCTATTCTGTGCCATGTACTGTGTTATGTGCTGGGGATGCAATGGCAAACAACAAATAGTTATTGTCAGTATTTATATTTTGGACAAATAAAATTATGATAACTCGCTGAAATGAAGAGGATGAACTAGGATTAGAAAATTTATGTTCAAATTCTATGCCCTTAGTCTGCCAATCTCTTATTCTGTAATGTGGTGGTATTCTTCAGATGTTTTCTAATCTGTGAAACAGATGTAATATTTTCTACCCCATGAAGCTGTGAGGATTCAGTTTAGTAATATATAGGGAAACATTCTGTAATGTGTAACAAGTTACTGTTGTTCTTTTTACTATTCTCTTCCCTGTGAAACAGAGTAGGGATGAGGTTAAGAGCACCAGACTGCCCTGGCTGGATCTTAGCTCTGCCATTTAACTCACAAGGTTATTGTGAGGTTAAAATCAGTTAATACATGTAAAATATTTAGAATAGTGTCTCATGCATAATAAGCACTCAATAAATAGTAGTTGTTATTATTTATGATGTAGACTTACATAGTAGAATCTTTCTTTTTTAAATTTCTATTATTTTCTCACACAAAAACCCCTCTCTGCTTAAAAAATTCACAGTATTTTCCCGTCTTCAGTAGAAGCAGATTTCACAGATAAACATTTTCGCAGGTAAATATAAACATTTCTAGTAGATAAGCAGCCTCAAGGACTTGCCATGTCGGGTTGTCATTTGTTGCAGAGCCAGCAATAAATGAATAAGGCTGAAAATTACCTCAGTAAGACTCGAGATGCAAAATATGCTTTATACCTTCCAAAGCTACTTTCTTGATAAGTGTAGAGGTCATTGTAAAATCCTGACTGAATATTTAACTCTGACAACACTTATCAAATGTTAATATTTGCAGATAAGGTCCAAATCTCTTCAAAATGTGAAACTGTGATGGCATTTTATTCCCTTTGTTTCTTAGTTTCCTTTAATAAACTGTATTGCTCAAGATGACCAAAATTCATTTATTAATATTACTAAAATTTATAAGCATTCATGGACAGTTAACTTAATTGGTTAGCATTAATCATGATTGGATACCACTGTGGAGGTGGGAACTTTGCCCCTTTGAACAGTTATGACCTGTACCCCCTGTATCCATTACCTATTATTTATATCCTCACAAATATATGACATTCATTAACATGAGAAAAACTACATCTTCAGGGAAAATATGTTATATTAATTATAAAGATAAGCTGATGTAACAAAGAGATGATAAATACAATGGCTTAATGAACATAGAGGCTTATTTTTCTCCCTTATAACAAAGAGGACAGTTCAGAGTATCTATCCTGAGGTACCAAGAGGCCATTCAAGGACCCAGGTACCTTCTTCAGCTTGCATAAGCATGCCCTAGGGCGTTATTGCCATCTGCTTGCTCAGAGTGGGACTGCTCCCTATCCAGTTTCCTTCAGCTGGAAAGGGAAAAGAAGGTATGAAGAAACACACCCAGTGTCCGAAGGCTCAGGCAAGGTCGTGGCATTTATCACTCTCCTAACATTCTAAGGCTACACATAACCACAAGGGATGCTTGGAAATGTGGTCTAGCTCCGTAGTCATGTACCCGTAAAAGAAGGAAAATAGATTTTGGTAGACTACTAGCAGTTTCCACTAAATATATTATTTTGTTGACTTTCAGAATTCTATCTCCAAGACAAATAATTTATTTCAATAAGCTCTTTTTTTCTTTCCACTGATTCATAGCAATTTAAACCTGTTTTCATATTCCATTGGATTGCTATTTTATCATGCTATGTGGAGAGAAAAATTCATGCTTGGGAGTAAAGTACTTACCGATTTGGGCTGTTTTCTTGATCAAAGCCAGATAGCCCAAGAATCTTTTGAATGAAGAATATGTTTTCCTCAGGGGCCAAAGATGAATACTTGCTCTTTGGGGATATCAAAGAAGCTATAATAAGTGTAAAAGCACTTTGGAAAGTGTAAAGCCTTGTATAAATTCAAGATTGTTATGATTACAGTAGTATTATCACATAAGTGTTAGTAGTCTACTCTTTTATAGAGTATTACATTGTATTGGCTCAACAAGGAGTTGAGCTCCATATAAAGACACTTTGTTCTTAACGTTTCCAATTCATTTTTCCAGTTGATCCTAGAGAGTTCCATGTACGCTGCAAAAGTGACTAAAAGGGGTGATAAATATAATGGACTTTGTCAAAGAATAATATAGCAAAACCCTATTTTCATTATCATACAACATTATGCAATTTTACCTTCTTGTTCTGAACTCGTAACATTTCCTTTATTGTTAATATACTAGTTTTGCACAAATTGTTTATTTCTTACAATTTGCTCTTTTTTAGAACAAGCTTCATTAAAATTTACCTTTATTTCCTGTGATACTGGCTTTTCCATCCAAGATTCTCATAACTGTTTAGAATGTTCTTTGGAGAAATAACCCTTAATTTTCCTACAATAATTCCAAAAAGAGCTTGTTTGTCCTGTGGCTGTGCCTGTTTTAGTAGGTGAGAAGAAACTTGTAAACATCTTGCCTCTTCTTAGGAAAATTAAAAAAAAACCAAACATTTATTTTTAAAATAACCAATTTGTTTTCCCTTGTGACATGCTCTGTTATCATTGTTGAGCAATGTGATTGTTGTCAAACAGTAATTATTTCTTATAATTGCATGTGATTTTCATTTTTGTACTCTTAATGTGGAATTATCTCCCAATCTCTAGGAAAAATGAATGGAAGAGGAGCCTTACAGTAATAATAAGACCTTCAGAATGCCCAAGATTGTAAGATAACATTAGGAGAGTGAGTTATTTAATGTTTTAGTAATTAGGTAATCCCTGTATATTAGAAGTCATGAAGCATGAAGAAACCCTTACTTTTAAAAAGCTCATATTCTCATATTAGAAAAATTGGACCACACTGAACAGATGAATAGAAAAAGTTTTGTCCCTCATGGAAAACATACTGCTTTTAGAAAGTACCTTTCCTGACTCGCCAAAAACATGAGTCTAGATCTTACTGGAGTTAATTTTATATATCAATCCTATTGTTTTAAGAATGTTTGTCCTCTACAAATGTATCTGCTTTCAAAAGTAAGCCCACCTGGGGATCATGGTAATCTTTGTTCCTGATTAAAATTTCTATGTCCTGTTGCTTTGTTCTTTACCTTTCACAGTAGTTTAATCCACATTCTATGGTTTTGTGATTAACTCTGCATATGGAATCTTAGGGTGGGTTTCATATGAGCCTCATCTGAACATAAAGCATGCTTCTTTGTTTCACTTAAAATTTCTGCAGTAGCATTTATTTATTTTGCCTTTAGTGTCGTTCACTGAGCAAAGAATTTTCTTTTGAGTTTTTGTCCTCCCGTTTCTTTCTTAATTGGTCTGCTCTGGTGAGTGAGTTTGTGCCTTTTTTTCTTTGCTTCAAAGCACTGATCAGTGATTCATAAAACTGATTTTTTTTCCCCTTACAATTAAAATAAGCAGTGACATTTTGCCATCTACAAACCCTAGCCCTACTGTCTTTAGTGTTAAGATAACTGATTAGTTCCGCAGCCCTGACGAACACCTCCCAGCCTGCACCTATAATGGGCCATAGACTTGAAAGCCTCCTAGGCCTCTTTCCCTGTCCTGGGTGAGTCTTGCAGGGTGGAGGAGGGGCACCAAGCCCAGCAGAGAATGAGTGAGAAACACTGACAGAATCACTGGGGGAATGGGAAAAAAAGAACTTAAGAGGATTATAACAAGAAAGGAAGCATTTGGAGTCCTGGGAGGTGATGCCAGTCAGCATCTCTGAATTGCTAAGAAAAGAGACATTTTCCCCGTCACATGTAGGCCTCGGGCAGGGAATTCCTTTTTCCCTCCAACATCCTCTTGCATCTTTCCTCCTGACAAGTGTTGGTCCTGCATGTCAGGAGGGAAGGGACCAGTCCAACCTCTCCAAGGAAGGAAGCTTCCTTGAAAAAGGGGTTTTGACTTTACATTTCCAAGGGGTGGGAAGGGGCAATCAGGAGAGGCATGAGCTTTAGCCAGACGAGCTGATGACATCTGAAAAAGGCAGACCAACCTGACTCCCGACTGGAATGGAGAAAATTGCTATTCAGCTGCGGCTATTCAATTCAGAGCATTCTAAGAAGGGCTTTTCCACAAAAAGCCTTGAACTTTCTGAAGGAAGGTCAGGCAACATGGATTGTTTAAATGAAGATTTTAATCTTGGCGTGTGTTTTGATCATATTAGATTGTATAGGTCTTTTTTTTTTCATGATCACGTTGCAAATATTCAGTGCTAGAGAGTACTGTAGTTTTGAATTTTAAAAATATTACTAGATTGTTACTAATCACGTGATCTTCTCTCATGAGCCCATTTCTAGTGCTTATAATCGACACAAAATTGTCAAAAATATTCAAAATTCTAAATATGTATAATTGCTTATTGTAGAAGTGAGAACTCTGTTTTTTTTTTTAAACAACAGGAGAAATTTGCTTAGTTGCTTAAGAATAGTGCCAAATACTTTAATGGAGGCTAAATGATAAATACTTATGGTATTTAAGTGATTTACAAAATCATTTTGAGGGACTAGACAGCAGCAGGTCACTTGTCACAGTCCAGTAACAGTGGGTATGGCTATGTAACATGACCATCTTTCCTAGATTTTTTAAATTAACACTGGTTGTTAGAGCAGTGTTTTTCTGTTCACAGCCAACCAGGGCCACGTGAGAATTCTGGCCATAGGAACCTTCACCTTCTCCACCTCCAGGAAGCTGTGACTCCCTGTATTTGCCTCTCTGTCCCTCCAATCTTGGGAGCAGCAGTTTCACTCGCTCCCTTCTTACAGATCCAAGAAGAGTTGTTGAATTTTCAGTCTGTTCAGCATTTACCTACAAGGACCAAATAGCAACTTCCAAGTTCCTTACACACTGAAACAGAACTCTTCTAGATTTTTTAGCCAATTAGAAGAGTATGTATTTGAGGAACTGCCCTATGGTTGTGATGGTCCTGTGACTATTCCATATTCCTTCATATTCTGCTTCTGTGCAGTCCTCAGGAAGTCTGACCAAAAAACACCACCAGAGAACTCTAGAAGTAATGCATCGGGGGGTTCTGTGTCCCTGTGTCTCCCTGGAATGAATGCCTTGAGAGGGAATTAACATGGCATCTTGATGCCAGCACTTCTGCTGTCTACACCTGGTGAGTCTCATACCTTTCAGTCATGGTGAGAGAAGTTCTCCGCAAAAGCTAAGTCTTAAGGTAAAATTTCTTAATAGCAGCATTCAGAATGTATTCTTATTGACTCCTAGCTCTGGATAAAGATGGTTAAGATGGGGGCAAAGTTTGAAGTAGAGCCCATGTAATTATTAAATGGGACAGGCTCCTGTGGGTATAGACATAGAGGAACATGATCCACCAAGGGCCTGGCAGATCTTGAGCAGTCATCTAGCAAACCCATGTCAGCTCATCCTTAAGGGTCTGCTTTGACCTTTTGTACTGATTAGCTTAAAGGTAATACAGTGTGATGGTGTTGGTTCTGGTAAGTTCCTGACTATAAATTAATCAACTTAGTTGTGGTGATTGTCTGAAGCAACATATTATTATCTGTGAGTTGCACTTAACCAGCACCTATGCTGATGTTGCTGATGAGGTTTCAGATGGAACTAGGAGAACCTCAGCCCTTCCAGCAGTAAGATCTGGGGCCCGCACCTTTTGCTTCATCTTGGATGATTTCCTTCTGGCTTACTCTACTCTCACTACCTTCTTTCTATTCCTTAAAAGGGCCAAGATCATTCCTGCCCCAGCTACTTGCACCAGCTGTTTGCATTTCTCCCAGATTTTCTTGTGCAGAACTGCCTCCACCCCATTAATTACTGTCACATTCTCAGAGAGGTCTTCTGAAACTAGCAAGTCCTCCCATTTCTGATCCCCAGCGACGATCAAATCACTGTTTCATTTTCCTCATAACATTTACCACTCTGGAAATTATCTCATTATCTTTTTTGCCTTTCTTTTTCTTTGATGGCATTCCCTGCTAGAATGAAAGCTAGACCTTACTGGACCTTTCTTGCTTAACACTGTATCCCTAACACCCCAAATAGCACCTGACACTTAGGAACCTGATAAATATGCATTTAATGAGTAAATTAAAAAATTCCCATCCGGAGTAATCCTCTAACTCTGGGCCAACATCCCATCTTTGTTTTTCTCAGCTCTCACACTGGATCTTACGTGCATACATTTTCCAAACCAATTTACACTTAAATTTATGTACAATGTAAATAGCCTCAGATTCCCCTTTAGGTAGGGGGGTGCAGTGGTCACCAGCTCAGCCCTGGGTTCTGCGGACCCCTTTCCTCATAAGAATAGAGAGTCTTATAGGCTGCCTTGAGATTTGGTATTCTGTGTCCCCAAATGACCCGGAGAATCTGCAGTGGGCCCAGGTCACAGTTTAGACCTCCTCCATTGGTCCTGGTTTTCAGGACTATGCTGTTGCTTGTTTTCTAACACCCCCTATACCTCTGGTATGGGAACTGAAGTCCTGTGCTTGACAAGGATCCTGTTCTGCGTGGACAGAGTGCCGAGACAACCATTTGCCATCCACTGGCACTTTCTTAGTCCTAGAAGCCTCTGCCTATCTCCCCTTAACCCAACCAAAGTTAATTTACTGCTAGACAGTCCAGAAATTGCCTATAGGCTGGGGAAAGCAATACTATTACTTAACTCTGGTTACACTTGCTTGCCTTTGGAGAGAAGAAAAACAGTAGGTTGTGAATAGCTTCAGCAAAGCTTGAACTTATTGCTTTGCTTTTGGAGTAAGCATTTCTTGAATTGCATATACTTTAAGTGCAGTGGATACCAGGAGCATTTATCTGATCAGAAAAGTAACAAATTGGCATTGGAATTTCTGATTTCTCATCTCTCCTTTCTTACTTTTTATTCATGCTTAAACCTTAAGAATATAAGTGTAGGAATTCAGATACCTTTCTTAAAATCCCACTTGTCTTTATATGTAGTCCCTTTGTGGACTACATAAACGAACTTATTTGGCCCTGGTGCCAGCAGGTAGGAGGAAACCAAGTGAAGTTAAGGTATGTATTCTCCTGGCTCCCTCCCTGCTCGGTTGCCAGGCAGGCCATGGCTCCTGCCAGGGAGACTTTCACAGCCACAGCTGCTCCTTCTGGGTCCCACAACCTTTTCTCCCTCTTGCACCACCAGGTCTAAGGTTGCTTCTGTTGCTGCCCTCTAGGGTGCTGCACCCTTGTTGGTTTCTCTTTTCTCTTTGTACTTGTTTATAAATGGTCACTTTATTAAGCTTTTCCAGTGATCTGTTTAAGTGTGTCCTTTGTTTCTGCTGAGACCCTAAGTACATGTGATGTGAATTAGTATAAAAGTTTGTGTATTAAGATTTAGAAGAAAACATAGGAGAAAGTCTCCAGGACCTAGGACTAGATGAAGTGTTTTTAGAGATGACACCAAAAACACAATCCATACAAGAACAAAAATTAACAGATTGGGCTCCCTCAAAAACTTTTGCTCAGTGAAAGACCCTGTTAAGCATTTGAACAGGCAAGCTGCAAGACTGAAAGAAAACATTTGTAACTATTTGTAAACCATATATCTGATAAAGAATATCAATAAACCCTTAAACTCAACAGTAAAAAAATAAGCAAAAACAAAAACACAAAATCTAACCTAGTTAGAATCATAAAGGCCAAAATAAAAAAACTTTGATAAGACCAAATGCTGGCAAAGATGCAGCTAAACTGAATTATTCATACTCTGGTGAATAATTTCATTGTAAGAATGAAAACTGGTATAGAAATTCTGGGAAGTATTTTGACAGTTCCTTAAAAACTAGACATATTCTTATCATGTAACCCAGAAGTGATTTATATATCTTTCTGTGGATAAATGAATGGTTAAATTGTGTTGCATCCATACCATGGAATACTACTAAGCAACAAAAAGAAACCAACTATTGAAATACATGCATAACTTGGGTGAGCCTCAAGACAATTACGCTGAATGAAAAAAGTTACAAAAAACAGGTTTTATACTGAATTAATCTATTCATATAATATTCTCAAAATAACAAAATTATAGAGGTAGAAAGAGATTAGTGGTTGCCATGGTGCTACTTTTTGCAATTTCCTCTGATTCTATAATTATTTAAAAATAAGAAGTAAAAAAAGAAATTTAACTCCAAATTGGGGCCATTAACTTGGAAAATATGTTGTTTTAGTGTTTAGCATGGGAGAAGCAAAGAGATGAGGGTACTGTCATAAGCACTTTGCAATTAGCTGTATTTCAGTGGTAAGCTGTGTCAATAATTGTTAAATTGGCCAAAGGACTAAAATCAAGATCCCAGTATTTCCAATGGGAATATTTTATTTTCAATTGTGTTCACTTAAAAATTTTTTTAACTTAAAAAAAATAGGTTTTCCATATATTATCTCTTTGTGGAAGCATTTCCAAGAAAGAATGTAAAATCTATGGTAAATTTTCTTACTCTGCAATTGTAAAATTTCTACTTCAATATGCTAGTAATTGCTCCTTCAGAATATTCAAACTTGTATAGACTTCACCCCTCTTCAAGGAGTCCTGGGCACATTTACAGAGACTTTCTAAAGAGACGCTACTATCCAGTTAAACACTCCTCTGCTCAGTGATATCAGGGTTCTCTAGACCCTGAGAAGCTAACTCTTCCTGCCGAGCTCTGATCCCTTAGGTCATGGCTGCTGTGTTTGTCAGCTCTGGTATTTCTCTGCCATGAGAAAAGCTCCAGAAGCTACAGACTTGCTATGAAGAGAATACAGGAGTGGTGGATACACCATTGAACAGCATGGGGTTTGAGAGAGGCTCGATCTCCTCCAGGGTGACTAGCTTCTCTCTTTGATTACAGACTTAAGGAGCATAGCTTTTATGTCAGAATACTGACCCAGAGTTTGGGCAATGTAGAAGGTAGACAACATTTCAAATATCTCATTAATTCAAACTGAAAGAGGAAACATCAGTTTGATTTCATTAAAGCTTAGAATTATATATAGTTCTTCTCAAAAGACAAACAATATTTCCCTATAGATCTATTTCCAAAAATAGGTAAGAAAATATGTGATAGCATTTCAGACACTTGTATATGTTATTGTCACCATGTAAGCAATTCCTTGTCACATTTTAGAAAGACCTAAAAAATTCCCAAAGCCTGGGGTGAGTGTTTTGCCTGTACTGACAGATTCAGGAGTGCTTCTGCAGTGTTTAATACTAATGTGCTTTCCAAAGAACATTAACTATTTCCCTTGCAATCTTTTCTTTGTCTTCTAGAGACACATATATTCCCTTTTTAATATACCTATATTTTGATCCATCCAAGTTGTAAATAACATATTTTCTGAATGAATAAATGAAATCCAAAACTTAAGAGTTCCTATGTTCTCATTTTACAGATTAAAGATATTTTATGACATCATGAAAGAACACTTGGATTTGGATAGAGGCATATTTATCATCTGTGCAACCATAGGTAAGTTACAAACTCAGTAAGTCTGACCTAGTATGTCACAGGTTTTCTGGAAAGATGAATGAGATCTGAACTGCTGAAATGATTTGAAATGTAAAGTATCTACATTAGGACTGGAGTTAGTGGACTAACTGAAAGATCAAAGTTAGTGGTATGATGGAATGACAGAGATTGGATTTATGTCTTCCTAAATGTGGTTCAGTTCTTTCTCCTGTAGATTTGTTCCATGTTGTTGCTCATCTTTTAATATTTTCTAAAGCTAATTTGAGGGCAGCAAGTATAGTTTTCTATAACATGACGCAGAGAGTACCAGAGCAAAATGATATGTCACAGATGAAAATATCCTATTTATGTGTCATAGTAATCTATTTATTGATTTATGGACCCAAAATTCTCCAAAGGGACTCACAAATCCCCATAATGTTTCTATGTGCCAGGTTTTTCATTTGGAGCTCTGATTTAGTTGACAGATGTGTAAAAATCATATGTAGCCAAATGACTCTTCAGTCAGTACAAAGCTGATAATGCTGAAGCCTGGTTATTCCAGCTAAGATTCACTGGAACCTTTACCCACACCATGCTTTTCAAATCTCATACTACAGTTGAATATTATTTTATGATTATGCTTTCCCATATCTATGCCATATCTTTAAATATCCTGCTCCTTTCTATTACAAACACTAACTTAGAGAGCTCTCTTTGAGGATGTCAGAAGAGATCAATAACTGCATTCAGTTTCTTAAAGGTGTGATTGAAACTGTTTTGGAAATTCACACACAAATCAGACTGGGAGAAAGTTTCTGTTAAGAATAATAAGTTATAAAATCTTAAAACTTAAGAATTGGTTGGATGTTAAATGTTAAGTCCCCAGCTGTGCCTTCTCACTAATTAAGAAGAGCTATGGAGGTAAATTGGTTTGCCCAAGGTCTTGCAGGCAGTAACTGATAAAGCTGGAATTTGAATATAGGTCTTCAGATTGCTCCAGTTTGAGTGCTCTTTCTGCTATTACTATCCCTTAGATAAAAATTTTAATTTTATGTTGGTAAGACAGTCTGGTAAACACAGAAATATATTAGTGCCAGTAGAAGCAATATTAAATATTAAGAGGTTATATTAGGGTTTTCCAGAGAAACAGAACCAATAGGAGATATGTCTTTCTGTCTATCTATCTATAAATGCATATACTATAAGGAATTGTCTCATATGGTCATGGAGGCTAAGAAGTCCCAGGATATGCAGTCAGCAAGCCAGAGAACACGGACAGTTCACTGCCTAGTTCTAGTCTGAGTCCAAAGGCCTGAGAACCAACAGAGCCAGAACTGTAGATTCTAGTCCAAGCCAGAGTCCAGAGGCAGAATATTCCTCTGTGCCAGTTTGAAGACAGTCAGGCAGAGAGAGCAAATTCTCTCTTCTCTCACTTTTTGTTGTATCCAGGCCTTAAATGCATTGGATGAGGCTCACTGACATGGGGTGGGGGGCGGTGTGCTTTATTCAGTCTTCTAATTCAAATGCTACCCTCATTCAGAAGCACCTTTGCAGACAGACCCAGAATAATGTTTAACCAAACATTGGGTTTGGTTAAAACTCAGATATTTAAATCAACCATCACAGAAGTGAACAAATTCCTGGGTTTTTGTTTTAGATTTTATAATGGTGATAATGACCTCTAAGTAGGATAGTTATTTAATAGAAAAAACTGCACATATTTTGTAGTCCTTTATTTTTGCCCTTTTCATTATGTTTTTCCTTTTTTCTCTCTTCAGCTGGAAAAATTTGATTTTTTTTCCTAAAAATTCTGTTACTGCTCTTAGTAAGTGATATAAGCTGTTTTTGTGACAAGAACAAATAGTTTCAATTTGTAGCACACGTACTATATCAAATATGTACTAGGATGTATATCAGAAAAGTATGGTCTTAAATAGAGTAGATCTTTTATAATTATAAATCTTTACAAATTATATCTTCCAGTCACTTTCAAATCCGTAAATTAAAACAATTATTTTTATTGAATTATAATTGATATACAATATAATAGTTTCAGGTGTACAACATAGTGGTTTGACAATTATACATTACATAATGCTACTATGATAGGTGTAGTTGCTATCTATCACTATACAAAGTTATTGCAATATTATTAACTATATTTCCTATATTGTACCTTTAATATGAATTATTTCCTGTGAGTTATTTTATAATTGAAAGTTTGTGCCTCTTTATCCCTATACCCATTTTCCCATCCTCCCACTCCCTCTGCCCTATGGCAACCACCAGTTTGTTCTGTGTATTCATGAGTCTATTTCTTTCTTTAGATTCCACGTATAAATGAAATCATATGGTATTTGTCTTTCTCTGACTTATTTCACTTAGCATAATACCCTCTAGGTCCATCAGTGTTGTCACAAATGGCAAATTTCATTCTTGTTTATGGCTGTGTAATATTCTATCTCACCCTCCAACCCCTACTCCTGCCCCTGCCCCTGCACACACACACACACACCCACACCCACACACACACACACACATCTTCTTTATCCATTCATCTGTTGATGGACACTTAGTTTGCTCCCATATCCTGGCTATTGTAAATAATGCTGCAGTAAACACAGAGGTGCATATATCTTTTCAAGTTGATGTTTTCATTTTCTTCAGGTAAGTACTTGGAAGTAGAATTGGGTTGTATGGTATTTCTGTTTTTAATTTTTTGAGGAGCCACCAACAAACTGGATTGTATGGTGTTTCTATTTTTAATTTTTTGAGGAATCTCCAAACTGTTTTCCACAGTGGCTGCACCACTTTACATTCCCCCCAAAATGCGTAAGGTTTCCCTTCTCTCCTCATCCTTACCAGAACTTCTTATTTCTTGTCTTTTTTGATAATAGCCATTCTACTGGAATAAGGTGATACCTTACTATGGTTTTGATTTGTATTTCCCTGATGATTAGTGATGTTAAGTAGCTTTTCATTTGCCTGTTGGCCATCTCTGTGTCTTTGGAAAAATGTCTATTCAGGTCCTCTGCCCATTTTTAAATCATATTATTTGTTGTTGTTTTTTCTGGTGTTGGATTGTGTGAATTCTTTATATATTTTGGATATTAACCACTTAACTGGACATATCATTTGCAAATATATTCTCTCATACAGTGGGTTGCCTTCTCATTTTGTTGATAGTTTCCATTTCTGTGCAGAAGCTTTTTAGTTTGATGTAGTCTTACTTTTTTACTTCTGCTTGTGTTTCCCTTGCCTGGGGAGACAGATCCAGAAAAATCTGCTAATGCAATGTAGAAGAGTTTAGTGCCTTTGTTTTCTTTCAGGAGTTTTATGGTTTTAAGTCTTACATTTAGGTATTTGATCCATTTCGAGTTTATTTTTGTGTATGGAATAAAGTAGTGGTCCAGTTTCATTCTTCTGCATGTAGTTTTTCAGTTTTTCCAGCACTGTTTATTGAAGAGACTGTCTTTTCCCCATTGTATATGCTTGCCTCTTTTTCATATTTTAATTGGCCATAGAAGTGTGGGTTATTTCTGGGCTCTCTATTCTGTTCTATTGATGTTTGTGTCCATTTCTGTTTTGAGTGCTATAGCTTTGTAGTATAGTTTGAAATCAGGGAACATTATACCTCTAGCATTGTTCTTCTTTCCCAAGATTTCTTTGGCTGTTGGGGGTCTTTTGTGGTTCCATACATATTATAGGGTTATTCTAGTTCTGTGAAAAATGCTATTGGTGTTTTGGAAGGGATTATATTAAATCTGTAGATTGCTTTGGGTAGGATGGACATTTTAATACAATTCTTCCAGTCCCTGAACATGGAGTATCTTTCCATTTATTTGTGTTCAATTTCTTTCATCAGTGTCTTATAGATTTCAGAATCCAGGTCTTTCACTTCCTTAGTTAAATTTTTTTCTTGGTATTTTATTTTTTCTGATGCAACTGTAAATGGCATTATTTTTTAAATTTCTCTTTCTGCTAGTTTGTTATTTGTATATAGAAACACAATAGATTGTTGTATATTGATTTTGTATTCTGTAACTTTATTGAATTCATTTATTAGGTCTAATAGATTTTTGGCAGAGTCTTTGAGGAGATTATATATAGTTTTTATGTCATCTGCAAATAGTGACAATTTTACTTCTTCCCTGCCAGTTTGGATGCCTTTTATTTCTTTTTCTTATCTGATTGTTGTGGTCAAATCCCTGAATTTTTAAAAACCACTATGGGGATAAAAAACTAAATTACTTCCAAGGGCCAGGGAAGCATGCTTTAGTAAGTTAATAAAAAGAGTGGAGAGTATGATAAACTGGAAAGCATAAACCCTATCTCTAAGTCTATAAGCAGTTCCAGTCCTGTGGACTGGAATGTGAGTTCAGTACTGTAGGTTCTTGATTTTTTTTTTAAAGAACAATTTGAAGTGCTGCATTTTTATTTTTTATTTTTAAATGTAAAGCTGCAACTAATCCTAGTTTTTAAAAAAGTATTCAGACCATAGTAAACACATCTATCATCCTATCTGGCCTATGAGGTGTTTAGTTTTTGACATCTGATCTGAAGCATTTATTTCCCTCCTATAAAATTAATTCATGACAAGTAGATGGCAACAAAGCCCAATTGAGAGCAGATGCTGGACAATCAGTGAGGCTGTCTTTAACACTCCTATTCATGATTTTGGGAAATGACCCATCCTATAAGCCTTGAGTCTCAAGATCTCTAATGGAAACCTTGAATCCAAGTATCTTCTGTATTGGGAATCTGGGTTAACCCTTGTTGATTTGGAGGACCCTCTGGTCCTTTCTGTTCTTGTCCTCTCTCTGGACCTGCATGGCCTCTCTCTGAAAAAACAACTGAAGAGATTAATTCTCTCATGGAAGAATTTCAGCTGCTATTTGGCCATAAGTGATAGGGTTTTTTTTGCACTGAGGGCAGCCTCTGCTAGCTTCACCAATGCATATGGCTGGTTGATTAGGGTAAAATCATGGCATTGAAGTAATTTGCATTTTCTTCCAGTCATAATTGTTTTTAACCCGTAGTCTATTTATTTACAATTTATTTATTTGCAGAAATAAAACCAATGTCTTAGGAAAGAATAGTTAAAAACTATTACAGTATAACTTAGCATCATGAGAAAGAAATTCCCCTTCTAGAATATTCTATAGTATATGTGTATATATAGACAAATTTCAACCTAGGATTGCTACTCTTACCCATCACAGCTAGTACTGCTGTGTAACAACGTACTATGAATGCTAAAAACGGCTGGTATCACCTTATAAGAGCTGTTGTAAAATTTTAACTGTAAGGTCGTCTGCATAAAAGCTCTCTAGTGGTGGCTGCCAACAGGTCTTCTTATCTCTGTACATGCGTGCTGCTCCTCCCATCAAAAGATGAAGTCTTGTTTTACAGATTTCTCTTGAATGTGGGCAGTGTGACTTGCTTTGACCAATAGAATGCAGAAGAATAGTCTCTGAGTCTGTTCTGGGACTAATTCTTAAGAGACCTGGCAATTTTTGCTTCCATGGCCTTGGAAACCAGGTGTCATGTCAAGAAGCTCACTATTTAGCCTATTGAGTAGTGAGGGATCATGGAAAAGAGAGACACCCACATTGAAGAGGACTAGGATGGCCCACTAATGGTCAGCACCAGGACTCCAAACTGCATGAGACCTCCATGGATGATTCAACCCAGCAGAGCTCCCAGCTCAATGCCACTCTGGAAGTGAAAGTTACTACCTACTGCAAAGGATAACACATGTCTGAATAAGTCAGCAACTTCCTCTGTAGTCTAAAGTTGATGTTTAGCTTTCTAGCTTGAAAACAGACCAAGGGACAATGAAAACTTGACAAAACCAACTCTTTTTATTCTACTCCCCGCCCGCATTATCAGGGAGAAACTAAACTTCATCCAGCAGAGTCTCTTGGTCATTTCAGCCTTCAGGAAGGGAACCCACTTTTGTTTATTTCATTCTTACTCTCTGGAAAAGCAGAAAGGGAGCATTTCAATATAAGTACTTTTCACCCATGTGGTGTGTGATAAGTGCATCACTTAACAGTGGCACACGCTAATAGGTAAAAGTATTCACTTCAGTAAGTGGAATGAAACCTTGCTGAATTGTGCTGAAGCTATTTAGACCTTTTATTCTACTTCACTATTGGAGAATTTCACTATAAGCAACGTTACAAAAAAGGATACTATAGAAAAACACACTCTGTGGTAAGCACTTCAGATGGCTTGTGTAGTCTTGAAATGCAAACCTTCCTTCTTTTAATTTATCAGGAATGTTCCCTTTCTATTATAGATGTTATAAAATTACAAACTGCAAATGATAAACTAATATAGGTGAAATATATGTTATCTTCAAAGTAGAAGGTGTAATGTAAATAAACAGAAATACCCTTAGAGAATACTTCCCATTCACATTTTATTACTTTTGTATTTTTTTATAATGTATTTAAATAGATGTTACAGTTCACCCTGCACATATTAAAATGTAGTCGCCCACATTATCATTTTATCAACTAGATGTGTTAAATTAGTGTTAGTTATTTACATCCTCCTCCTACCTCAGCCTTTGTAGGCTAAGGAGGGTAGATAATCTCAGGAACATGTTTATTTTTTGTTTTGTGGAGAGGCAAATGGGTAAATACGTAAATTAGAGAAATTTCTTCAAATAAGAAAGGAACAGAGATACTAAAGGGGGGATCAGAGCTTGACAAAAAGAAGATTCAAGTGACAGGAAGAGGGGAAGAGAATCTGAGGGATTTAAAGGAAGGAGAAAAGGGATTGGGGGTAGGAGGAAAATATTAAAGATTTGTTATGTTATCTGATATGTAACTACTCTCTCAGCCACCTTACCACACCACAAGTAAAATTCAGTTGTTGGTCCATGCTTTTGGAGTTTTATACTTGTTTATGATTCTGGACATATGTGTGAGGTGGCTTTTAACTGTCATTGGATATGAAAAGAGTGGAAAATTTTTAGAGTTTTGTTTAAAATAAGTGGCGTACTCAGAGGCAGAATGTGGTTGGATGGTTTGCTCAAGTAGGAAGGAATGTTTATCATGTATGTCATTTAGAATTTTCTGTGCACAATGATAATAAAAAGCAAACTGTTTCTTATTAACTCTTGCTATGTTTTTTAAATATGTTATGAATGTCCCGGTTTCAGGCACCCAGGCAGACTGCTTCTCCCCAACTCCCACATTGGTCTGTCATTAGAAATAAGCAAATAGCTCTAATACAAAATAAGGAAAATGTGGGAATTTCAATCTGAAGCTTTTCATTTTTTTCCAAGATGTTTTGTATCAACTTAGAAGACATTCCAGGTACCTAAGTGGCCAATACACTTTAAAATCCCTGGTGAGCTGGATCCTAATTTGTAGTCATTTTATTGTACTTACAGATTAAAAGGCAGTTCCCAAAATGGGGAATATAGAGAATGACATTCCTGCCCTCCTCCTTTTTTTTAAAACTATTTTATTAAGGTATTATTGATATACACTTTTAGGAAGGTTTCACATGAAAAAACAATGTGGTGACTACTTTTACCCATATTATCAAGTCCCCACCCATACCCCAATGCAGTCACTGTCTATCAGTGTAGTAAGATGCCACAGATTCACTGTTTGCCTTCTCTGTGCTACACTGTTTTCCCCCCGTGATCCTCCACACCATGTGTACTAAACATAATACCCCTCAATCCCCTCCTCCCCCCCTCCCCACACCCCCCCCCTCCCCTTTGTTAATCACTAGTCCCTTCTTGGAGCCTGTGAGTCTGCTGCTGTTTTGTTCCTTCAATTTTGCTGCGTTGTTATACTCCACAAATGAAGGAAATCATTTGGCACTTGTCTTTCTCCACCTGGCTTATTTCACTGAGCATAATATCCTCCAGCTTGATCCATGTTGTTGCAAATGGTAGGATTTGTTTCTTTCTTATGGCTGAATAGTATTCCATTGTGTATATGTACCACCTCTTCTTTATCCATTCATCTACTGATGGACACTTAGGTTGCTTCCATTTCTTGGCTATTGTAAATAGTACTGTGATAAACATAGGGGTGCATATGTCTTTTTGAATCTGAGAAGTTGTATTCTTTGGGTAAATTCCAAGGAGTGGGACTCCTGGGTCAAATGGTATTTCTATTTTTAGTTTTTTGAGGAACCTCCATATTGCTTTCCACTATGGTTGAACTAGCTTACATTCCCACCAGCAGTGTAGGAGGGTTCCTCTTTCTCCGCATCCTCACCAGCATTTGTTGTTCTTAGTCTTTTTGATGCTGGCCATCCTTACTGGTGTGGGGTGATGTCTCATTGTGGTTTTAATTTGCATTTCCCTGATGATTAGTGTGATGTGGAGCATCTTTTCATGTGTCTGTTGGCCATCTGAATTTCTTCTTTGGAGAATTGTCTCTTCATATTGCCTGACAATTTTTTAATTGGGTTATTTACTTTTTGTTTGTTGAGGTGTATGAGTTCTTTATATATTTTGGATGTTAACCCCTTGTCAGATATGTCATTTACAAATATATTTTCCCATACTGTAGGATGCCTTTTTGTTCTGTTGATGGTGTCCTTTGCCATACAGAAGCTTTTTAGTTTGATGTAGTCCCATGTGTTAATTTTTGCTTTTGTTTCCCTTGCTTGAGGAGATGTGTTCAGGAAGAAGTTTCTCATGCTTATATTCAGGAGATTTTTGCTTATGTTTTTTTCTAAGAGTTTTATGGTTTCATGACTTACATTCAGTTCTTTGACCCATTCCGAGTTCACGTTTGTGTATGGGATTAAACAATAATCCAGTTTCATTCCCTTGCATGTAACTGTGCTGTTTTGCCGACACCAGTTGTTGAAGAGGCTGTCATTTCCCCATTGTATATCCATGGCTCCTTTATCATATATTAATTGACCATATATGGTTGGGTTTATATCAGGACTCTCTAGTCTGTTCCATTGGTCTATGGGTCTGTTCTTGTACCAGTACCAAATTGTCTTGATTACTGTGGCTTTGTAGTAGAGCTTGAAGTCAGGGAGCATAATTCCCCCTGTTGTATTCTTCCTTCTCAGGATTGCTTTAGCTATTCGGTGTCTTTTGTGCTTCCATATGAATTTTAGAACTATTTGTTCCAGTTCATTGGAGAATGCTGTTGGTATTTTGTTAGGGATTGCACTGAATCTGTGGATTGTTTCAGGTAGTATAGCCATATTGACAATGTTAATTCTTCCTAGCCAACAGCATGGGGTGAATTTCCTTTGTTAGTGTCCTTTTTAATTTCTCTTAGGAGTGTCTTGTAGTTTTCAGGGTATAGGTCTTTCACTTCCTTGGTTAGGTTTATTCCTAGGTATTTTATTCTTTTGGATGCAATTGTGAATGGAATTCTTTTCCTGATTTCTCTTTCTGTTGCCTCATCATTTGTGTATAGGAAAGCAACAGATTTCTGTGTATTAATTTTGTATCCTGCAACTTTGCTGAATACAGATATTAATTCTAGTAGTTTTGGAGTGGATTCCTTCGGGTTTTTTTTGTACAATATCATGTTGTCTGCAAATAGTGACAATTTGACTTCTTCTTTACCAATCTGGATGCCTTGTATTTCTTTGTTTTGTCTGATTGCTGTGGCTAGGACCTCCAGTACTATGTTGAATAACAGTGGAGAGAGTGGGCATCCCTGTCTTGTTCCCGATCTTAGGTGAAAAGCTTTCAGCTTCTCGCCTGTTAAGTATGATGTTAGCTGTGGGTTTGTCATATATGGCCTTTATGATGTTGAGGTACTTGCCCTCTATACCCATTTTGTTGAGAGTTTTATCATGAATGGATGTTGAATTTTGTCGAATGCTTTTTCAGCATCTATGTAGATGATCAGGTATTTTTTGTCCTTCTTTTTGTTGATGTGGTGAATGATGTTGACACATTTTTTGAGTGTTGTACCATCCTTGCATCCCTGAGATGAATCCCACTTGATCATGGTGTATGATCCTCTTGATGTATTTTAAAATTTATTTTGCTTATATTTTGTTGAGTATTTTTGCATCTGTGTTCATCAGGAACATTGGTCTGTAATTTTCTTTTTTGGTGGGTCTTTGCCTGGTTTTGGTATTAGAGTGATGCTGGCTTCATAGAATGAGTTTGGAAGTATTCCATCCTCTTCTATTTTTGGAAAACTTTAAGGAGAATGGGTATTATATCCTCTCTGTGTGTCTGATAAAATTCAGTGGTGAATCCATCTGGCCTGGGGGTTTTGTTCTTTGGTAGTTTTTTGATTACCAATTCAATTTCGTTGCTGGTAATTGGTCTGTTTAGATTTTCTGTTTCTTCCTGGGTCAGTCTTGAAGGTGTTATTTTTCTAGGAAGTTGTCCATTTCTTCCAGGTTATCCAGTTTGTTAGCATATAGATTTTCGTAGTATTCTCTAATAATTCTTTGTATTTCTGTGGGGTCCGTTGTGATTTTTCCTTTCTCATTTCTGATTCTGTTTATGTGTATAGATTCTCCTTTTCTCTTAATAAGTCTGGTAGTGGTTTATCTATTTTGTTTATTTTCTCAAAGAACCAGCTCTTGGTTTCATTGATTTTTTTCTATTGTTTTGTTCTTCTCAATTTTATTTATTTCTTCTCTGATCTTTATTATGTCCCTCCTTCTGGTGACTTTGGGCCTCATTTGTTCTTCTTTTTCCAATTTCAATAATTGTGACTTTAGACTATTCATTTGCGATTGTTCTTCCTTCTTTAAATAGGCCTGCATTGCAGTATACTTTCCTCTTAGAACTGCCTTTGCTGAGTCCCACAAAAGTTGGGGCTTTGTGCTGTTGTTGTCATTTGTCTCCATATATTGTTTGATCTCTGTTTTAATTTGCTCATTGATCCATTGGTTATTTAGGAGCATGTTGTGAAGCCTCCGTGTGTTTGTGGGATTTTCATTTTCTTTGCATAATATATTTCTAATTTCATACCTTTGTGGTGTGAGAATCTGGTTGTTGCAATTTCAATCTTTTTGAGTTTACTGAGGCTCTTTTTGTGGCCTAGTATAAGATCTATTCTTGAAAATGTACCATGTACACTTGAGGAGAATGTGTATTCTGCTGCTTTTGGTGTAGAGCTCTGTAGATGTCTGTTAGGTTCATCTGTTTTAATGTGTTGTTCAGTGCTTCTGTCTGCTTACTTATTTTCTGTCTGGTTGATCTGTCCTTCATAGTGAGTGGAGTGTTGAAGTCTCCTAGAATGAATGCATTGCATTGTATTTCCCCTTTTTATTCTGCTAGTATTTGTTTCACATATGTAGGTGCTCCTGTGTTGGGTACATAGATATTTTTAATGGTTATATATTCTTGGTGGACTGACCCATTTATCATTACGTAATGTCCTTTTTTGTCTGTCACTTCTGTTTTGAAGTCTATTTTGTCTGATACAAGTACTGCAACTCCTGCTTTTTTCTCCATATTAGTTGCATGATATATCGTTTTGCATCCCTTCACTTTCAGTCTGTGTATGTCTTTGGGTTTGAAGTGAGTCTCTTGTAGGCAGCATATAGATGGGTCTTGTTTTTTTATCCATTCAATGACTCTATGTCTTTCAATTGGTGCATTCAGACCATTTACATTTAGGGTGATTATGGATAGGTATGTAGTTATTGCCATTGCAGGCTTTAGATTCATGGTTACCAAAAGTTCAAGGTTAAGTTCCTTACTATCTAAGAATCTAACTTAACTCACTTAATATGCTATTACAAACACAGTCTAAAGGTTCTTTTTCTTCCTTCTCCATTCTTTATATATTAAGTATCATGTTGTGTACCCTTTGTCTATCACTTGATTGACTTTGGTGATAGTTGATTTAATTTTGCATTTGCTTAGTAATGGACTGTTCTACTTTCTTTTCTGTGGTTATATTGCCTCTGGTGACAGCTATTAAATCTTAGGAATACTTCCATCTATAGTAGTCCCTCAAAAATACATTGTAGAGATGGTTTGTGGGAGGTAAATTCTCTCAGCTTTTGCTTATCTGGTAATTGTCTAATCCCTCCTTCAAATTTAAGTGATAACCTTGCAGGATAAAATATTCTTGGTTCAAGGCCCTTCTGCTTCATTGCATTAAATACATCATGCCAGTCCCTTCTGGCCTGTAAGGTTTCTGCTGAGAAGTCTGATGATAAGCCTGATGGGCTTTTCTTTGTATGTGATCTTATTTCTCTCTCTGGCTGATTTTAATAGTCTGTTCTTATTCTTGATGTTTGCCATTTTAATTACCATATATCTTGGTGTTGTTCCTAGCGTCCCTTGTGTTGGGAGTTCTGTGCACCTCCATAGCCGGAGAGACTATCTCCTCCCCCACATTGGGGATGTTTGCAGCAATTACCTACTTTCTATCACTTTTTCTCTTTCTTATTCTTCTGGTACCCCTATAATGCGAATATTATTCTGTTTGGATTGGTCACACAGTGTTCTCAGTATTCTTTCATTCTTTGAGATCATTTTTTCTCTGTACCTCAGCTTTGTATTCCTCCTCTCTAATTTCTATTTCATTTATTGTCTCCTCCACAGTATCTAATCTTCTTTTAAAACTTTCGATTGTATGTTTCATTTCTGATACTGTGTTTCATAAAGATTGGATCTCCGACCGAAATTCATTCCTGAGTTCTTGAATATTTTTCTGTACCTCCATGATCATGTTAGTGATTTTTATTTTGAAATCCCTGTCATGCAGATTCATGAAGTCGATTTCATTTGAATTTTTCTCAGGGGTTGTATTCATAATTTTACTTTGAACTAGGTTCCTCTGGCATTTCATATTTGTATATGGTGCTCTCTAGTGCCCAGACGATCTACTCTCTGGAGCTGCTCAGCCCGTGAAGCAATGTCAGGGGTAGCAGGGGATCCATATAGGTGCCTTGCTGGGGGAAAGAACTGTTTCCTGATTTGTGGCTGCTATGCCTGTCTCCACTGCCAGGACCAGTGGGCCAATCACACAGGTATAAGCTTCTGTTTACTCTCTGGAGCTGCTCAGCCCCTGAAGCAATGTCAGGGGTCAAAGGGGAGCAGCATTGGTGCCTGGGGGAAGGAAGAGCTGTTTCTTGCTTCCCAGCTGCTATGCCTGTCTCCACTGTCAGAACCAGTGGGCTGAGCACACATGTATAAGCCTCTGTGCTTTGCGTTTGTAGACGGGGCTTCCCTCTGGCTGGCCTAATGCCAGGGCAGGATTTGCCAGTGCGAGCCAGGGGGGCTGGCTGGGAGAAAGACTCAGTAGGCTGCATATCACAGAGTGGGTCCTTGGATCTCTGTAGCCAGCCAGGTACCTGGAGCTCCTGAAGGTCATGAAAGTTCCCAACCCCCTGGGTGGAGTGCACTCAGACAATTTTGTCTGCCTGTCCTTTCTTCTGAGCTGTAAACTCCATGCAGTCTTTGCCCCTTTAGCAGCTCTCTTTCTGTGTGGAAGTCTCTTAGACTGCCCACCTTTCTTTTGTCCCAGAGCAGCCAGATATGGATCCCTGCTTTCCACAAGTGGCTGGAATCTCAGTCTCTACGTGTATTCTGCCTGTCTTCACTTTTCAACCTCCTAATCACAAGAGAACCATGAAAACACCATGAAATGTAGGTTTGTGCTCCCAGATCAGATCTCCAGAGTTAGGTATTCAGTAGTCCCAGGCCTCCACTCCCTCCCAGCTCTGTTTCTCTTCCTCCCACTGGTGAGCTGGGGTGGGGGAAGGGCTTGGGTTCTGCCAGGCCATGGCTTTGGTATGTTACCCTGTTCCCTGAGATTTGTTCTTTTCTCCAGGTGTATGCAGTTTGGCACAGTTCTCTTTCCTGTTGCTCTTTCAGGATTAGTTGTATTAATTATATTTTTGTATTATATGCTGTTTTAGGAGGAAGCCTCTGTCTTACCTCTCACACCGCCATCTTTAATCCGCTCCTGCCCTCCTTCTGATAGCTCAAATTCTTTTGTACTATTCCTGAATATGTTTAAGGAGGTCAGAATAGGCAGTTGCTTTTTCTTTCTCTCATTTTGTCTCCCTGTCCTTTCTTGCTGACTCTCATTTCCATGCCTACAATAGTGGTTGTCAGAGATCAGTGAAGTAGGAAGGGACAGAGTTTGAGTACCTAATGGTAAATATTCTGGTTTCTTTCTTCCTCGTCACTGATTAAACTCAAGTATAGTGAGTTTCAGTCATCAGTTTTGTTTTGTTGGGGCAATCAAAAGGAAGAGTCAGGAGAAAAGAGAACAAAAAGGTAAATGAGTAAGCTAAGACACTACCACAGAAATAATGAAAGTAAGACCATAAAAGTTACATTAGTCATTTGTTTCCAATCTGCTCTCTCTGGCTTCTTTCACCATGTCTACACTTGCAGAGTATTTGTCATGAGATTAGAAATCTTAGTTGTTTATTTTGATGTGAGCTTAGATTTCGTCATATAGTAGATAACTGTGCTGAGTTGCTAAAGCTGGAGTTCTGCTGATACTTGTGTTTTTTGCAGCTATAATACTGTAAGGAGGGGAAAAGAGCCAGAGACAGCAAACACAGACTCCTCCCGTGGATTTGTAGGCCACTTGTGCCTTTCCTTCCCTCTGCACTTTTTCACTCACTGCTGACGAGTCCTGGTCTTTCTTAGTGCACCCTTGCTCTTCTGATAGGAACTCCCTGACCTTCATGTATGGGTGGCCTCGCACAGGTGTGGATGGTAGCCTGAAGCGTGTGCCTGGGCTGCTGAAACACGGGACACCCACTTTCCTTCTTGATGCCAAACTGTGAGTGCACAATTTTTAACTGCATGTAAACAACTGTGCATTACAGCTAGAACAGAGACCGTCAAACTTCTCCCAAGGGCCAGAGGGTAAATATTTTAGGCAATGTAGCCTCTTGTCATAAATTATCCAACTTCAATGTTGAAGTGTAAAGACAGCCATAGATAATATATAAACAAATGGGTGTGGCTGTGTTCCAATAAAATTTATGTATAGACAAGGAAATTTGAATTTCATGCAGCTTATCATAAAATATTATTTTCTTTTATGTCATAAAATATTATTTTGATTTTTTTCCAAACATTTACAAATGTGAACAACATTCTTAGGTTGTAGGCTATATGAAAATGGGGTAGGCTAGATTTGATCTGCAGGCTATAATTTGCTGGACATGAACTAGAATATTATTCTTTGCTATGTTACTGTGCACCACAAATTTAGTGGTTTAAAACAACAACTGTTTGTTTATTTAGCTCACCACTTGTTGGTTGGCAGTTTGGGATAGGCTTGATTTGGTAGTTCCTGACTAGTTTAGCTCGTGTATCTGTGGTCAGCTGTTGACCATCTTTGGCTCTGCTTCTAGGGTTTACTGGCAATTGGCTGGGACAATTGAAGGTGACTGAGCCATGAGTACTTTTCAAGGCTCTGCTGGTTCCATTTTGCTGTTGTTTCATTGGCTGACACAAGAGTCATGGCCAAGTTCAGAGTGTGGGTGAGGACTGAGTAAGGTATGGATACAGGCAACTGAACAATTAGAGTCTATTACTGCTACAACCTACCACAGAAAGCCTCTGCTTTGATAATTCCTATCCCTTCTATATAGAAAATACATTTTCTCCCTCCTAAGACCCCTCAGTTTCATCCAGTCACAATATCAGGCTCAAAGTCCAGGATTTCTTGATAATGTAATCATGTCTGTAAGTGACTTTTTGGATACAGCTTCTCTTGATCCAGTTGCACTAAAAAGATAAATTCCAACACACAGTGATAAGACAAGAACATGATAATTACAATAGAGAGAATCATTCCAAAGAGGAATAATGGGAGACACTTAGCAGTCACATAGAAATTCTGAAATCCAGCCAGGCATTAATTGCCCACTCCCCATATACTGGGGTCAGGACATTTTCCTCAGTCAGGCTAAGACCCTGCTTCCTGGGAGTGTCCCTGCACTTTGTGGTTTTCTGCAGCTTTCTGGGAGTGGCACCTCAGTCTATTGTTCTTCACAGTTCTTGGCCTGGCCCTGCCCTCTGCGATGTCATTCCTTATATTATAAGGAATGGCTTATGTATATAGCTGAATATCTTCCTCAGCTCTCTTCATTCTTGTAGAGGGTTCAGGGCACAGTGGCCTCTGTATTGAGCTGATGTGGTCTCTTTCAATACAAGATGGTGGTGCTTTTATCAGTACAATTGACTTCAACATTTTGAGAGCTTTCTATGAATCTGTTTCAGTTCCAGAAGCCACATCCACAATTCTTACTGAGATGGGCTTCTTTTTACTTGGGTGTGTCAGGCTTTTGGGCAAAACACCCTTAAGAATTTTAAAAGCCATGTTGTCTAATTGGAAATGTCTCTTGTGCATGTCCTTAAAATTTTTTAGAGTCCTTAACAAAGGGACCTACAGTTATACTTTGACTTGATCTTTACTCTGAAGCCTTTTATTACTTTGACAATGTTTTACTGAGTGGGAGATTGGAGATAAGGAAGAGTTTACTTTCTTCCCAGCTTGTCCTGGCCCCTGCATATCCTCCCTAAGTTCGGCTTACAAACAGAATTTTCTTGAGCTCATCTCTCCTTTGTAGTACCTTATCATAGGCAACTAAAAGAAGCCAATTAGCAAGTTTAACTTTCTGTGAGGCAATCTCCCTAGCCAATTCCAGAAGTTTATAAGTTACTATAGGCAACATTTTTAGTAATTGTTCCACAACTACCTAACTCAGATCACTATATTTCTAGCCTGCTATAGTCATTTCTTTATCACTTTTGCAGCCTCTGCTAACAGTGCTCACCAGTGTACAGTTTCTTTGCAGCTTTTCCAGCCTGCAGCAGCCGTTTATTCCAAAGCCAGTGCCATATGTGTTTGGTTTTTGTTACAGAAGCACCCCACTTCTAGGTACCAATTTCTTTATCAGTTACTGTTGCTGCAAAACAAAGCATCCCATACTTAAAACAATCATTCGTGTGTTACTCATGACACATGACACGTGTGTTGGGAAATATGAGCAGGGCTCAGTGGGGCAGAAAGTAGCTTGTCTTGGTTGGGCTCACTCATGCTTCTGCAGTCTTTGACAGAGAAAAGGTTCAACTAAAGGTGTTGGTTGGCTGCCGAGGGGCAACCAGGAGACTGAGCCACGTGTCTCTCATTAACAAGCTGGCCAGCCTGGGCTTGCTCACACAGTGGTGATGGCAGGGTTCCAAGATGAGCCAAAGAGGGCTAGCCCCAATGTGCAAGCACTTTTCAAGTCTCTACTATGGCACATTTATTGTTGTACCATTGGTTAAAGCAAGTCACAGGGCCCAGTCCAGATCAGATTGATTATGTGAGAGTATTATGCAAGGGCTTACATTGAGGGAGGATATGAATTCAGAAAGGTGTGGACAAATTTGGCGGGCTCTTATTGTGACAATCTATTAGTCCCATGCTAAATGGAATAGACTGTAATCTGACCTACAAGAAGCCCACCATGTTTCTAGAGGAGTTATACTAGCAAAAGAGCAGAAATATTGCTAAGAAAGGTCACTGTGTTTGCTCACATTGCAAGTTTTGAGTGACTGGTTACATAGCTATAGCTGTACAAATATGGAAAATCCAAGTTATGGCTCTAAATTGGTAAATGAAACTTGTTGACTATCAGGACTATAATTTCTGCAATATGCTTTTGGAGTTTGAGCTACCAAAATGCAAGGGGATGGAAGAAAAAATGCTCCTGAGGGTAGGCAAATGTAGAGTGAAAAATAACAAAAATTAATAATATCTAACATTTACAAATACCAAATACTTATGCCAGTGGCTTTTCATGGATTATGTTGTTATCTCTTTTAAAAACTGAAGAATTAGCATTCAGAGAGTTAAAAACAACTTTTTTTTTTAAGGTCTAGGAAACCTGGCCTTCTTAGTATGATGGGAAAGGTTTTACATTGTAGTGTAGCTATGGATTAGAGGTTTCTTTTCAAACATCACTGGTTGGAGGTTGGAGTTTCTAGAAAAGTATGGGTTACTTTGGGGTCTATTGGTCATTTGCCCAGTTTCCTAATTGCATGAGTGTTACTGTTTAGAGCATTTTCCATCTTTACAATGAATCGAGCTCGAACTGAAGTCCATTCCCCTTGCATTTACCAAGTAAAACACCCTAGTATAATAATTGGGTGTCAGGAATAGCTAGCCTATTTTAGTTCCCTTTGCACATTCCTCATGTGTTATTTGTTGACCCCAAGATGCAAAAGAAGAAAATAACAGAAATTTTCCTAGAATAAAATATTTGCTTTTCATAATTAAGGTAATTTATAAAACTTGACAGGAAAGGTAGCAAAGAAATGACAGTAGTTAGTTAGATTTGACGAGAAAAGTGAAGAAGTAGAATTATCAAAGGTGTTTTTCTTAAGCTTCTTAGGTCAAAGTGAAGATTTAGAATGGAATAATGAAGCAGACCAGGAATATGTCAATGGCTTCCCTCTAAATGGATAGAAAATAATGTTAAAACTCTCTGAAACACACATACACATACACACATGATTGAGAGATGGATGGGTGGGGGTGAAAGAAGATTCTGTAAAGACATAAAATTGATAACCAAGCTTTATATTTAAATTAATTATTTTGGAAGTGGTACTTTCTTCCATGAAAGAAAAAGGATTTTTAAAAAAGTTTAAGCTGAGCTGTAAATGAGAAAAGAAAATTTGAAAAGTGTCTCAAGTGTTCAAGTTTGTGACTCTACAATAAAATCTGACTAACTATGGTAAATTAAGTGAGGAACTTGAGATAAGAAAGTGCCTTAATTTAGACAGGTAGACATATATGCCAGCCGGAACAAATGGAAAATTCTGAAACCCTTACAGAAAAGCAAGCACATTAGAAATATTCAGTACTAACAGTATAATTCAATGATGAAGGAAGAATAGCAAGTCCACTCAATTGTAGAATGTTTAATTTTTTTAATCTTGATTTTCTCCTTTTCTTCAAGAATATTGATGGATTTGTCACTGTAATATGAGTTGCAGAAATTCTTCTTAATTTTATTTTTTAATTTGAAAAATTTCAAACCTTCAGAGAAGTTATGGAAAACTTTACAGAATTTTTGAAAACGTATATGCATTTCATCTAGAGTCTTCATTTTCAATGTTTTTTCACATTTGTTTTATCTCTTCATGAATATGAATACCTTATCATCTATCTTGCTGAATTATTTGAGAGTAAGTTTCAGATGTCATGATTCTTCACCTTTAAATACTTAGAGCATGTATTCTTAAAGTCTCATGTATTAATTTAATACAGTTTAATCATCTGCTTTGTAATTGTAACTTAATTTAAATGTAGTTTATCAAATTAGGAAACAATATTAGTACAACACAAATTACCTAATATACAGTTCATATTCAGATTTTTCCAATTGTCCTAATAATGTCCTTTAGAAAAAAAACAAAAAAACATTTTTTCTATCCTCGCATCAATCTAAAATTACATATTGTATAATCTTCTTTAATCTGAATCAGGCCATTCATGTTTTTTCATAACATTTTGAAAAGAAAAGCATAACATTCCTAAATTTGTGTTTGTTTCCTCATGATTAGATTCAGGTTGTGCATTTTTGTTGGGAGTACTGTCTACATGGTTTTGTGTCCTTCTCAAGCATATCATTTGTCACACAATCTCCATTTATCCCACTATTGGTGATGCTGACTTTACTCCTTAAGGAGGTGTCTCCTACTGTCTCTATTTAAAGAGACATATCATTCCCTTTGGTAATTATTATGTAAACCAAAAGGAGACACTTGGATCCTGTTCCCCAGCTAAATTTTGCTTGGGCTTTGTAACATTTACTGATAGTTTTTGCTTACATCAATGATCACTATATTAGCTACCAAATATGTTAAAAAATTTTTTGAGCAGGAATTACCAGTGATTCTTTTAAAAAGTGTAAGATGAGTTATATATCTATAGACAAAAAGAAGGGCACAATATCATTACAGGTAATTAATCTGGGAAGGCAAAAGACCCCATTGAAAAACAAAGCTTTTGCAACAAAATAGTCTGCATTTTCCATCAAACAGCAGGATGGTTAATATGTTAGGTCTATGAAGTGAAATGCATGTGTCAACCATTTCCCTCTGCATAATCTTAAAGTGTTTTGCATTTATATACAATCATGCACAGTAATAATCAGGAAAATGTTTGGATTGAACAAACAAAAAAAAGAGCTTGACACCAAGTATAATGGAAGAGAAATGTGAAAACAAGGGAACTGGTAAAGCATTTAAGATTATTAAATGTTTACATGAAATTTCTAAGGCAATTGATAAATTACACTACTTATATTACTATTTTTTCTTTTTCCATTTCTGGCTAATTTTATTAATATACTATAGCTTTAGATTATTCTCAGTTGCATCTAGTGAATTTAAAAAAGAACAACCTTGCAATAAAATATCTATCATATCTTGCTGAATAAAATGTGTATTTTGTGCAACCTGAGGTTGAAGGCTTTCTAAGCTTCTTGGAGTTTTAAATCAGACAACCCCCCACTTCTTGCAGACACAGTTGCTTATTTGTCAGCTTGAGTTTGATTTATCTGGAGCAGGAGCTAAAACTGTATTAAAATCTTCTGTTAAGCATGTAAAACTCCGCATATATACAGTCAGTAAGTTAAACATCTCTAATAATAGACAGCTGCGTTCTCATTGGAAGCAAAAATAGGATAGAAAAAGATTTGTTTCTGGGAAGGATGATATGAAAAGTATGAGAACACAGGTGTCTTCTCTTTACTCTGCAAAATGGCGCTTATAGATAAGGCAATAAAAATATTTTTAATGAATTTTTAAAAGTGACCAGTGAATCTGTGTATTTAGCTATTGATCAGTTTAGTGATGGGCTTCGAAATCAATGCATCAACAAGTGCCCTCTGCTCTATTCATTATTTTACTATTTTGTTTGCATCTAACATGAGAATAAACCCAGAATATAAAGTTATGTAGTATTGATGGTTTTATAATAATTGATTCTATGTAATTTCTGAGATTATTTTTGCCCTCTTGACATTTTTGGTCTGCTCACTTATGAATACATTTTTAATTTAAAAAATATTATTAGATAATTTAAAAATGTTATGAGTATGGATTTTAGCCTTAAAATGTGCAACCAAAGAGAAAGGCACATTTTCACTAGAGTCAATATAAGATATCTAATTATGTCATCTTACCAATTTCATATGTATACCATAAGGTACATGAAAGGAAACAAAGGTAATAATTGATAACTTCATGTTAAGAAATGAGCAGAAATTAAGGCAACATGATTTGATCACAATTTAGTCTTTGGAATTCTATTTTGGTTCGTCTGATTATGGTGGTGCACTGAAATTCTAGGATTCATTCATTTATCTAGAACATTTATTTATTGATGACACATAGAAATTGTTAAATAAACAGTCATTATAATGTTTTTAATATTTTATATGTATCCACGCACATCCACACATGCATATTGCTGACATGGACTTTTCATAATCTAAGATTTAAATTTTGTTTTTATAATATATGCAGTATGGTTTCATGTTTATTTCATGCAGGTAATAAATATTTGAGGGCCTTCCACAAGCCAGGCACTATACCAGGCTCCATCAATATATCTCTGGATAAGATTGGTGGGTTCTCAGTGTTTGGGGAGCTTATATTTTTTAGGAGAGATAGAAAAGAAATTAGTAAACAGGTAAACAACATAATTAAATATTGTGATGAATGCCATGAAGGGAAAGTACCCAGAGTAACTGGTCTTGGAACAGTGTGTGTGCGTCTCCCTGTGTACTGGTATGTATGGATATGCATGTGTGTTTTCTGTGTGTGCATCTTTATATATTTATGTGATACTCTAGATTGGGTCATCAGGAAGTTGTCTCTGGAGGGCATGATACAGATCTGAAGAATGAGCAGAACTCAGTCACATGAAGAGGCATGGAATCTTGTTCCAGAAACAATCCTCAGGATTTAATGACCTTTATGATAATTTTAAATTTGAAAATAACCAAATAACTCATCTAGTCCAGCTGAGGCCCCCAAACTCAAGTTACTTGCCAAGACCAGAATACAGGTATGGTGGCTACTTCTTAAAACAGAGTCAATTAAATATGTGGAAACATAAAAGTAGAAAATTATCATGTGAGGCATTAAAGGAATGGAGTTGAAAGCTTAGAAAAACAGATTTCTTGTGTCTTCACATTTTCCAGTTCATCTAAACTCAGTGAAGAGTTTAAAATTGAATATAGGGAAGTTGGCTGAAAAACTATAATTCTGAGTCATCGACAACATATGTGAAAGGAACAACACAGCCAAGCCTGGCAGCTCCTGTTTTTCAGATTAGAAATTAACTGCTATGTTGTCAGAATGAAATGGTATGTTTTATTATTGAAAAGGCAGCTCTATTAGCTTCTTTGGGCCACAAGGGCCCATTTATTTAATTACTTCTTTGAGGACACTAAGTGGATCCCTAGTGACCAGGCCAAATTATTGCTCCTTAAAAGGTGAGCAACACATTCACTTTGATGGGTAGTAGGTTTTCTTTCCTTTCCTTCCATTTATTTATTTTCTCACTAAATACATAAAGAATTGGAGGAATCCAGTTTCTTTTCACGTTTGCTGAAAAATGCTTAGGGCCAGAAGCATTTTTTATTCACTTTTAATAAAACAGTATGATAGATACAGAAATAAAAAGACAAAAAATCCTTTAAGTAAGAAACACAAGACATTTTTAGATTCCTTAACATTTTTCTTAGTAGACTTTATTTTATAAAGCAGTTTTAGGTTCACAGCAAAATTTGAGGGGAATGTAAGGATTTTTCTCATATACCTCCTCTGCTCCTTCTTCCCAGCCTCCCCCATTATCAATATCCCCCACCAGAGTAGTCTGTTTATTACAATCAATGAACCTACACTGATATATCTTTATCACTCTAAGTCCATAGTTTACATTAGTGTTCACTTTTGGTATTGTGTATTCTGTGAGTTTTGGCAAATGAATAATGGCGTTACCCATCCATTACCCATTATAGTGTACCTAATGGTTTCACTGCCCCCAAAACCCTCTTTGCTCTGCCTATTCATCCCTCTCTCTTCCATAACTTCTGGCAACCATCTTTTTACTGTCTCTATAATTTTGCCTTTTCTAGAATGTCATATAATTGGAATCCTACCATAGGTAGTCTTTTCAGATTGGCTTCTTTCACTTATCAATATGCATTCCTCTGTGTCTTTTCATGACTTAGTAGGTTATTTCTTTTTAGTGCTGAATTATATTCCATTGTCTGGGTGTAAGATTCCTATTTTAGACCTCAAACCCAATAGAAATTTTAAATGAGAAGATTTAAAACCAGAGAAGGAAAAATAAATTAAAATCATTATTTTAAAATTATTTTTATAATAAAGCATGAAAAAATAGATGGATTTTTGTAATTTAAGCATGCAAAGACATAAATATTGTTTTGTAGAATGTTTTTCCTTTGTTAACAAAGTTAAGGTAATGCTAAAATCTCAACAGTAAGAAAGGATGAAATAAAAGTTAAAGATATCCAATAATGTAAATATAGGTCATGGGTAAATATCATACTAGAAGAAAATCTATATCTAGATGATATTTAATTTTACCAGCAGACAGCCTTTCAAGCAGATTTTCTTTCAAATTTTTTATGGGTGTGGTTGATATTTAAGCTTTGCTACCACTGAGCACCCAAACTGAGCACCTCTTACAGATGGGTTATGAATTTCGTCCTTTAATATTTAATTCTTAATTTAACATGCTATAAGGCAGTGACAATTCTAATCTTTTAAAATGAGTTTTCATTGGTGCTCACTTTAATTGTTGGGGATAAAAGTTATAGCATCTTTCTTAAGAAAAATGAAAGCTTTTCAGACATTACTAATTTCCAGAATTTTCCTGTAAAGTAAGTGAAAGATATTTATCACATTTCCTAATGGATGAATAGAAAAACATATGCTCAAACACAGAGCCAAGCTTTTCAAGTTTAATTAAAAAATCAGTAAGGATAAGTGAGAAAAGAAATTCTTTGTTTTGACTCTTGAGATCTGGTGTTTTGCCTTCTAAACTTTCCCTTGTTGATTTTAATTATGTAGGAAATCAGCATGATTTGTCCTTCATTGAATCATGATGTATGACAACTTAGGTGGCCCTCTAAATTCTATTTGGCTGTCTTTCCTCTAGTCCTCCTCCCCACTGGTGGCATGGAGGTGATCTGGTATATTGCTTATGATTAAGAGGCCTGGTTTTGAAGACATAGGGCCTGGCTGAAATCTTAACTCTAAACTTATGAAGAGTATGATCTGGGAAAGATTTCTTAATCTGTCTAAATCGGATTGTTTTAAAAAGGGAGATACACATCTGCATCAAATAATACTTGAATAATTAATAAAATGCATAGCAGAGTTTTTGTGGAGATAAAACCAAATATTAACTAAGGTAGAAAATTGTTCTTGTTGTTTTATAGATCATAGGTTCCTCCAGCAACAGGAGTTTAAACTTATCTTAAATTACTTAAATATGTGTTTTACTGTTATTTTGGGGCTTAAAAAATCCTTCTCTATAACCTCAATTAACACAGATTTATGAGGTTTCAACTTTGTGAAAAAAACCTTTGTGCTCCTAATAATACATTCAAAGAGCCTAAACTTTTGTGTTGGAAAAAGTGTCTTTGTTTTCTCATTATCATGGCACAGTTAACATTTTAAATACTGCATATTTGTAGAAGCATCCAAATTCTAGGACTTTATATATTATAACTTGTATAACTTGTTGCTTGATTGGCCCTAACTAAAAATCAAACTTAAGATTCAAGTAAAATGGGCTGTAATTTTTATTAAGTATTTTAAGTACTGGAGTCAAATAGAAAGCTTTGGTCTAAGTGACAAAAATTGGTGTGTTAACATGATATATGTATTTTTAATGTTGGGAACAAAGCACATCCCTGTTCCCCAAAGCATATTAAGATTAATATATTAAGCTAAAGGAAGGATTAATTCACACCTTCCACTATCATTGACTATAAACTCAGTGAATATTTGTTGAGTTGGTCCTTTGTATATGAATGACCTTATTTTACTGATACTAGTCTTTAGTACCTTGTTCAAATCATTATATGGGCTCTAGGAAGATACTTCACTGGTTTCTTTAAAATTCATGTTATTTGTTTTGTAACAGACTTCAGATTTGATTGGTTGAGGGAGGAGAGTAGGCCTCATTGGGGACATGACACTGAAGCTGAGATGTGAAAGTTAGGAAGGAATTAGTGTAAGAAGGAGGAAAAGAACAATTCAGGCAGAGAAAATAGCATATGCAGTGACCGTGAGACAAGAAAAGTTTGGTATATTCAAGGCCAAGAATCTTAGAATCTTTGACCAGTCCAACTCATGAGCATGCTTGGTCCATGGCAGGCTATTTCTCTGGAAAACCATGATTTAGCTTATGTGCAGTCCTGATTGCCTTCCAAGTATATAACCCTTCCTCTGCCAATTTGCATAGGTCTGTTTATTTGATAGCATTTGACCCCGGGATTTCTGCTCTTAAGGGATTTCTGCTTGAAATCTGACTGGCGTATGTACTTATCACATTACAACACAATTACTCTGTTATCCTAATAAAAATTCCCTAGGTTCCACCAGGGCTCTGTTTTTCTCTTTAGCAGCACCAGAATTTGAGGTACAGAATGAAAAGTTAGGAAAGAACTATGTAGGGGCCATCGATCCAATTCTAGGCTACCTTCCTTTTGCATAAATGACAGAAAAAAATCTCTCTTCAGGTTAGCTGTGGGCTTTAGAGGAAATTTATAATAAATTCAGTTCTTAGCAGCCTTCTAAATATTGTCAATGAACCAGCCAAAGCCTTAAACAGAGGTACAAATGATCTATTTCTGAGCATATTTGTGAAATCAAACACTGAACAGTACAAGTCACACATTCCTTCAAAGGAAAGTTAAACTATTCATTCTTCTTTTTCACAAGAAAGAAGTACAACTCTAAACCAAAAACCCAACACTTTCACAGAAATTAGTCATAAATCATGGACTATGAATCCCAGAAGAAACCTCAAAGATAACAATATCAAATCCTCTCATTGTATAGATAAGGAGTCCCAAAGAGGTAAAGTACTCTTCATCTATTGTGAGAGGTTAAATGACTTGCTTAAGGTTATATAGATAGAGGTGAGCTATATCTAGAACCAAGTGCCCTAATTTGTAATCCAATGCCTTTTCCACTAGGCCTTACTGACCCCAACATGACCAAATTCTTATAGCAACATTAAAAAAGGAAAAAAATTATTAAAAACAAAACAATATGACTCATAAAGACTGTATCTAATCTGGGGTATTTTATTAAAAACACATCATTGTGAACACCTGCGATGAAAGTTGTAGACACTGATGCCAGTTTCCAAACTTTGAAAATACTGGCCACAATACACTGTTTGGCATGAGTATTCTCTCCTAAAATCGAGGGTTGCATATATTCTGTGACCAGATCTATACCTTTCCTGTGCACCCCCTGCCCTTCATCCTGGCTCATTGATTTTCTCCTTCCTTTAAGAGGGAAAGAAATTCTGGAGTTGTTTATTCTACAGTAAATCTTGGCCTCTTACTCTAATATCAACCCTTTACTGATGAAGATATTAACTCTTGAAATAAAACCCACATTTGAAAATTCCACATGATCTAATCAAGAGAATTGGCTGGGTAGAAGTGTCTTAGCATTATGGATCATTACATGTAAAGAAAATGGCCTAATAGTATTTTTCATCCAGCTGTGGTCTTTACAATTTTAGGAAATGGACTAGCCATCAGGTGTGCTTAGCAAACAAATGTATTTAAAATCAAGGAAGGAAATTGGAACTGGATGGTTTTGTTTTATTTAGCAATCCATCTTTGGTCAGATTTAGTCATATTATGTGGCCATTACATGTACAGTTTTAATGAAGGGAAGGCATCACTCACTTCTTAATTGGACCTGATGGGAAGATCTGCCCATTTGTTCCCAAGAATCTGAAGGGTATATCTTGCGTATGTATAATAGACAGTTGAGGGTGTTTGCTTCAAAGTTAGCTTCAATTCTCAATTTCTTCCTTCTGTTGTTTCTGTACAGGGCAAGTGTTATTTGGAAGAAGTAAAACAACATACCAATAAACATTCTAATGAATGTTATATTAATTAATATTTTATAACATAGCATGGCAAGTCCAGGCTTTGGATAAATGCAAATCTTTACACATCTCAGTGTCTTCAGCATATTTTATGCAAATAGTTGTTAAGAATAAAAATTCTAATTTCAAATGAAGAAAATTCATGACATGCATCTTGGGTTGTGGTTTAATCACTGTGTACCCAGGAAGGTATTGACAGTTGTCCTGTGAAAGCTATTAAAGTTGCTGTCCAAGGTTAAATGAAATTGCAGTTTATCAGAGAAGCATTGAGAAAATAAGGGAATCTGTTCATGGCTCTTGATTAATGCCAAGTGTGATCAACACAAGGGGGTTCATTAAGCTATACATCATGTGGGTAATTTAACATGTCATTGTGCCTGCTGTCTGCTTTGACTGCACAGCTCTGAGTTTCAAAGTTGTGTCTCTGATGCCAAAGAGAGTTTTACATGCGGTATCCCACTTACTTCTTTTGCTGTACATTTTCCGTTACACATACTTATTTTTTTTAGATATGTTAAGCATTTCACATAAATTACTTAATATATTTTGGGACAAAAAATTGAATCTTGGTTTTCTAATATGTTCCTGTCACACTATATATAATAAAATTTATTAGGAAACTCTTCTTTTGAATTTTTTTCTCCCAATCGTATATGTGTCCTAAATTCTGATGTGATATGGAAAAAGCTATTGAAATCATTAACTCAATTCAGGTACATTTTTAATACTTCTTTATGTGTTTTAGTTAAAATATCATGTATGTCTCAGAGATTTATTTTTGAATGATCTTAATTTTTGTAGACATGATGAAGCCTTTATCTAAAAGTATAGAAGCTGTGATTTTGACTTTTAGTTTTAATTTTTTTCATTAATATGTGTTACAAAATTCAATTTGCTAATGTCATTAGTATTGAATAGAATTTGAAAGCTTCTTAAAGAATATAGTGTTTTTACTTAAAAGACTAAAAAACTGTAACTTATCATTTCACATTATCTGTTACCTAACACATGGAATTCAATATAATCATGCTTTATCACTCTCACTTAAAAGTAGACTCTCCCAGTCACTGAAGATTTATGAGATGTAATGAACTAGAGACCAGGATCTCAGTCATAATGTCAATGGTTGTGGCAAGGAAAATATGACCACATTGAATGCATTCTTAATATTAAAATGTTTGGTTGCAGGAATTTAGAGAATAGGTTCCATGTTGTGCTTCTTTTAGAATCCTGTGAGTACATACACCAATCAATCATCTGGACAGAATCCTAAAACTTCCTAAGATATCACAATATGACAGTAATATACTGATGACCATGTTTTGGAATTTCCCGATGTTTGGATTTATATGCCTAATGTCCTATTAAATTGAAAACTTTTAGTGTTCTTTTAAAAATGGACTCTCTTGTGGTAGTATAATGCTTTTGAGAACAAAAAAATACCAGGTGAATAATTTACAGGACTTAAATACACATATGAAAGACACCACCATCACCGGTGTGGAAAATACTCAGTTATGTTTGTTGGGGGAGATAACCATGTTGGCATCTACCATTCTTAGGAGGGGCTTAGAATGCCATTTAAGCACTGACGAAACCAGGTGTGAGCTTTTAAAAGCATACCTGAATAATGGAATGTTATTTTCATTTCAGTTTTTTTTCTTTCTTTTTTTGGTGAGTTGTGAGTGCACCATCTACAGTATCCTCAAACTAAGCTGTTTGACTATTTAAATTGGGTGTTTGAAAATGTATTTTAATTAGGTCTAAGACCAAGTTAGAATGGTGTCTAGCAAATACCAAACATATTCAAAAGCAACACAACATAGTGTTCTCTTTTCTGGTATGGAAAGTAGGAAGGATGCTTTTTTACTTGTCAGCTTTCAGTCACAACTCCCAACCCTTTATTGTAACTATATGATCGGTCTTCCCTGAAAAATACTGCAAAGGTCATTCACATAGGGTCCTCTCCTTTAATACCTTTTTTAAAAAGGTACTGATTGTTTTCTGCTTTCATTAATTGCCAAGGGTTTATTTACAAGACCATAATTAATTATACCTCTGGGAAGCTCCAGAGTCAACATGAATCAAAGCAGGCTTGGTAAGGAGCATGGAAGTCTCACATAATTAAGCAGGGCACTGGAGACCAATTGTTTATAGAATGATTTTGCTGGAGCTAATTGACTCTAATTATTTAATCTGATTTTCTTCTTCCTAGTTATTCTTCTACAGAGTCACTGCTTTCTGCTGATGATGCACAGGGCACTATCAAGGTGCTCTATGCCTCCATTCAGTGTAGCCAATCTTCTGTATAGGAAACGGATACTGCTTAGATCATTTCCTAACATGCTACAGTGTTACATAGAGCAGACCACCAAGGAACTCAGCAACTGAGCAGTGGTAAACACATATCAGGCAATCACTTTTTTTTCGCATTTAAGAATAATCCAGTTTTCACTCAGACTTAATTTAAATTTATTTGGAATAAAAAATTGTTGGTGTGCAATGAATTCACAGTTTCCACACAGTATTTTTATGCATGAGTTCAAGACTGGAGAATGAGTGAAAAGAAAAACAGAAAGTTTATGCAGCTGCCTAAATAAAAAGAAATATTCCAATTGAGCATATAGTGAAATTTAAGATCAATTCACATGCAAACATGCTACTTTCAATACAAGATCTCTGCTGATGGGTAAATGGAAACTTGAGAAATATGCTAGTTAATTAAAAAGCATGCAGTGTGAATCGCATCTTATGGTACCAAGTATCTCTGTGATTTCTGCTTGTGGACTGCTCCTTCCTCTGAATATCACTGTTTCATGACTGCATTCATAGTTAAGATAACCCAAAATGGGTATTAGTTTACTGGTTGTTCTGATTCATAGCTTCTTAATCTTCACCATATTCAGGCTGTTGTATTTGGTGCAAGATTCAGGTTCTAAAGTAACCTTCTGGCTAAGAAATTAGGAAAAATTGAGTCTCTGCCCCCTCTGTAGCTCTGTGAAGAATAATAGGTTTGTTCTTGTATCCCTGTCACCTATTCCATCCTCTCTGTAATTTCTCATCCCCCTTTCTGGTGATGTGCTAATCTAGTCCATTCTAGTCTCTTTTCTAAATCATTCTCTCCTCCCACTTTATTTTCTTTCTTTGACATTAAAACTTATGTGTTCTATAATTTATCCCTCTCTCTCTCAACCTCTGTTTTCCAGTGTGACAGGTAGCTAAGGAGTCTATGGTTGATTTTAAAGTGCCTATTTCCCCCATTATTGCCTGTTCTGGATTTTATCAATATTTTGTTCACTATAGAGTGCCCAGAAGAACTTAGTGCAGTGGGAGGATTTAGACATGAAAAGAAGTGTTTTGGGATCTTGTGAGAAATGCAAATGGCAGATTGCAGAGTTCAGAGTGCAAAGACATTTAGCCCTCTGAGGTTTAGTTGAGGCACCCTAGAAAGTTGAGGAGTAGATAGTCTTCCTTCTTTCACTAGAGAATTCAGAAGACATGATAGAAATCCATGCCTGAGTTAAATAGCTAAATAAGCCAGAGAGAACCAAAAGGTAGTTCTCTTTTAGAAGATAGTGTGAGATATAATAATTGCCCTTGTTTTATGCCAGACTCTCTTCTATATACTTTACAGGCTCCAGTCAGTTAATCTTCCCCACAATCATATGAGGGACAAAATTTTATGTATTTATTTATCTCCATTCATTTTATAGATGAGGCATTGAGATTACATAACATGCCCAAGATCATATAACTGTTTAGTAGTGGAGTTGGGATTCAGCTTAAGTGGTCCGGCTCCAAAGCTGAGCTCTTAACCATGGTATCTGGAGGGGCCTGGCTGATATTTTTTATTCCTGTCTTGGTCAGTATGGTTCTCAACCCTGGATTCTCATCAGAGTCACTTTGTGGGGGTAGACATTAAAAGAAAACATAATTACTGGGGGATGGGGCCCAGGCCCAGGCGCTTTTCAAAGACACCGCTGTCCTGTGATTTTAGTGTGTACCCTCCATTAATAAATCCTGCTCTGGGCCCCAAAGGGGGAGCTGTTTTCTACCTGTCTCCTGCCTCTGCCCATCTCCCATAGTTTCTAACAGCTGTAAAAGTGTGTCAATAACCTTCTGGTAGGAAACAGTTCCTCAGGTGCTGATTCACAGTGTCAAAGAGTCAAACTCAATACACAAGGTCTCTATATCTGTGAATAGATCAAAATTGTGATAGTGGTTGGCCCAGGACACACTGAGACAGAAGGCTTCCTGGATGTCTGGGCTGTATATACCACTGGTATAATTTTAGCAATCTGGTGACTTGGGGGTCTCTGGGCCCTTCTGCCTTCCATATCCAACTATTCTCCATTTAATGTGCAAATGTACTTGGCCAGTCTATGAAGAAAACTTAAGATAAGACCTTTCTAGGTAAGTAAATTTAAGTAGCCCAACTCAACTTGTTAATTTTAGAGGACTCTTTAAAAAACAAACTACAAACCAATATCACACCCAACATAATTGTAAAGATCCCTTATTAACATGATTACCAAACTATATCAAAAAATGTCTTTTTAGAGTTAGTTTGTTAGAATCAGAAGCCAAATAAAGTCAATGCATTACATTTGGTTGATGTGACTCTGAAGTATCTTTTAAAGTGTAACAGTCACCTGCCCCTTATCAGGTTATTTATTTGTTGAAGAAATTGAGGGTCTTTCTCCTATAGAATTACCCACATTTTAGATTTGGTTGATTGTATTGCTTAGCATTCTTTCTGTTCCCTGCATTTCCTTAAAATTATTGATAAGCTGTAGACCCTTGATTATATATGGTCTCTGAATTTTTGCAAGCATACTTCATAAATACTTGTATTTCTATTGTAGCACTGCAGGAGGTGCATGATACCTGGCTGCTGTCCTGCTTTTAGTAGATGATAAGATTGATCAGTGAATTCAAGTGTCACCAGTCTGAAACCTCCTTTATAAAGTTCCCCATCAACCTTTCATCTGGTGGCCTTTAGCTATTGAAGAGGGTTGCAAGATCAGTTATTTCATCAGGGGTTGCAAAATGGTGATATTCTAATTCAACCATTCCTTCTGCATTTATTAGCCACATTTCTTCTGTAAAGGAGAACTTATGCTCATCAAGTATTTAAATGATCTGAAATCAATTTGTATAGAAAATGCAGTAAAACGCTTGATTTTTTGCCTATCAGTTTTCAGAGTAATGAATTTAGTAGCCTGGTAAACTTTAAAGGAAATTCCTTTTTTTTTTTTTGGCCTTATAATCTTACATCTTTCGATGCACTGCAGTCATAATTATTTTCCATACTTACATTGTCCTATTTTCAACTAGATGAACCTCTTCAAGTTAACTACTGTGTTCATTTGATGTGACTCCCTTAGACCTTGATAGCATCTTTGCTAAGTACATTCTGTGTGATTTCTGCTCCCGCTCTGGAATTTGCCTTGGTTCCTTTACAGTAAAATGGTATTTAAAGGTCAAAATCTAGACCCTAGGGGTGCTCGTTGCTACTGGGTTTTCATTTGTTCTAAATCTTTTTACCCAGCAGATATGGCAGACCTTTAAGAAAGAGATAAATTATGAATGTGTACTGATATTTCCAAACTAAATGTAAAACTGCAGCTTTTTTTTTTACTTAATCCTTTTGATTTTCTATTTGATTTTTTATTTATATTTGTATCTCTTTTCTCTTAACTGAAAATCTGGCTTCCTAATAACATTAACAACCCATAATCATTTATTTGCTTTATCCTTCTCCATTTGTATATAAATATATATATATAGAATATTTTCACTAACAGTTCTCAGTAAGGGACTCTTAACCTGAAAGCAGTTTAATATTTAATCACGGTTCCTTTTGCCTTTTTGCTCTATGCTACTAGAACTGTATAGTCAAATACTTTGTTTTAAAGTCATTTGAAAGAATTAACTGGCTATACCATTACATTAATTAGTGGCTAGATTCATTTTCAGTATGTTTTCCATTTTAAAGGATTCCTCTTTTTAAAAAATCTATTTTAAATTATGCAAAACAGTTACATAGTTCCCAAGTCAAAACCATAAAACCATTCGGAGCTCTAACTTCTGTCTTGGTTCCCTTCTCTCCTCTTCCTGTTTCCTTGTAGGTAACTATTTTTATTTGTTTTTTTTTTGTTTATCCTTCCATAGTTTCTTTAGCAAATACACAAATACATATATATGCACATATTCCCCCCAACATCTCTCAGAATGCCCCTCTGTCCTTACAGAAAGGTAGCCTGTGATACATACTTTTCTGTCTCTTGCTTATTCTACCTAATGATATGTCCCAGGCTTGCTTGCTAGACTACAGTGTTTAGAAGTCTTCCTCATCACTTGTCATAGCTGCATGGTATGGGTGTCTGTGTCAGGCTGCTAAATCTCCTAGTTCCTTTTAGTTCCAACATGTTCTCTCACATTCAGTTTTCTTAGCTTCTGGAGAAGCCCAGTCTTTTTGGTCCACCTCCTCATTTCTTGTCCAGACTTCCTTCTGCCACTCACACAAAGCTTCCACATTTGGTCTTGCTTAAAAGTAGGAATTCAATAAAATTGGGTGACTAAATATATGCAACAGTGAGGTTTCCATTATTTTACTCACTGAGAGTCCCTGAAGTTAAGACTTATCTTTTCTTCCTTGAGTTGCTCCTTGTTTTGCAGCCTGAATGACCTTACAATAGTCTTTTATCTTTCCCTGCTCTAAATCTTGCCTCTTCCTGAATTCAGCTTCTCTCTGAGCTCCCTTCCTCATCGAGTTAACTGACTTGATCCTGCCTCCTCATACTCCTGGATGACAACAGATTTTAGGATATCTCTATCTCCGCTTCTCCAAAATCATGTCAGGAACTCATCCCTGTTCAGTCACAACATAAGGCTATCTTAAAAAAAAATTATTTATTTATACTCAAGTTAATTCCAGATTCTAGGCACCTAACTGTGACTATGTTATAGTTATTTAGTGGTTGGCCAGGATATTGGAGGCGAGTTTTAAATTATGGAAATACAAATTCCTACCCCAGGATAAACCTATCAGAAGAATTTTGATATTGAAATAACTGCTAAACTACTGTGTGTGTTATTACTAAATGAAAAAGTCATGTTCAGTATTCAACAGTATAGATAATCACAGTGTGTGACTTCTAAAAATTTACATGCCTCTCTAGAGGAATGTAATTCCTAAGGTTAATCAGAAGCTTCTGCAGGTTGTCTTCATCTTATCATAGTCCCTTATCCATCTGAGTTTGGGAATTTTAACCATCTCAAAAGCTAAACTTTAACTAAATTCTTCAGTGGACTTATAAAAGACATTCTCAAGAGTAATTTAAATTTATTTTTTCAAAAGAAACTCCCTTTGTGGTGAATATAAAGACATGAAAGTTGAAAATACATTTGCTTTATTTCTCTGTGAGGGAATTTAGGAAAACACCAGTGTAAGAATAATTGCTTCCCTTTTTTTTCCTTCTAAGTTTTTTATTCTGAATATAAATGTAATACATGCTCAGATTATAAAATACAGATCTTATGTACATGTAGTAAAAAGAAAAGAATAAAATATTTTCTAAACTGTGATAAATACTATTAATATTTTGATATATTTTTTCAAGGATTTTTCTGAATTAGTATAAAATAGAAATTTATATAATTTAAAATAAATTTGGAATTGTATTACATATAATCTTTTATATCCTGATTTTCTTCACTTGTCATTATGCTTAAGCATGTTTAAGCCATATCATTAAAATTTTTTCTGATATAATTTTAACAGTTTCATAGTATTCTATCATGCAGAAATTGCAAAATTTATGCAATTGTTCCTCTGTTGTATAACAATTATGCTCAATTTTTGAAAGTATAAATCACTGTTCACACTTTGGATAATTTCCTTAGGCTCTACTCCAAAGGTGAAATTACTAAGGACCAATCAGGTCAGTGTTTGGTCTGCCACGCCCATGCTTACCAAGATGGCCAAGTTAATCAAGAAATGTAGGAGATACAACTTTTGTCTTAATTTTAATCATGATATCCAGGCTGCCTATCAAGAACAATTGTCATTAGTGAATAAGTACATCTTGAGTAGATTTGAGTCCTGGAAGGTCTCAGATGGTTTGGCACAGAATAGTGCAAGGACACTGAGTAAGAAAACAGAGTTCCTGGGTTCTAGTCTCAGCTTTTTCACCACCTACTTGTATGACCTCAGCAACATTAACATCTCTGTGCCTTAGTTTCCTAGTCTATAATATGAGGGAATTATATTATATTTACAAGTCCCCAGAGTCTCTGATGTTATGTTTGGAAGTTTAAGGTAACCTACGCAAGTCCAGAGGCTCTGTCTAAATATGTGACTGGTTGGATTCCTGTTTTTAGCATTCCATCAAAGCTATGCTTTATTTGCAGATGGGGAGAGCACATCTTAACTTGTTAGGCTCAGTCCTAGTTCTAGTTCATACAGCTTGTACTTGAGGAAGTACCAAGTTATCTGACAGTCTCATTTGAGTTTGCCTCCCATCTTCTGGGAAACTCTTTCAGCTCTACACATTGCAGACAACTTATAGAGACGATTGTCCCAGAGCTTCTGCTCACTGATGTCCCAGACCTTCTATCTGCCTATACAAGGAGACATGCAGATGATAAGTGTCAGCTACCACTAAGGTCCACTCTTCAACCACTTGTCATCTATCCTCTAACAAATTATAACTAATAGACAAAGACAGATCTGCATCAAAAAGTTGAAAATGTCCCTTGGATTATAAGGTAGAGGAATGTAGTATTAATTTGCCATTGGTCTTCAGCCTAAGGTAAAGGTTTATAGAGTGGCAATTTTATATCCAGCTTATCTTGTGGCTATGACATTGGGGAACTGCCAACAACATTTCTTCTAAGAATTAGAGCAGTGCTTACCAGGCCATCCACACTAATCCTCAAATGTAAAGGGGTGGCTACTTACCAAAAGGTGTCAGAGCAAAGTTGGTTAACTGCAATGGTTCTCAAATTTTAGCATGCAGTGGAACCCTGTGATTGCTGGGCCCTATTTCCGGTATTTCTGATTCAGTAATTCAAAGATAGGGCACAGAAGCTTGCATTTCTATCAAATTCCCAGATATTCTGATAGCGCTGGGCCAAAGACCACACTTTGAGAATCACTGGCTACTGCATTCGAAGCACTATTCACTGTTACCACACTGATGCCTTCCGTTTGAATGAAAGGTGAGCTAGCAACAAGATGTTAAGTAGCCTTTATAAGGAGAAGTGAAAGGTGGTGGCTGCAGGTAGAGCTGACAATGGATATTACGCAGAGACTAACCCAGGGAGAGTCAAAGTAGTGCAATAGAGAATGTGGAAGTTAAAGTGTAATAGCTGCAGGTGGTCCTTGTGGAATTTGGCTGGCTGAGATGAATTGGCTAAGCCTAGAGAAGGAGCCACCAGGCTAAGAGGCTAAACTGGCAGCAGCAATAGGCTTTTTACAGAATATTAATCTGTCGGTCATTTATACATTAAACCAAATATCAGCTCCTATCAATTTATACCTTTTCAACCAATAATGTTACCTCTAGTTTCTCTGAAAATACGAATAATAGTGATATGTCACTAATAGAGCGGGCTATTGTGGAATATTGGCTCACAGGAAACATCTCTTCTTGCGTTGTTTTTTCTACATAGGAATTTTTCACATTTAAATGATTTGCATCTTGAAGCACCTGCCACTTACAAAGAGAGTTCAGTATATTGCCATACCCAGGAATATGGACAGGAGGAACCCTACTTTATAGCTGAATCCTAGAGGCACGCCCTCCTGTCCAAGTTTCAGCCAGAGAATCAATGGGAGGCAAACAAGGATCAATTTTAATTGATCGTTCAGTTTTCTTTAATAATTGGCATTCTTCCCTAATGCTTGACAGAATAACAGCCAGAGCCTTATGCCCTGTCATTTTAACTCCCACTCTAAATGTATAGCATTACTATACCTACAAGCAGCATACTGCCCACAAGGTATGTTAGAGGAAATAGGGGAGCAGAATGAAGGAGAAATGGACAAAATTGTGCTTCTATGTGTTTACTTATATACATGCACACAAACACGTGGACTCCAGCTGCTATGGTTTTGGCCCAGATGTCCATTGTTGATAATATAATACTGTGTAGGAAGTAAATTTTTGCAAATGTTAAGTTGGTATGCTTTAGTTTCCTCCTTAATTCATGTTTGCAAACTTTCAACTCCAAGATTATATCGTGAGGTTAAAAAGCAGGTTTAAAAGCAGGAGAGAATAGGATTAGGAATAGTCTTGAAAACCAGGCTTGGATACAGAGGACACTGGAAATCTCTTTACCAAATGTGACTGACAGTGTTGGTTGCCTACCCAACAACTATTTCCCCCTTCTAATCTTGCTAAAAGAATCCAGACTTTGGGATACCCATTGTGCCTAGGCCTCAAGGGACAAATTGTGAGTATTTAAAGTAAATCATAGTAATCCAAAAGACTATAAATTGCCCAAAAGAGACTATATGAATCAATGATTCTCCATGTTGGTGACATATTACATTCAAGTGAGAAGCTAAAAAACATACTGAAACCGGAGATCTACCAGCATAAAGACTGATTTAATTGGTCTGGAGTGAGACAAACCATTGGGATTTGTAAAAGCTCAACAGCACGTATGAGAATCATTTGTTTAAATTTTTGAAATCACTAAATTAAAAAAAAATTGGCCTATATTAAAAATTCCCCTTCGTATTTCCTGTTATGAGAATATTTAAAGACAAAATGATGAAACTATATTTCCCCTGTACCTCTTGAGTTTTAGTATGGGAAAACATGTGAGCCTGCCTAAATGATACAATTTTTGAACCCTGTCATAGATATTTTCCATATGCTCCCATTAAATTCTAGTAACACTACAGAAAATACAATTAATACCACCACTTTAAAGATGAGAATACTGAGGCTAGGCAGGGATATAGTTAGTGGAGTCAAACACAGATTTCTTGGGCTCCAGAGTTCATAACCTTTCTACTCTACTGCACTGCTTTTCAAAAGCTTTTTTTTTTTCATCTACTTCCCAACTGTCAGTTCCTACTCCCTGCTTATACAGGGCAAAGCCAAGACAGTAAATTGGTATTTCTGACTCTCCAGTTTAATGTTGCAGCTCTAAATCTAAGATTCAATACAGTCATGACTCAGCCCTATTGGACTACTTTTAGGAGTCAAGACTGTGTCTATTGGTTCAAGTCCTTAAGCCCCAACCCCTTATCTCCTAAGAACATCCCAGGGCCTCCAATCTTAGAAGAACAATAGAGATTCTCATGAGCTTGTTGAAATGCATTTTTAGAAGCTGCTTTTCACTTCTGGAATTAAATTCATCAGTATGTTATGTCTCAGTCCAGTATGGGATGTTAATGATCAGGATGGCTGTCTACTTTTATCAGTCTGACTGGATTTAATTCAGATTTCAATTTTAAGGAAACATTTCTTATAATGAACTATAATTATTAGGGAATCTTGCAAGAGAGCTCGTGTTGTTCCAGGGCAAATTTTGTTCAGTGTCTGAATTCCTTCTTTTACCACCAATGGCCAGAAACCCTAAGCCATTTTTTATTAGTCATTTGCTTAGCTTTCAACAAAATATTCTTTACTCATAATCAGTGTATATTTCTTCAGGGAAAAAATTCTCAGGCTAGTATTTTTTAAATTTAAGTATCATTG
>JAVSCE010001822.1:0-314971 GCA_032199065.1 Smutsia gigantea | reverse complement strand
CTGGGTTGGTTGTGAAGTGGGGCCCGGGGTCGAAGAGGGCTGAGCGCGTGGGGTTCTAAGTCCGAGTGGCTGGAAAGAGGGCGGCGGGAGGGATCGGTGAGGGCGCCCAGCTGCACGGCGGCGGTCGCTCGCGTGTCCGGGGCCGCTGGGTGGACGAGACGCTGGACCCCCGGGCCGTTGCGCATTCGCCCCACCCGCCTCCCGGGGCGCTAGCTCTCTGCGCTGGCCCGGGGAGGGTTCGCTATGGAGCCAGGGGGCAGAGGTGAGACTATGAGTGGGTTGCGCCGCGGTGCCTGCTGGGGAGAAAAAAAGAGAAAGGCTGCCCTCTGGCTGGGCAGGCTCAGAAGAAGCGTCCCGTCTCTGTGTGAGAGCGTTTTCTCTTAGCTAGTCTCACCTTGAGGTTTTGAGCAAAAGCCCGCCACCTGCGTTGCCCTGAGGGTCTTTAGGATAATGTATGCTTCCTTTGCCCCCCACATCAACAGATCTGACAATTTGGCTTTTGACGATGACTTCCTTTTGTCCTCACAGGAACCCCAAAGATGGTAGGAAGGAGACTGTTATAACCACTTGACAGATTAGGGAAAGTAAGGATTTGAGAAGTTACAGGATTTACTTTAAATCCTGGATTTTTTTCCCACAAGACCTATCGCTTTTCCGAGAAAGCCAGTATTGTATCTGAAAAGCCAAGGTTCAAAAAGATTTTGACTAGTGTTCCTTCACTTGTGAGCCTGAAATAGGATCATTAAGTGAGGCATGGATTGACTCACAGGGACTTTGAGTACTGTTTTGACTATCACTAAGCAGATGGGAATAGAAATATGTGTTTATGTGTCCAGATCCTCAAAGCAGAGTTCCACTGGAGTTTAAGGACAGAGGAGGGTAGGAGGAGCCTGAGGCAGCTCTGGGCATGGCTGTCTTCATTCAGGGATATTGTGGGATTGTTTCTTGGTTCCCTCTGTCAGCTCCTCTCAGGTGACAAGTAGCTGTGTATGGCAGTTTCTTCCAGTTTACTGCAAGAACAGTGTAATCATCATGGCTCCTATTTCCATTTCTAGGGTCACTTTCTGAGGACTCAGATCTTCCCCATGCTGGGAACCCAAAAGAAAATGACGTGACCACAGGCCTGCTGACCCCTGCATTCCAGGTGGGTTTAGATTTCTTTTTTTTCTTCTTCCTGTTTTCGGAACATGGATATGGTTTCTTCCACTGTCATGGAATTGCTCAGCCCTGATCTTAGACCAGTGGGTCCATCCTGATAAAATGATGAGCAATGAACCTGACGGTAACTCCTCCCACCTTGTGCAGAACTTCCCTTTTGGCATTACTTCTCTGTCCTGTTGGTGCTTCATGCATACTTACTAGCTCTTCAGGGAAGTAATTGGGCTCATGGTGAGATTGAAAATAATAAAAGCCAGTTGCCCCTGCCTTGTGAATTTTACTGAGGAGATAAGATACAGATAAGTAAAATAAATAAACAGCAAGAAGAAACATTTTTAAAATGTAGAAATGACTGTATGGACAAATCATAAAAGGCATTGGAAGAAGTTTTCCATCCTCTAAAGTATTTTGGGGAAAAATACTGGGAAAATAGTTGCACTTTGAAAAAGAAAAAAGAGTGAATAGTTGGAGAATAAAATACTGGAATAGTCTGGGAGAGAACATCTTTAGCAAATAAGTCTCCAAGTGTTGAGAGAGTTGAGGGTCTGCAAGGGACATGTGTGTCACTGTGCAGTGGGCTGGAGCATGGTGAGGGAAGCTTAGGTATGTTGTAGACCACAGGAAAATTGGCACTGGGTCTTATTCCAGAGGCAGATAAATCCCCATGAAAGTTTTTAGAGGTCATGCAAGATGAAACATGCTTCTCTCTCTGACTGGAGAGAGAAAAGTAGGATGCTTCTGTAGGATCTGGCCTAGGGAAAAAAAGAAAAGAAAGAAGGGAGGAAGGGGAGAAGGAAAGAGAATGAAGGAGAAACCTCTTCTGTTCCTCCAGAGAAATAGCTTCCTCAAATTCTAAACTTGCTTGCAAACAGTAAATCTGTGCATAAAAAATATGACACTGAACAAAACAAGGAAAGCAGTAGCCTTGACAGAAACTATATCATTTCTGTACTTCTGTACATACAATGGTGATCACTAAGGGCTTGTGATTGTTTACATAGTGTACTAAATTAGAAAAATCACACCAACCGCCTCCCATATTTTTTTTTACCTTTGAAAACTAAGTTTATCAGTCTCCTAAAAAACAGTATTTAAGAGGAGAATGGTAGAGGCACTGGACTACTGCAGTACCTACCTCCTGGCACACAGGAGCTGCTGATCCACGTGAGACACTGAAGAAAACCTCGGTGCTGATTCCAATCTAAGCTTGTAGGTCTCTTGCAAAAGGGAAGAGGGGAGAAAAAGTCAGTACTGTCTGCTGGACAGTGTTTGATTGGTCTGCCTGTGCCCTCAGCACACGCCCACTGAGCAGCTGCTCTGGAAATGAGGTGGATTTCTGAGGCTTTCGGAGGGAACTGAAATCTGAAAAGAACTGCCAGTTAGGCTGTTACTGTTAGCGCTGTTTGTAAAAAAAAAAAAAAGAACACTACGAATTACATTGCTTGCGTTGATAACTCCTGAGGTATGTATGGCCTTAAGCGACTGTAAACTTAAAGGGTAGTGATTTCATACTTCAAGTATTAGAATTATTTTGAGCAGAGTATTTTCAAAGTAGGTAGTTCTTTTAACCTTATTTCATTATGTGAATTGTCTTACCAGTTTCTGGAGGGTTATACCATAAACATTAGCATGCTGACTATACACAAGATTAACTGGTTTATTCATATATATGCTCAGGGGGCCATAGCAAAAATGATGGTTCAAAGAAAGACAAGACTGGTTCATTTGCTAGCATCCCAGGGATTGGTCTGTTTTAATGTATCTTGATTAAATTGAAGTTGTATAGAAAATTCTTTTATAGAATTAGAAAAATTATTAGACATTTGTCTACTAGCAGTAAACAGATTCAGCTATAGATTCAAAGGAGATTACCCATTGTGCCTCTCCCTATACTGCAGTAGACAGTCTAAACTTTGTGCCTGTCATCTAGGTCAAGGTTAGGCTAGAGTAAACTCTCCTGGAATGTTTTCAATGTTTGATACATTACTGTTCCCCTCCCCATTCCTATTCCCATGCACACTTTTATAGACTACCCCATCTAAACTGTTTCTACTAATTCTTGATCAAGTGTTCTTCCCTTCATTCAACTACTTGACAGATATTTATGGTGTTCCTGCTCTGTGCCAGGGACTAGGGATACTTCAGTGAGCAAAATTAGACCTGGCCTCTGCTCTCATGGAGGTCACTATGTAATGGGAGAGACTGATATTAATCCCAAAGTCCCTCAATGTGTGCATAACCCAAGAGAAGGGAAGGAACATGGCACCCAGAGAGCCAGGGAAGGCTTCCCTGAGAAGGTAACACAGGAGCTGAGATCTGAAGTGTAAGTGGAATTAAAATAGCTGAAAGGATGGGACAGAAGGAGAACATTCAGGAACAGGAAGCAGCATGTATAAAGACGCCAAAGGGAATGTGGCACACATTTCAAACAGCTAAAGGCAGCCACCAACTGGAGCACAGACAATCAGGAGGAAGAATGTGTGATATGTATGATAGGGTAGAGAGAAGACTGGGGGTGGGGTGGGTGTCAGACTGATCAGAGCCATTAGGAGAAATGGCAAGAACACTTTGGGAATTTAATAATTTGGACTTGATACTGTTTTACAAATAAACATATTTTGTGACATGGATATCAAACATCTTAATTTTTAATATATACTGGACTGATTTTATTCTCAAAGGAAAACTAGAGAGAACAATATTTCATATTTCTTGAACGCTATTATATTTTAAAACCATACCATAAAGAAAATACTTAGTTCCAAATTATATGTTCTCCACTCTTCCATGTCTAAATAGTAAGGATTTTTATTCTATAATATAATTTATTGGTATAAAAACTATAACTTGGTATGTTCAGATTCTACATTGAAGGTGTTCCTTCCTACTTGCAGGTTACATGCAGTTCTGATGCCTGGAGGCAAGGGGCAAGTCTGTGGCTACAAACATGCCAGAGAAACTTAGTCGGGAGGGATGTTAGAGGTCATTTTGTCTAACCTTCGTATGCTTCTTATCTTCCTTTTCTTAGGCTGTCAGTTTAAGTCCTTCCTGGAGGCTTCTGGAAGGAGGTCCCTTGGTGAGCACTGATGTGTTTGGTTTTTCAGGAGACCTTGATGATCAGAGACATGACTGAGGCTTTCACCCAGTGGGGGCAGCTGAACCATCCTCAGGGAGGTGTGCCTGAGAAGCATAGGAATCTGGTCTTGCTGGGTAAGGATAGTTCCCCGACCCCCTGTGAATTTACCCAGTATGATACCTTTGCTTCTTCCGTTCTTAGGAACTCTGAGGTTCTTTGATGCAAAGATTCTTAATCCCTGTGTAAGTTCTGAGACAGGCAATTTCTGCTTTTTGTTTCTGGATATAGGTTTACCACTCCCAGAGTTAGGAATGGACACTTTTTTATCACATTTGCCTAGGTGGTAGCATCCTTCTTCTCTACTCCCTGACCAAGGATGTTGAGACAAAGTTCTAGTGAAAACACCTCTTAAGAAATGGGTGCCTGTTGTTTTCATAGGGAAAGGTAAAATCAAGTACCTCAGTTGTTCTGAACTCAGATACACCCCATGTGAATCTTCCAACCTTCTGAGCGCTGTAGAGGAAGAAATCCAGAACTGACCTCTCTCTTATACTGTCTTCCCTAATGACCAAGGAGCTAATACTGAGCTCTTTACCAAACTCCTTTTTCTTTCCCTATGAAAAGGGCTTCCAATTTCCAAGCCTGATGGAATCTCTCAGTTGGAGTGTGGGGAAGAACTGGAGAGACAAGTCTCAAAAGCAACTAGTCCAGGTGAGTGATTGTTGGAAATACTGAACATAAAACCCAGACAGCCAGTGGGAAAAGCACCTTTGACATGCTTGTGGAAGAGCCTTTCCAGATTTTGCTAGACCCACAAAAAAGTTGAGGTGAAGTCCCTTTCTCCCATGCCACACTCCCATGCTCTGTGGATGACAATCTGTTAATAAGGTCATAGTTTTTTTTAGAAAATAAGTACTTCCTGCCCTTTCAAACTAATTCTTTTTTCCATATAAGGTGAAATGAAATCAACATTTTAATATTTGTTGTTTGTTTGGGTGCTAAGCTCTAAACCAGCCTTTTCATACGTTATTTTTATCTGTGTGGGGTCATGTGCCTTTTTGTTTGAGACCAGTGACTATAAATTGATTTCTGAGTTTCCCCTTGTCTTCCTCTCTACCTAAGTGGAAGCAGTGTAGCATAGTGGGTGAGAGTGCAGACTTTGGAACCAATCTTCCTGGGTCCAAAGCCAGTCTCAACTACTTAACTAACTCTGTGAGCTTTAATAAGTGAATTATCCTTTCTGTATCTCAAATCCCCCATGTAAAATGGGAGTAATAATAGCACTTAACTCACAGGCTTGTTTTGAGGATCGAATGAAATAATCCAAGAGAAATGCTTAGAACAATACCTGGCTGCAATGCTAAGCAAATGATAGGTATTGATTAAGTCCTTGCAATTTGTTTTTTAAAGATGTCATGGATTTGACCCTATCGCTTCTGTCAAACTGGATCCTGTAACAGACTACCAGCTAATTATAACTTCTTTAGTCTTACCCTTGTCTAATTGAGGCAGCATAATATTGCAAGATTTCCTGCAGTAAGTTGCTGACTCTGCCAGTTCTGTATTCCTCTACCTGCTTTCAAGGTCATTGTTAGTCTACCAGCCCAAGCATTTTACTTTCTCTGTTCATCAGCTTGAACCCTTGACCCAGGCAGGCAAGTCTCTTACTATCCTCCACTAACCATGTGTTCTCCACAAACATGTGGGGCTTTAATTCTTCCACTCCCCTTAGCTGAAAGTCCATTTGTCTTTAATCTCTTTCTAGCTATTTGTCTTCTAAAATCCCAGGCACTTGTCTAATTATGATATGTAGTTGGGGTCATTTTATTGATTTATTTCATGTAGAGTCATGGTTGGAATGAATCTTGAAGACTATTTAAGCCTGGAAATATTTAAACATTTTTAGCAGTGAAGCTTTTCCCCCCAAACTCTTACTAGGAAGCCTAGGATTTGGTGGCAGATATCCTGACAGGTTGCAGACCAATCTGAGCACATGGAGATTTTACTTTTCCCTCATGTTTAAACACTACTCATTTATTTTAAAACTTGGTTGTATTTTACTCTTTCTAGTTTATTTGGTGTGAAGCAGTCAGAAATGATTAGTTGCTTCTTATTTACTAAGCTTTGTGGTGATTTGTATATGTAGATCTGGACACTTTGAATGCTAGCTTCTAGAATTTGTGTCTCATTTTGAGACAGTGAAACCAGCAGAGATTTTTGTGTAAGAGGTTTTTAAAGGTTACTCTGTTACCAGTGATTGGGGCATATTAGAAAAGGAAAAGATTGGTAGCTAGGAGGTGGGGAGATGAGCTAATGATGGTCATTCTCATGGCATGTGTTGCTGAGGTTCTCATGGTGACAGGTGACAATCCCTGGGAGACCATCTTTCTCTGATCCCAGCCCTGTCTCCACCAGACATTGTTTATCTTCCATTTCCACACACTCACTCTGTTTAGTCTTGTTCTCTGTTATTCTTTCTCATTTCCTACCCTGCTAGACAAAGGTATGTTGAGTACCTGCTCACCCTCTCCCTTTCTGCAGCTCTGCTGCTTCTCATTGTTACCTTTTCTTTTTCTCATTTTCTCTTAGGGAGCTTTCAAATTCTTGTATTCCCTGTAAGCATTTTTGTTGCATTATTTTCCTACAGCAGAAATCATTTTTCTCTCTGTGTAGGAAATGAGATGTATATGTTTGTGTTTCTTTCAGACTGTCAGACAACACCAGAAAGCAAGGTACTAATTCCAGAGCAGGAAGTTTCTGAAGGAGAATCAGCCTCTGGGGTGTTAATAGGAAGATTTCCAAAGGTAAGTTCCAGTGAATGTGAGGATTCTTTGGAGAGTCAGCAGGAAAACCATGAGAAACATTTAATACAAGAGGTTGTCGTGCAGAAGAAATCTTCAGGGGAGAGAAGTTACCAGTGTGATGAAATTGGAAGAAATTTTAGCCGGAGGTCATTACTTGTTCAACAGCAAGGAGAGAGATTATATAATTGTGATTCATTTAAAAAGAACTTAAAACAAAATTCAGATCTAATGAGGCATGATAAAATTTGTGCAAGAAAGAAACCTTGGAAGTGTAATGAGTGTGAAAAAGCCTTTAGTTACTATTCAGCTTTTGTCTTGCATCAGAGAATTCACACAGGAGAAAAGCCCTACGAATGTAGTGAATGTGGGAAAGCCTTTAGCCAGAGCATACACCTTACTCTACACCAGAGGATTCATACGGGAGAGAAACCCTATGAATGTCATGAATGTGGGAGGGCCTTCAGTCACCGCTCAGCCCTGATTCGGCATCATATAATTCATACTGGAGAGAAGCCCTATGAATGCAACGAATGTGGGAAGGCCTTTAATCAGAGTTCGTATCTCACTCAACATCAGCGAATTCATACTGGAGAGAAACCATACGAGTGTAATGAATGTGGGAAGGCCTTCAGCCAGAGCACATTCCTTACCCAGCATCAGGTCATTCACACTGGAGAGAAACCGTACAAGTGTAATGAATGTGGGAAGGCCTTTAGTGACCGATCAGGCCTTATTCAGCACCAGAGAACTCATACTGGAGAGAGGCCTTATGAGTGTCATGAATGTGGGAAAGCCTTTGGCTACTGCTCAGCTCTGACTCAACACCAGAGAACTCACACTGGTGAGAAACCTTATAAATGCAATGATTGTGCCAAAGCCTTCAGTGACCGCTCAGCCCTTATTCGTCATCAGAGAACACACACTGGAGAGAAACCTTACAAGTGTAAGGATTGTGGAAAAGCTTTCAGCCAGAGCTCATCTCTTACAAAGCATCAGAAAACTCACACTGGAGAAAGACCCTATAAGTGTAAGGAATGTGGAAAAGCTTTCAGCCAGAGTTCTTCTCTTTCTCAACATCAGAAAACTCACGCTGGAGGGAGCAGCAAGGAGTATGGAAAAGTCTTTAGTGAGCATTCAGCCTTTGGCCAGCAAAAGAGAATTCATACTGGATAGACTATGTAGATATAGTACATTCAGAAAATATTTATTGAACAATTACTATACATGTGTGAGGGCTACAGGGGAATTTAAGACTGTTACAAAAAAGATATTAATGGGGAAGTCATTGCTAATGTATGACATAGTTACTTAAAATGTGAACAGGGGCTTTATGTTTTTTCAAAATGTCCTTATGGAGGACATTTTGAATTTCCCTGGGGAAAGACAAAAATTATTTCTAACACTCTATATGTAAGCTACCAAGTCCTTGAGAGAGAAATAAGGTAAGCCATAATGGGAAGAGGATGTCTTGGCTGAGCTATGTAGTCTCATAATGCTAAGGAGATGAAGTGTTAAGGAGACATGTGGTTCTTTTAGGGAAATTGCAGGGGTAGGAATAAGAGATTGAGAATCCACAATGAGTTTGCTCAGTGTTGGGAGCGGCAGGGGAAGGACACTTAAGAGGGAGGCGGAAAGGGAGAGAAAGCCTGGGGAATGAAGTTGATAGCAATAACTACTGCAACTGTTGATAGAGATAACTACTGCAACTAGTACCCACAACCAGGGAAACTATTAGTCAGACCTGTTGGTTGGTTGGTTGAAAAGCTTCCAACCTTTAGCCAAGTAATGCTGTCCTAGCAGTCCACTTCCTTCTGCACTTTTTGTTTTTTAGCCCATGCTTACTGAGATAGCACCTGCTAAGAATCACATTAACTCCAAGGTCAATGCTGACATCCTAGAAAGGGAGAGTCAGAAGGGATCCTTGATGTTTCCAATCTGTTTCAGTCTACCGTTACTTGAGAATGTGCTATTTAAAAAGTTTTACCTCAGTTGTATGTAGTTTGTACCTTAGACCCAAACTGACAGTGCATACTGTGAAAAACTTGGAAAGACTTTGAAATACTTACCCTTTATCATTTTACTCTTGAGTACAGGCAGATGGCATCTTTGTGTGTACAGTGTTTTCACTGAAGATGTGAAGGTTACTGCAAACATTTTGAGTACTGTGCTTTTAGTTTTCACAAGTTTGACTATAATGTCTTGGTATGGATTTCTTTGAGTTTAATCTGTTTTCTGAGCTTCTTGAATCTGTGGGCTTATCTTTTGCCAGATTTGGAGAATTTTCAGCCATTTCTTTGAATGTATTTTCAGTCTCCACTCCCAACCCCTTCTCTCCTTCCAGGACCGATGACCCAAATGTTAGATCTTTGAATGTTCCTCACTGAGGCTCCATTGTTTGTTTGTATTTCAGCATATTTTTGTCTTAGTCTGCTTGTGCTGCCATAACAAAATAACCACCGACTGGGCGGCTCAAACAGTGGAAATGTATTTCTCAGTTAGGCTGGGAGGCTGAGATCAAGGTGCTGGCTCCGGTCTCTGGGGCACGCTCTCTTCCTGGCTTACAAGAGGCCGTATTTTTGCTGTGTCCTCACAAGGTCTTTTCTTGATGCATATATGTGGAAAGAGAGAGAAAGCTTCTCCTCTTGCTCATTTATAAGGCTACCAGTCCTATCTGATTGGGACCCCACGCTTACGACCTCAGTTAACCTTAGTTACCTCTGAAAATTCCTTATCTCCAAATAGTCTCATTAGGAGTTAGCACTTCAACATATGAATTTTAGGGGGTCAAAAGTCCATAGCATTCTGCGTGAGCCCCCCAATTCATGTTCTCACATGCAAATACATTCACTTCATCTCAATAACCCCAAAAGTTTTAACTCATTCCAGCAGCAACTCTTAAGTCTAAAGCCCAAAGTCTCATCTAAATATCACATAAATCAGATATGGGTGAGATACAAGATATAATTCATCCTGAGTCAAGATTCTTGTCCAGTCATGAACTTGTGAATCAAGACATGTTATGTGCTTCCAAAATGCAGCTGTGGGACAGGCATAGGATAGACAGCCTCATTCCAAAATGGAGAAATAAGAAAGAAGAGAGGGGTGATGGGTCCCCAGCAACAAAACCTAGTAAGTCAAATTCCATGATATCTTAAGTCTTGAGAATAATCCTCTGACTTGATGCCCTATCTTCTGGGTCCACTAAGGCAATGATTCCAACTTCCAGACCCACTGTTGCAGCAGTTCCACTGCCAGGCCTCCAGGGGCCAGCCCTGCCTCCAAAGCTTTGGTTGGAAGCCATCTGGCCTGTTGAAACTGAGACAGTATACCCACCCTTTGAAACAGGCAGCAGCCTGAGATCTCTGAGTTGACTTTGGAGTCATTATTTTTTTGAAACATGGCACACCTTTGTAGCTGAATAGCTCTGTTGTCTGGCCCAGTAAGATCTCAGAAGTCTGACAGCCTTCCTTCTTTTGTCTAGGTTTTCTGTGCCTTTTCATCCCTTCTGACAGTGTGTCTGCTGGTAGAAATAATCCCATTTCTATTCCCTGACTTCTGCCCAGGTACTTGGTTAAGCGTCACACCCATGATCTCTTTTTCAGATGATCGTTCAGCCACACCCCTGGAGTTCTCTTTAGAACAAACTTCATCCTATTTTGCAGTATGGACGATTTCCCAAACCTCTGAATTCTAGTTCTTTTTTGCTTAAGAATTCCATCTTTAATTCATCTCTTCCCCCTTGCATTGTGCTGGAAGCAGTAGGAGGACCCAAGCTGCACCTTCAGTGCTTTGCTGGGAAATCTCCTTTGTTGAATATTAGGTTTAGTTGCTCACAAGTTCTACATTCCACAAAACACTAGAACACAATTCAGGCCAAGTTTGTTGCCACTTTACAACAAGGATCACCTTTCTTCCAGTTCCCAGTACTGTGTTCTTCATTTCACCAGACCTCATCAGATGGCCTTTAACATCCGTATTTCTAGCATGAACCTGAAAACTCTTCCAGATGCACCCATCGCCCAGTTCCAAAGCTACATCAGACTTTCAGATATTTGTTAGAGCAGCACACCACTTCTAGGGGTTAGAATCTGTTAATCTGCTTGGGGCACCATAATATTCTGTAGCATGGGTGGCCTAAAAAAATTCCATTTCTCAACAGTTCTGGAGGCTGGGAAGCCAGGATCAAGGTGCCAGCTGATTGGTTTCGATAAGGGCTGTCTTCCTGGCTTGCAGATAGCCACCTTCTTGCTGTGTCCTCCTAGCCTTTCCTCAGTGCATGCATGTGGAAGAGAATTCGCTTCCTTTTATAAGCCTAGCAATCCTATCAGATCAGGACCCTATATTTATGATCGTTTAATCTCAGTTACCTTCTACAAGTCTTATCACTAATCCAGTCATATTGGAGGTCAGGGCATCAACATATGATTTGTGGGGGATGTAATTCAGTCCACAGCAATTTTCTTCCCTGTTCAGATTATTTCCTATTCTATCTTCAGATTCACTAAGTCTTTTCCTCTGTCCCTTCCATTCTGATATTGAGCCCATCAGTTTTATTTCAGCTGTATATTTTAGTTCTGTTTAATTCTTTAGGTACTCTATCTCTTTGCTGAGACTTCCTATTTCTTGAATTTGTGTCATGCATGTTTGTGATTGCCTACTGATGCATTTTTGTGATGGCTATTTTAAATCCTTGTCAGGTGATTCTGGCATCTGTGTCATCTAAGTGTTGGCACTTGTGGATTGTCTTCTTAGTCAAGTTGAGATTTTTCTGTTTCTTTGTGTGATGAGTGATTTTCCACTGAAGTCTGGACATTCTGAGTGTTGTGTTATGAGATACTGTATCCTGTTTAAACCTTGGGTTTGAGCAGGCCTCCTCTGACACTGCTCTGGGGGAGAAAGGGTTGAGGGGACAGTTTTATTACTGTAGATTTGTGTTGGACACGCAGGCTTGTCACTGGCCCCTGCTGACACCTGGGGACAGGTCCTCAGCACTGCTGGGCAGGAGTGGGAAATGCAGCTGCCCCCATGGCCTCCACTGGCACCACATCAGTAAGCAAGGGAAGGGACGTCTTGTTTCTGGGTAGGGTTGGAAGCCTAGTCTCCCCACATGGTCTCCAGTGACATTGCCAGGGAGCATGCAGGGAGAGGTTGGTTTTGAAAATCCTGTCCCGCACTTGACCCTCTCTGACACACTCCGGGGTGGAGGTAGGGCATTGAGGTGCCTCATTACACCTGGTGAGGGTGAAAGTATAGGCTCCTGACTCAGTCTTTTATGGTGTGGATGGGGCCATAGATTTTTTGCCCATGGTCTCTGGCTGGAGAGGGGTGGTGTTTGTCTAAAAAGTTTTCTGTCTTGCTAGGTTGCTCCTTTCTTAGTCCTTTGGCTGGAGACAGCACACGTTCCTTGGGCCTTTTTTTGTCTGTGCCCATTGGCATTTCTGGGTAGCTAGCCTTCTCAGAACCTGGTCTGGGATAGATGAGGCCCAAGGAAAACCCACGGAACTCAGCGCTGTGTCATTCTTCAGGTCCTGGGTCCTTGGCCAGTCGGTATTCTTGCCATCTTTCAGAAAATTCTCTTGTTTTGTATATAATGCCCAGGGTTTTAGCTGTACTTAAGAGAAATAGGGAAAAGTCATTTTTCCCATGACATCCTTCCACTTGACACTAAAATAGTAGGTCAAGTGTGTCAAAGGTCTGTGGCATATATAAGTCATTTGTAACCTGTTAAGATTAAAAGGAATGCTCACTTGTTCCCCAAAGATAAGTTGCCATAGTGCTAGGTCGAAATTACCAGGCTGTAAGCTTCATCTAGCTTTGAATAAACTACAGAATTTAAGGTGAGGAAACACCAGATTTTTTTTTTAATCAAATATACATCACAGTGGTTCAACAGCCCCCCTCCCCCCAACCCAGTCCCCTCCTGCATTGTAACCACTAGTCACTTCTCAGGGTCTATGAGTCTAATGCTGTTTCATTCCTCCTGTTTTGCTTTGTTTTTATATTCTACAAATAAGTGAAATCATATGGTATTTGTCTTTACCACCCGGCTTATTTCACTGAGCATAGTACCCTCGAGATCCATCCATGTTGTTGCAAATGGCAGGATTTTCCTTTTTATGGCTGAATAATATTCCATTGTGTATATGTATCACCTCTTCTTTATCCATTCATCTATTGATGGACACTTAGGTTGCTGAGGAAACATCAGAATTTAATTGTAGATTACAAATTTGAGAAGGAAAGATAGGTATGGTGAAGAATATAAACCACAGGGTTAATAATTTTTATTAGTATCTTTGTTCCAAGAGCATGTGAGAACCACTGGAGAATTGGATTCAGAATTTTGTAGGGGGTTTTCCCTTATTGTGTATTAGCCATATGTAAATATCTGTTCATTTTAATTTCATGTATAACACAGGATATCATAGAGAACTAACAAAATAATGAAAGTAATTAGAATTTGGGACAAATCACTTCATCATTTTAAATCTGTTTCCTCATTTATATATATTTTTTAAATGTAATATCTATTTGAGAATGACTAGATTAGGTAGATAATGGATACAAAGTGACTTGTAAGCTACCAAGTGCTATATAACTGTTAGGTATTGTAGACATAGTTGTTTCTATGACCTGTCCATCATGTAAGCTTTATGATGGTGTAGCCCAGTAAAAATTACAATGAATATAATGGAATGTGTCTTTTTATCTTTTTTAAAAAATAAATTTTCTTGAACAGTAGTAAAATCTGCATCTTTTGAGGTGATTATATGGTTTTCATTAATCTGTTAATGTGGTAAATTACACTGATTTTCTAATGGAAAGGAATACGTGCATTCCTGGGATTAACCCAATTTAATGATTTTTCCCACACCTGGAAGAAGAGTTTGTGTTCCTTGAATGTTCAGATGCATTCACCTGGAAAACTGGAATTACTGTGCATCTATTATGTGTTTTGATTGGTGCTGGGGGCTATTCAGATTTTCTATTTCTTTTTGAAAAAATTTTAAGTTAGACTTTTCTAAAAATCTATTTTTGCCATTAAATTGTTCAAATATTTTTATTTTCTTTAATATCCCATTTTTATCTGTAGTTCTATCTTTTTATTCCTAAAATTGCTTATTTGTAACTTCTCTTTTCTTCTTGATTGTGTTCCCAGAGGTTTGTCAATTTTACTGGTAATTTTATTGGCTTTGGGGCCTTTTATTAAATCAACTTTATCAAAGTATAGTTTATATAAATAAAATTCATCCATTTAAAGTGTCCAGTGAGTTTGCCAAGTGAGAATCAGGACTCCAATTTGTCCTATTCATGCCGAGGTTCTTGTTTGCAGAGTTGAAGAATGAACTTAGCAAACACCCAAGGTAGGAGAGCCAGGGAGAGGCTTTTATTAGAGATATAGTGAGAGGACAGAGCTTCTGGCTTATGCCAGGAGGGGACAAGAGAGTCCGTAATGGTGCATTTTCTAGGGGTTTTATAGGCAGTTGAGGATTTTGGGGGCCATGAAAACTTAGCGGTGTGGACTTGTTAGGTGGTCCCTGAATGTTTAGAATTAATTTAACACAAGGAACTTCCTGTTCTGATTTCTCCCTGAGATACTGGAGTCTTGGTCTGGGAGGTTATCAAACAAGGCCCCCTGCCCAGCCCCCAAGGTGGGCTGAATTATTGTCTGTTTGATAAAGAGTAAGTTAAGAATCTTACTTCTTAACTTCTTGGGTATTAAAATGCAATCTTATCTTTAGGGTGGAATCCTTCCTGCCTTTTACTATGTTGTTTATGCCTAGGCTTGCTTGCCATTATTAATTGCCCATATTGCAAATCACCTCATCAGGTCTGAAGGAGGAAAGACAAGCACATAGGCCTGGGCCTTTTAGCATGCTAAAGTGAATCTTACACATGATTACAAATGATTAGCATAATAAAAACATGGGCTATTTTCTTTTATCTAGGGAACATTAATTGATCTCACTGAAGAATGACTCTAGAGCTTAAAGTTTAATACAGAATTTTGGTAGGGGGTTTCTTTGCATGTATACATTGCTCTGACTGTAATTATCCTGCCTTGCTTTTTCCGGAGGCCCTCACCCTACTCTGACTACACCCACAGTCCCTGTCTCACTATTATTCCTAATGCTAAGTTTGATTATTTTGTTCCCATGTCATCCAAATTCCTTCATTATAATTAATAATTTCTCCTGTTGGACTTAATAAATAATGTATGAATATCTTGTTTCCCAACAACCTTTTGAGACACCCCCTGCCCCCTTAGGGAATTACTTTTTGGATTTCTGTTATCCTCGACTAGTTTTGTTAGGAAAATAGATATGAGCAGGGTGGAAAGAGAATAAGGTCAGTAAAACCCACTAGAAAGGACTCAGAGTTAACTAGTTAAAACTAGAAAGCCAGAAAAGACTCGGAGTTAATGAGTTAATCAGTTAAAGCTCCAAAGGTCAGGAGCAACTTGGCCTTGAATGTTTGAATATTCCCCAGAAAGGTAAAGTATCTGAGCACAGCCTATATCTTCATTGTGTCAATTAGATCATGCCATTTTAAGATTTATTCTAGCCTGCTAAAAGGCCCACCTATAAACAACATAATAAAGGCAGGAAGACTCCATCTAAAGCTAAAATTGCATTAAAAAAAAAAAAAGAAGTTAAGAAGTAAGATTCTTAATTTACTCTTTAGCAAACAGACAATAACTCAGCCCACCTTGGGGTGCTGGACAGGCAGTGTTAATTGATATGGTCCCAAACCAGGAAGCTGCTATCCTGGGAGCGGACCAGAGCAGTAAATTTCTTGTGTTAAGCTAATTTTGCAGAACTACCTGGAATACTGATAAGAAGAAACTCATGTTTCATCAGAAATAAACATCTTGAGACCACTTAACAAGTCCACACCCCTAGCCCTTTGTCATTCCTGAAAAACCCTTAAAAGAGGGAGCGTGCAACCTTTCAGCGCACACCTCTCTCTGAGGTCGTCTCCCGCACTTTGTAAGTGCGTGACTTTAACCTTTTCCCCACCTTTTAAACTTAAACTTTCTCTCTCCTACCTTTCAAGGTGCCTCTTTTCCCCCTTAAAGTAACTTTAAATAAAACTTCTACTCTGCTTTACTATTGTTTCTCTGCCCTTCAATTCTTTGTTGCGGGGGGGACAAGAGCTGAGGAAAATACACAATGCCTCACCCAGCAGTTTTACCTGTTCTGTTCTTGATAATCATTTAAATAAAATCATATTGTAAATACTCTTTGGTATCTGGCTTCTTCACTACTCCACATTTTATGTGATTCAGTCATTTGGCATGTAATTTGTTCTCTTTCACTGATGGTATAGTATTCCATTGTATAAATATACTACAGTTTGTTTATCCATTCTAATGTTGATGGATATTTGAATTGTTTCTTGGTTTTGGCTATTACAAATGCAACTTCTATGAACATTCCTGGCAGGCATATGCTTTTCTCTTGGATATATATGTCTAGGAATAGAATTCATAGGTCATAGAGCAGGCATATGTTTAGCTTTAAGGGATGGTGTCAAACAGTTTCCAAATGATTTTACCAATTTACCACCCCTCAGCAAAGCATGAGAGTTCCAGTTTGTTAACACTTTGTAACGTTAGTCTTTTAAATTTTAACTGTCTAGTTCATGAGTAGTGATCTCTCGTGGTGGTTTTAGTTTTCATTTTTCTGATAACTAATTATGATCACTCTTTCAAGTGCTAAATGGACATTTGGTATCTACCTTTACAAAAGTGACTATTCTGGTCTTTTGTCCATTGAGAAAATTCTGTCTTTTTGATTCATTGTGGTAGTTCTTTATATATGCTTGATACAAGTCATTTGTTAGATATCTGTCTTGGGAATTTTACCTCCCATCATTTGGTCATGAAATGTACGAAGTGGGAACCCCTCACTCTGGCTTCTCCACCTTTTCCTTTGAGTATTGCCCACATGGCAAGGGTTCTGGGCTCACTGTTCTTTTCTGGCCCCAAATCTGGAGTCAGCCATTCTGCACGGATCCTGGTTCCTTTTAGTGAGGAATTACTATTTTTAATTTCAATGCCTGGAGGTAGCACTTACCTTTTTATGAGCAAATGTATGATGTCTTATTCCAGCATTTCCATTTTGAAGTGTGGGGATTTCTGTAGAACATCTGCCTCACCTAATGCTGATATAATAGTGAGACAGGGACCAGGGGCTTAGACAGAATAGGGCGAGGGCCTCTGGAAAAAGTAAGGCAGAATATTTGCAGTCAGAGCAATGTAACTACATGCAAGGAAACCCCCTACCAAAACTCTGTGTTGAACATTAAGCTCTAGGGTCATTCTTCAGTAAGATCAGTTAATGTTCCCCAGATAAAGAAGAGTAGCACATTTTTATTATGCTAATGATTTGTAATCATGTGTAGGATTGACTTTAGCATGCTAAAAGGCCCAGGCCTATGTGCTGTCTTTCCTCTTTCAGATCTGATGGAGTGGTTTTGCAAACTGGGCAACTAATTTAGCATGCAGACCCAGCTGTAAACAACATAATAAAAAGCAAGAAGGATTCCACCTTAAAGACAAGATTGCACTAAACTTACTCTTTAGCAAACAATGCCTCAGCCCACCTTGGGGTCAGGCTGAGCAGGTGGCCTTGTTTCATATGCTCCTAGACCAGGACACAGGTGTTCCAAAAAAAAAAGTCGGGCAGGAAATTCCTTGTGTTAAGTTAATTCTAGATATTCAGGCACCACTTAGCAGGTCCACGCCCCTAAGCTTTTTTCATGTTCTCGAAAAATCCTCATCTACCTATAAAACCCCCTAGAAAACACACCACACCGACTCTCTTGTCCCCTCCTGGCAGGAGCAGATAGCTCTTTCCTCTCACTTTATTTCTAAATACAAGCCTCTGCCCTGGCTCTCCCCTACCTTGACTGTTTGCTAAGTTCATTCTTTGACTCTGCAAACAAGAACCCCGGCATCAGTAGTTTACAAGAATACTTACTCTCCTTGTTTAGCTACTCACATGGAATTGGACTCCTCCGAACTTTAGAAGGAAACTCATACACTGATGGTAGGACGAAAAAATTGCTACCACCACTTTGGAAAATGGTATGGCAATTTCTCATAAAGATAAACTTACACCTACCCATCAACCCAGAAATCTGACTCCTGAAATAAAAACATTTGCCCACAAAAAGAATTAACATAAGAAATTAATTTTCCTTATAGGTAGTGCTATTCTTAGTAACCAAAAACTGGAAACAGCCCAAATGTCCATCAGCAGTAAAACAGAAAACAAATTACGGCATATTCACACAATGGATTACTACCAACAATAAAAAGAATGAGCGACTGATACCTGGATGAATTTCAAAAAACACTCTATGGAGTGCAAGAAGTTCACTCTAGCACATTCTATGATTCCATTTTTATGACAGAAGAGACAAAACTGATGTATAGGGAAGGAAAGTGGAAGAGCCACTGCTCCCAGAGGAGGGCTGGCTGGGATGTTCTAGGTGATGGAAGTGTGTTCCTCATTGTGACTGGGGCATGGATTAAACAAGTGTGTATCGGTTTGTCAGAACTGTGTAGCTAAGATTCATGCATACAATGAATATAAAATTTTTCTAAAATGTGTATGATACATGTCAGTTTAAAAAGAAAAAAAAGGACGTAAGGAAATATTAACCGTTTGGCAAAGACTTAGTTCAGTAGATCCCATTAATTTAACTTTAGGGGAACATTTTGGCCAAAGGGTGAAACAGGAGGTCTCTGCACTGTTCTGGGACTCCGGAACCATGGCCATCCAGGAGCTCACCTTTGGTTTTGCGCTTCTAAGAGTTTATTGGCCTTTTAAGAACTTCCCTGTAGTTCCCCAATGCTTCACCAGGTGGCAGTGTTTTACCAGTGATTCAGGTGCCTAATTAGGATCAGATCTCAGATAACCTATGCTCTCTGGAGCCACCCAAAAGAATTGGTTTCATTATGTCATTATCATAATCTACTTTTGGGCAGACAATATGACTCCTCTCAATTGCCTATTTAATTCACCAGCCTTAGCTAAAAACAACTTATCTTTTTCCAAAAATTATATCTAGGGTGCAAATGTGCCACCATTGCAGGTATTCAAGACAATGTGCTGAAAACCCTGTTGAAAGCTGGGCCAAAGAAGAGGTCGCCAAACACGGAAATGTAATCTCCCAGAGTGGTGGGACTGTGACATGATCCCCTGTGAAGGAGGTGGTAGGTCTGAATGATGGGCCTTCAGTGGTTCCTCCTCCACAGAGCTGTGCCCCCTGGTTTTCAGTGTACTGACGAGCCCCAGGCTTCACTGATAATTACTAACCTTTGTTGAGCATTTGTCATGTGGCAGAACTGATATAAGCGCTGAATAGACTTTATATAATTTCCACTTTAGGAGGTAGGGACTATTTATAAAACACGTTTTCAGGTGAAGAGACAGATAAAAAGGGGTTTGTGATGTCCCAGTGCTAGTAAGAGGGGAGCTGGCCATGACCCTGGTAGTCAAATTCCAGGGCCACAGTCAAGACAAGTGGTCCTGGGGCTCTTCTGTTCTTGTGGCTGAGCTAAATAATAGGGGACATGTTTTGGAAGATAATACCAGTATTTTGCCTTTCATCCCTTCAAATCTCCAGGGTGGCTTCACCAGTTCAGTGTCATTCTCAGTACATCCCATGGACTTGCTGACATTTGACTGGGGATTTTCAGTCTGTCTGCTTCAGAAAAGAATAAGGTGATTGGGCTCTTCAGAAGTCTTTTCAATGGATAGTTAGCACCTACTTAGTACCCTGATCTTGGTGCTCTTATTAATTTAGGCTGCTGCTTTTTTATTTCTAAGGGAAAAGAGTTGCACTCCTCCATTCACCTGGGCTTCCAGCATGGTGGGTACATAATGTGTGCTCAGTGGAGGTTTGTGGACTGAATGACCTTTTGAATGCTTGGCCAAATACGCCTGAAGTTATTTTTAGTCCTCTAATTCTGTTTGCCTCATTATGTGGGATGTCCTGTTCTCTGTTGGACTAATTGTTTTTGAAAGATGCACTTTCTTCGGGGATGACTTCAAGTCACATTCAGGGCCTTTGGGCTTAGGTTTGGAAGCACAACATCGTCCAGGGTTTCTTATAAAGGACTCCAAATTATAGCTTTGTTTTAGCTTTACATACACACCCATACATGCATACATACACACAATCATAGAGGTTTTCAATATTTCCTTTCCTTTTGAATACTCACCTTTGCTCAGCTTGGGGCCAGCCCCTCCTAGCTGATGCCTGCTGCAGGACCAGTGGCCGGCACAATGGCTTGTCACCCAGTCTCCCACTGAGTCAGGTCTGTAAAGTTGTTGCCATAGAAACAACCAAAGCCTCAGGATGGGAGAGCAGATGATTATTCTGACCCCATCTTGTCTGAACACCTTATAGAAGGGGCCCTGGAGAAGCACTGAGGGAGGCACTGGGCCCACCGACATGAGAGGCTTTGAGTTAAGGCTCTTCTGGCTGTGTGTGGAGCTGAGACCTGAGATTCTGTGCCTAGAAATGTGCCTTCTGGGTGGTTCTGTCCCAAGCAAGGCCTTCACATGGAGAGGCTGTCCAGTATCCTGTTGAGCCTGCTCAGTTCTTCCAGCAGTGGAGACTCACTTCTCCAGAACTAAGGTCAAGTGCAGAGATGAACAGACACAGGATTACACTATCAGGAGACATCGGCCTCGGACCCCTCGGACTCCTGGGTGGTACAGGAGGACACTTCCCGCACAGTGGCAGAAAGACCGGCACGGGGATGGGGGCAGACGCTTCAGTGTGGCTGTGTCTGAGGACGGAGGGTGTGCAAATGTCACTGGAAATAATCGTTGATTGTGAGAGGTCTGGCCCACATGGGAAGACACCCTGGGGTGCCCAGTCCATCCGGTGGCTGCATTTAGTTAAGATAGCTGGATTCTGCTCTAATCACTGGTGAACTCTGATCTCAGCACCTAATCCAACAGAGATCTGTTTTTCTCTCTGATGTGTGATACTGGCCGGGTTGGTGTGTGTGTGTGGGTGGGGCTGGGGGGGGTGTCAGATGTGGCAGCTCTGCCAAGGCCCAGGGATCCCGGCGGATGGTCATGCAACCACCCAGTAAGATCGCCACCTCCACTTCAGCAGCCCCACTCGGGGGAGAGGAGTCGGGGCACCTGCCCTGCTTTGCTGTGCGTCAGCCAGGACAGCACTTGCTTCACTGCTGTTAATCACCTGCTCACCAGGACTCATCACCTGACCCCAGCTGCCAGGTAGGCTGGGAATGCATCTTCACAGCCTTAACAGAGGAGACCACAACGGCTGGTGCACCCTGCACAGCTGTTTGCCTTAGTGTTTGACAGATGTTAGGGACAGAACCTTAACAGGTGCACCGGTAGCCCCAAAGTTCTTCAAAGAAGGGGTGTTACGATGCATGGGGTCGCCTGTGGGCTGTTCTTCGGGGTGCACGTGCCCTGCCCACTGTCCAGGCACTGAGGCCCAGGGCTGCTCCACCGTGTGGCAGGTGCTGCTGAATCTCAGAAATTCTGCCAGAGAAGAGTCAGAGAGGGGATCCCAGCTGCATCCACCCTCCCACCTGAAGCAAAGACTGTTTCCCTCGGAAAGTTTCTTGGGTATCCCTGGTTGCCTGATATCTGCCCAAGAGGAGCCACCTTTGACCCTGAAGCTTCTTATCAGAACTTCTGTTTGGTGGAAACTGAAGTCTTTGCCTCCAGAGTTCCTGTCCAGACCCTGCAGCTTTGGGGCTCCCCAGGCCACAGAGCTGGGCCTTCTTCCTGCTGCCCTGTGTCTGCTTTTCTGCCCTTGGCAGCCCTTACCTGCTGGGGGCCTGGGTACTGTGCCCCCTTGGTCTCTCCCGCTGTGCTCAGCCTGCTGCCACCCCTGGATGCCAAACTTCTGCCCACTGCTGCTCTGCCACCTCCTTGCTTCACACTGACTTGGGGGAGCTCCCGTGCTTCTGCCTGGCCCCTGACTTAGCCCTGGTCCTCCATACCCGCTCATTCCCTTAGCTCTTCCCTGCCTGACTCCATCCTGCTGAGGCCCACCGTCCTCATTTTGTCCCACTTCCTTCCGAAAGGCCCTGTGCCTGCCTCACAAAATGTGTTCTCGGCCTGGCCATCCACAAACATGTGTTTCCCCAGGCTTCAGCAGCTGATCCATGGCTCTCCCCACTGGGGCATCTGCAGCCACCCAGCTGAGGTTCTCACCCTCTCTCCCTCTGGGCCAGGAAGACCCTGGGGACAGGATGATCTCTTTCAGCCCTGGGACCCGGTGCCCCTGCCTCCCCTGTCCCAGGCCCTGCCTCCCCTTTGAGGATGGTGGTTTCTGGCCAGAACTCTTCTTCCTCGTAGTCAGTGGAACTCAGCGGTCAGTTTGTGGGGACAAGGGGTCAACCTCACAGGTCAGCAAGGCCAAACCTCCTCTTGCATTTGAGGAGATTGAGGTTGTCAGTGGTTAATGTGTCTGAAGGGAGAGGCTAGCCTGGGACCCAGAGCCATTCTCTCCAAGTGTAACATGTCCTCCAACCAAGGGCAAGCAAGGGGCTGGCAAAGGGTGTGCAAATTCCATCCCCAAACAACCCATATACGATGTTGCCATCAGATCACAAGTTGGGGTTCCCAATACTGGGCCTGGAGACAAGAGGGAGGCAGGACCACCGCAGGAGCAAGGTCTGCGGACAGAGAGGGACCAGGAGACATGCCCCATGGCATGGGCTGTGGGTGGGCTGCTCGGACCCTGAGGGCTGCCGCTCAGTCTGGGGTTTCTTCCTTCCCCAGTGCCGGTGGCCTTCCTTTAGCCCCGGCTTCTAGTCAAAATCCATCCGTAATTCGTTGAATGGTGATTCAGGGATGGAGAGAAAGGGCCAGCTCTCCAGATTCCGGTTGTAACCGGCAGAGAGGTGAGCAGGGGGATAAGAGATAGCCCTCCTTGGCCTCAAGGTCTCTGACCGGAGGAAGTGACCTTAAAGGAAGTGGGAGGGGTGAGCCACCTGACCTGGACCGAGGGAGAGGAGGGAGAGGGAGAGGGAGAGTAACTCTCTGGGCCTACTCACACGCCCAGGCCCGGGGCAGAGCTGGAGGGAGAGGCAGCGGTGCAGGGACGCTCCGCCCCTGCTCCTGGAAGGCTGCAGGGCGCTGTTGTGCCGTCCTGCATGCTACACCGCATCGGAGTGACCGCAGAGCAAATGGGAGTGAAAGGGGGGAAGGAAGACATGACTTGCGTAGTTTAGGATTGACAAACAGAATTCTATTTTGATACAATTTATGAATAAATGTTAAGATTTTCTTCAGTACTATATTACTTGCCCTTAAAATACTTTCCCTACTTGGGAACTAGGAGAAGAGAACATAAAGTAATGGGCAACCAGAACCTAATACATTATGCTAACAGTTAAAGGAAAACATACGCTCTTCACTGTGCTCCGGGAACAAAGGCGTCTAGTCAGAAACACCTAGTTAGATGTCCTTCTAGTTGGGACACCCAGGGTGGCAGTGAAGGCTGGACCCACTCAGAGCCCACACTCCCTGCACCCCAGAACCCTGGCTTTGTTCAGGCAGCAGAGCGCCCAGCCCACACAGCAGGTTTCCCAGCCTCCCTGTAGCTGTGTGTGGCTTCATGGTCAAGCTCTGGCCGAGGAAACATAAATCCAAGATCTGGGAGTGACTTCTGGGAAGGCTGCTTAAAAGAAGTTGCCTCAGCCAGGAGGGATGTCAGCCCTCCCAGCCCTCCCCCAGCCTGGCGCGTGACTGCGAGGACTGGACTTCCAGCTGCCATCTTGTCCCATGAAACAATCATGGGGTTAGAAACTGCCTTAGGGTGAAGGAGGAAACCAGAGAGAGGGATCCTGGGCTGTCCGGCTTCCTGGAACTGTCAGATCAGCCCTAGGGACCCAACTGCCAGTCTCATTTGCTGTGAGAATACATTCCTGTTTTTGGTTTGCCCACAGTTATTTTGGGTTTTCCGACACATTCATTTGAACCTAATCCTACCAGATACACTTGACCTAGGAAAAAAATCTCCCTTCTGGGAGAGTCAGAGTTCTTATTAGTGAATTAAAGGCAGCAGAAAACTTTATAATAAAGAAACCTAACATAGGCAGAATTCCAAAGATGTCTCCCAAAGATGTTTGTCCTTGGTTATTCAATCAAACACTATTTTAGGTACCGTTATGATGGACTTTGCACATGTAATTAAAGTTACTAATCAGCTGGCTTTAAGATAGAAAGCTAGTCCTGGAATTTCCGGGGGGGCCCGTGCACGTCCCTAATCACATACACAGAAGAGTCAGCCAGAGAGATGAGGTAGAAGGAGCAAGAGAGAAATACAACAGATGGGGACATTGGGGATTCCAAGTGGGAGAAGAAGTGCATGTACCACTGTTGGCTGTGGGATGTGGGGGCACACATGCAGGGAGCCATGGGCAGCCCACAGCTGACAGCCAGCAAGGAAACGACCCCAGGTCGAGGCCCTGCTCCACTATCCTTTCCATCTGGGAGGCCATGCTTCTTGTCGTCTGTATTGAAAAGGCACCCCTCCACAGGCTTTTGAAGGCACCACTCCATTATCAACTATTTTGGATGTCACCGCTGCCACATGCTCTGTGTCCAGAGACAGTCATCCTCTGCGGAAGGCACTGGACCATACTTGCACCTGGGGGCCGTGCTGCACTACCCGTGGGGTCTGGACCTCACTGCTGCGCTCATTGCCTCACCGGGAGCCCTGCTCCACTGCTCTGTGCATTTTCAGGATGCAGCCGCCATGTCCTCTGTTTTTGGAGGCCCTGCTCCACTCTCCTCTACTTTCAGGTGTCACTCATCCAGCGTCCTCTGTTTTGGAAGGAATTGCTCTGACATTCTTTGTGTTTCAAGCCCCACTCTCCTTTGCATTTGGAGAATTCCTTCATTCTTGCATTCAGAGGAAGCATTACTCTGCTGTCTTCTGCAGCTGGAAAACACTATCCCATTGTCCGCTGCACTTGGATGTCACTGACCCCCTGTCATCTTGACTTCCAAGACCTTCCCCCATTGTCTTCTGCATTGGAAGGACCAGGTGGAGTGAGGTGGGGACCCTCATGGTGTGGTCACTGACTTCATCTGTTTTCCTGACTGCACATCAGCCCATCTCTGCGAGCTCCATAGCGGCCAACAGCAGTCCCCGCATGAACCTCCAGAAGCTGCCTGGACCTTGCAGGGCAATCCAAGTTCAGTTGTTACTCCCCAGATCCCAGCTGGTCTACAACTAACTGAAGGCTTCCCAAAAGGCGCCTCTGGGTTCTGCCAGGTTCTGCCCTGCCACCCGTCTGCTTCCTACCCCACATGCCATGGGAGCAGCAGAGGCACCCCGCTCTCTCCCCACAGCCCCTTCCCACATACACTCCCGGACTGGCGCTGATCCGGTCCCCGAAGCCTGGCACAGTGTGTCTGCCCATGGTGATCAGGGAAGGTGGGGCAGAGATGGCCATGGGCAGGAATGGAATCCTGACACCCCCTTCTCGTGCCCCCACAGGAAACTTTAGGAGTGGGGGGGGGCACCCCCGCCCTCCAGGACAAGGGCTGCTCTACTGTGAGGGGGCTGCGACTGCCCACGGGCCCGGCTTTCAGGCTACCTGGCCCTCAGAAGCCCTGGGGAGACACAACACACGCACACACCCAAGCCCCACCCCTGGAGATTCACATTTAGTGGGGTGCAGCCCGGGCACGTGCAGAGGATTCTGGCGCGCAGCCTGCTTGGGACCCACCCCCAGCTGTCGGAGGCCTTCACCTGGGCTCCTGCACTGGTCCTGCTGGCTGAGCAGCAAAGTTCCTGCTGAGAGGACAGCTCCCTTACAGCCCAGAAACAACCGGTTCTCAGCTGAGGTTTTGGGGACTTGCGTCTTCTCAGGAAGAGAAGGTCTCCCATGGGAACAAATGACTTGCCATTGTCCCCATTCCAGCCAAGTTGGCGTGTCTTTGGGTAAGGAGCCCCTCCTATGGTTTTATGTTGCTTCCTCACAATTTAGGGAGACGGACTGATGTGTAATCCACACCCCCACATTGTCACTCCCAGAGGAGCATGTCCACATTTTATATTCTGTGATACCCGTGTTTCAGTTAGCAGTAATTGTGCAATTGCACAAATGTACCACATGACCTCTGTCACAAGACCCTCATTTAGTGTCACAAGCTTCTCCAGTGAGATGGGGATGAGCGTGGGGTTCTCACTGTACATCCCGCAGACAGGACAGACCTTCCCTTTCAAAATGGCCCAGAAAAGCACCTCTCCAGTTCCTTCCTAAGTACAGCATCCTGCCTCCTGGGGGAAGCCAAGGTGCACGTATCACTGAGGGGCCTCCTGCAAGGGCACAGGAAAGCCTGCGACCTCTTAGGCGCCAGGGTGGTTCTAAGTCCTCTCCCAGGATCTAGGGGCACCCTGACACTGTCAGCCCCATCCTCAGCCTGGGGAACGCTGCCAGAAGTGTAGCCCAGGAGGGCTGCCCCGTGCCCGTTCCCACCCTCCAGTGGCTGCCACCCAAGCGAGGGTGGCCAGGTCTGTAGAAGGGCGGAGAGGGCAGGTGAGTGGTGGAGGAGATGGGCAGGGCAGGCCTCTTGGCTGCTTCCGGCATGGGCAACCTGAGGCCACTGGGAGGCTTCTCCCTGACCCTCCTCTCCCTCCCCCTGACCCTTGGGTGGTTTTGTCCTGGCACTGGTGGCCTCTCATGGCTTGGTGCTCTGGCTCTGCCTCACCTGGCCATGGCTGTTTCTAGGAGTTAAAACTCCAGAGCAGGGCTGAGCAGCTCAGGACAATGGCACTGGGCCTCCACAGGGGGACCTTTGACCTCCCAGGCTGGCTCGCATTACAATGGCATCTTAGGTGTCTGGCCTCATCATTAACTCATGCTAGCTTGTGGTCAGCTAAGCCATTATGATCTTTTTGTTTCCACCATTATGAGTCAAGGAATCAGTGAAGTGGCCATTACATTTCTCCTGGTTCCATTTCATGCTGTGGGTTTGAACCCACCATTCCAGTGGGTCAAGATTCTTTCAAATCCTCATTCTGTCATCAGGACCATGCACCTTTCCTCCTGGTTTTGGGTAGTTAGCGTTGAACGGAGGGATGCATGCTGCTCCGGAGCATGGGACATGCTACCTGCCACTTCCCTGTAGACTTTAGGTATCCTTTTCCAGCTCTGCCTGCTACCACCCACCCCAGTCTCCTGCTTATGGTTGAAGAGGTTCATCTTTTAGGTCCAACCCCCCTTTCCAGGTTTCCACTCATGAGGAGCCTCTGCTCTTACATCCTGTGTCCTCCCAGAGCTATCTCAAGGGCACAGAGGGTAGAGCCACTTTGTCCCAGCTGCAACATAAGATCTACCTATTGAAGGCATTTGCATGGAGTTCTGGGCATCCAGCCAGGACATGCCCAAGAGGAGACTCAGGAGTCAGGTAGAGCCCCTGAGAGTTGGTCAATGCACTGTCACGAGCACTGAAGAGGAGGAGATGGACACATGGCACTGCCAGAGAGGGAACAGTGACAGCCTTCCCTTGCACTTACTGTGGTGACGGGGAGACTGGATTGTAAATGTCACAAGAGAGCCAGCAGCTCACCTCCCCCATGTGTCTGTTTCCTTCCTAAATCAGGCTCTAGAAGAGCATCACCTGCTCCCATGATGCTCCTGGACATGAGGCTCCAAACTGCCCCAAGTTCTGCAAACCAGACTCCTATCTGTCTTTTCCCCAAGGGGTCATGGCTACAAGTGCTGCAGGGTGAGGAGGCGGCTGATGTCAGTGCCAGATGTTGTCTGGGCCCTGACTTTGAGAGAAGCCCCTGCCCTGACCTTGGAGAGACTGGGCAGCCAAGGAGGCTGTGGGTAATGAGCTGGGTAGATTGGAGGACATCTGGCTCAGGCCAGAAGATGCTACCCTCCCAGCTGACACAGAGACCAACAAGTCTTGAGGACATGGTGGCCCTCTGGTTTCAGGGGTACTCACCTGGCCATGCAGAGGGTGCAGAGCCTACCCAGGGGGTTTGGGCCACAAGGACTGACACCTTCAGCTGACCAAAGCTTCCTATAGCAAGTGTTTCTGGAGATCTATTCAGTACGGGGCGGCTTCTTTTAGAAGTACGCCCTGCCACAGTGAACCAGAGTGCAGCCCACAGTCTGCTGGGCCCCCCGCCATCCTGATTCTGACCACTCCTGACAAAGCTGGCTGCCTGAGGCCCTGCCACACCTGCTGCCTTCCAGACAACGCCCAGGAGGCCATGCTGAAGCTGCACCCCGGCCTGTAGTGGTTATCACAGGGACTCCTGAGCGCTTTCCTGAAACCCCACAGCCTCCAGCCCTGTGGCCTCTCTTTGGGCTGCGCCCCACACTAACTGCTTGGTAGGGCTCACGAAGATGGTCCCAGGGACATGCCCCCCCCAAGAGCCCCTCCCTTTCCCCCCCGCCCCCTGCCCCCCTCACTCACCTGCTCACATTCACTTCCAGATTCTCTGCCTATGAGAAAATGCCCTTGAATGTTTTGAAAGCTGCTTTCCTCAAGTCTAGAGAAACATGGATAGAGAATACTCTCTGTGCTGGATTCTGTGCTTGGGGCTGAGGGGGATGTGAGGGTGACTAAAACACCCCCCGATGATGTGGGGAGACAGACGCATGAACAGGTAATTTGGAAGCAATATGGGGGCCTGCTTGAGAAGATGGCTGCTGAGACAAGTTCTAAGGGATGAATAAAAATGGGGAGAAAGGGGGTGAAGGGGACCTCCTGGGCAGGAAAGGGACAGAGGAGGGTGTAACTTGTGGGCTGAGCCCTGCAGGGAATTGCCTGGAACGGAGGGGCTCCGGTGGCAGAGCACTTGAGGAATTCACCTTTAACCTGAGGCTGGAGCAGGAGCCACTAGAGACTTTGAAGCCAGAGAGTCACGTGGTCCAATCAAAATTTCCCATGGTCCATTCTGGAGAAATGCTCAGGTGATGGCACTGGAAGGACCCAGTGGAGTGGCCAGATGCAGGAATGAGGGACAAAATGTCAGGGATGGTTTCATGGTTCAGGATCATGGTAGTGGAAATTCCCCCAAATTCCCATGAAGCCACCCATTCTCCCCCTCTCATGGAATTCTCACCCAAAGCTTCCCAGGATACACAGGATTTTGAGCAGAACAAGAGTTCTGCTCCTAAGACTGTGACCAACATCTTTTCAATTTTGCCTCCTGCTCAGAAGACTGTCCCTGTAAACCCACCACCCACCATGGTGTGTCCACAGCTGTGGCTGGACTGTGGTGGCCTCGTGGACACCCCACAGGTTGGCACTGGAGATTTCTTCCTGCTAGGATCCAAAATGTGGCCTCAAGTGCTGTGGGACAGCAGACCTTGGAGAACAGGCAGACTGGTTGGCAGGACAGCTCTCTGCCCTGCTGGACTCAAGAGAGGCTGGTGTGCAGAGCGTCCTGACCAGCGTGCAGTGGGGAGAGGCCTCAGCCCAGAGAGCGTGTCTGGGACACGAGCAGTGGGCATTCAACTGGCTTCCGTTCCAGGACCTCCTGAGGTCCAGCTCCATCTCCCAAACTTGGACTCCTTAAATGCCCCGCATCCCTATCGTAAATCCTCACTTTTCAAATCCTCCAGTGGCCTGAGTGGGTCTTCGATTCCTGTCACCAAGAGTGTTGACGCTACGATGCTGTGCTCCAGCCTTGATGATCTGCCCCTTGGGTTGCTCACAACCACTCCCAGGGCACAGGGTGGACCCACGAGGCCAGAAAGAGGAGGAACCAGCCCTCTCACCTGCCAGTTCCTTAAAGAATTGCAGGGCTTCTCCTCTCCGTTCCCAGCAGGGCAGTGCATGAGGCAGCCAGAGGGCCAGACCTGGTGTCCTTGGGCCCATCTGCTCTCTGAAGGTCAGACCCCCGGCCCAGGTTGCCACCTCCATGCTCCCACCACCCTCAGGGCCATGGGGTTTGGGAACCATCACACTTCTGAGGATGTGTGAGTCAAGGGTGGGAAAATGGCCCCAGGAAGTGTTCCCAAAGTAACCAAGGTCAGTTTATCCCAGCTTAACCAAGGACTTCCATGGGGAGCAGAAGGTCCCTGGGGGTAGCAGGAGGAAGAGACCCGCAGGTGTACCCAGAAAGATGTGAAGTAAAGGAGGGGGCAGGACAGGACCATCCTTGGAGCCCCTTCCCCCTTCTAGAAGCCCTCTAGCCCTGCACCCTTCCAAGCTGCTGCAGAGGCAACCCCACGGCCAAACCCACCCAGCCCAGCTGCCCCACCCCTCCAAGGAATTCAACTACAATGGCAGCTGTGTCTCTTCTGTCAGTGCCTGGGGCTGCGCTCTAAGCCCCACCTGCTCTTCCAGGTCGACCAGGGCTGACCGGCCAGCCCGATAGATTGTTCCATCTGGATCCTGCTTGAAAGAGACTGGCTTGGTAACTGACTCAAGAAAGTCCCGTTTTCCACGCCTCACTTAGTCTGCCGGCCAAATAGGCAGTTTCAGTGTCTTCATCAACCTGCCTGCCCCGCCCCTAAGACAGAGGCTTGGTGTGGTTTGTTTTCTCTTAGGGAAGTTTTGCCTTCAAAGGGCAGTGCTTTTATTATAGACACAGAAAAACCGTAGTTGCAGCAGCCCATTGGCTTAATTACAGTAGTTGAGAAGAGAGGCAGAGCAGGACAAGGGGGGTGGGACCGGGGTGGGGCCTGCTGGGCTGCCTATTTCCCAAAGCCCCTATGGTTTCCAGTGGGACAAAACTCCCCTGGCCACCAGGGTATCCAAGTCAGAAAATACAACAACAACAACAAAAAAAACCACAAAAAAACTAATGGCAGTTACAAACGACACCATAGGTGGGTCACATCAAGCTGAGAAAGGGCTATATCCATTCTGCAGCTGGCCGGACTCAAGTCAGCAAGTGACAATCAGGGGAGTAATTCTAACAGCAGGAGGAAAAGAAGAGGAGGAGCAGGCAGGCTCTGGGTAGACCAGCTGGTTCTGATGGCAGCCTCCAGGGTGCCCCCCGTGCAGGTGCTGGGTAGGTTAGATGGGAAGGGTGAGGCGGGGGGGACAGCCTGAGTTTAGCTTTTCTGCAGTCACAGGGCAGAGATGGCCCCGTCCTCCTTGGACCCGTGGAGCTGGGGCACCTCAGCCCATTCCTCCCGGCACTCCTGGTCCTCATCTCTGACGCACCCTTTGATCAGGTTCCGTTTCCTCTTGCACCCTGTTATTAACTGGTCCGTTCCTTCTACGACTGTGTCCTCTGTCACCAGGCTCTGAGGAAACTTCAGGGGCAGCAGTGGAGAGGTAGGACCCTGAAGCAGGCCAGCCCTCATTCAAACTTAACTCCCTCCTTTACTGCTGACCCCAAGTCGAGCAGCTCAAAACCCCTGCGCCCCTCAGCCAGGCTGCAAACAAGGACTGAGTTTCCAGGTGGTGCGCACAACAGACCCAGCCTCTCTCTCCAGGGCTCCCACTCTGCCCCTCTGCCATGGAAACTCACAAACCTCTATTATGACTTCTCTGAGCACAGAAATTAGGAAGAACAGATGAGCAGAAGAGAATTAAAAACTTCCCCTGATCCCACCTGGAGATTGCATTGTTATCTTCCAGGTCTGAAGAGCCATTTCTACATCATTTTCTTTCATGACTGGGCAGTGTTGTGGGGGATGCTCCTTCTATCAGCTCCTTCCTGGTGGTGGACGGCTTCCGCTATCATCAGAACGCTGGCAGGAACATCCCCCATCCATTTAGCAGTATTTCCCTATGACCTGCTCAGCTACAGACACACTCTGGTTTTGGGCACAGAGCCATTTGCAAAACAGAGACCTGTGTAAACACATCTCTGGGCCTATCCTTGACTAGGTATTTGAGTTGATGACTGGATGGGGCACTGCTGGGATTCACCCTCCCAACGGACTGTGCCTGTCTGAGTGGCCCCTCTGAGAACCACTCTGGACAAAGCCTGGTGGCCTCTCTGCTCTACGTTGGTTTGACAGCTGGCACAGGCATGACCCAAGGGGACAGAGCAGGCCCCAGAGGAAGTTGGGAGAGCAGCCTGGTTCCTGGCCTGTGCCGCTGTTCTTCACCCCTTGGGCCAGGGCTTCATCCGCTGGCCGCTTTCCCTCCCCAGACTAGGCTGCTGGGTCTGGGCATGGGCTATACATTCTGAAATTGGGCCACCCTAGATAATCCAGAGCTACTGAACGGCCCCACAACCCTCCCGGGAGGACCTGGGCCGCTGAGGGCGGGTCGGGACCAGGCCCTGACCCCTCCCCCAGGCCTCCACCCCTGCCCTTCCAGTGCTCCGGCGGGCGCCCAGGCAGTTCGGGAACCCGAACCTGTCGAACAGGTTTTAAGAGCCGCCGGGGCTGAGGCTGGGGAAGGATGCATGGTCTGCCCCGTGCCCCGCGCACTCTCTCGGTTGCCTGAGTCCCTCTCCTGCCTGACCCGGAGCCGCTGGTGACTCCATGGCACGCGCGCCCAGCCTCCTGGCGCCCCTGCTGAGCCTGGCCCTGAGCCTGCCGGGGGTGGGGGCCACGGACTGCGGGTCCTTCGGCAGGGCGGAGCGCCTGGTGTTCGCCCCGGAGGCCAGGGTCCCATGGCTGGCCCCTCGCGTCCGCGAGCAGGGGCCCCTGGACACCCTCTATGGCACCGTGCGCCGCTTCCTCTCCGTGGTGCAGCTCAACCCCTTCCCGGCTGGTGAGTGCGCACCTCTCCCTGGTGGGCTTCGGGAAGGGTGGGTCCCAGCCAGCACCCTCGTCCACCTCCACCTCCTGCTCTCCTACCTGTCAGCAGGCTCTGGGGGTCCCCAGCATCCCCCACCCACACCTTCTCACACCTTTGGCATCCCCTGAAGACCTTCCTTTGTGACCTTGGGCAAGGGCCTCTTTCCTCTCTGGACCTCAGTTTCTCTGTCCCAAAGTAGAGGAAATTACGTTAGCAGTTGTCAGAGACCCAAGATTTCCTCTGAGTCTAGTGGTGCCCAGAAGGTCGGGAGGACCGGGAGGGGCTGTGGTACCCCCCTCAGCATGTTCCCTGCCTCTTGAGAGGAAGGACTGCCAGGCCAGGCCGCTTCTCTGCTTTTAACAGGGCCGGTGGCTTCCCTACATCAGGGCCTCCCTGTCTGGCCCAGGAGGAGAGGTGGGCTAGGCCTCCCCTCAGCCCCTGCCCTTGTAGCAGCCCTCAGGCCTGGGCATACTGGGACAGGGCTGTGGTGACACTGGCTTCTCCCAAGGTGCCATGGTGGTGGGAGAAGCCCCTCCAGAGAGCTCCCCTTCACCTGGCAGTGGGGGTAGACATAGGGGCAGGGCAGTCATGGCCCCCAAGTCCCCAGCCTGGCTCTTTCCATAGGGTTGGTAAAGGTCCTGCTGAATGCTCCATCCTCCGTGAAGGTGGATGAGGTGAGCACGGGGGAGGTGTGTGTGCAGGGCGGGAGTTCAGAGCTGAGCATGAGGTGGGCAAACAGGGAGGCCACCTTGCCAGGGGTCCCTCCGGGGTGGGGTCTCCAGCGCCCCTTCCCCTCTTTCCCAAGCAGATTTGATTCTAAACCTCCTGATTTCAAATGGCTATGGGGCTACATGAGCTCACACCTCCCTGGACTTCAGTTTCCTCATCTGTAAGGTGGTAAAAAACAATAAGGACATGGGTGTCATTCACATGGGTTCAAGGAGGAATGTGCAAGTGCCCGCTGTTTCTGGCTGACCTGTGGAGTCAGGTGCGGGCTGGGGTGGGAGGGCCAGGACAGCCCCTCACGCCTGCTGCCCTGTCCAGGTGGTGCGGTATGAGGCAGGCTACGTGGCGTGCGCTGTGATCGCAGGTCTCTACCTCCTGGTGGTGCCCACCGCTGGGCTCTGCTTCTGTTATTGCCGCTCCCGCCAGCGCTGTGGGGGCCGAGTGAAGACCGAGCACAAGGCGATGGCCTGTGAACGAGGCACCCTCATGGTCTTCCTGCTGCTGACCACGCTCATGCTGCTGTGAGGGGTGCCCGGGTCAGGCGGGAGGTATGGGCGGACGCCCAGGGTGGCTGTGGGCATCCAGCAAGCCCCTTTCTCCTCCACATCCCCACAGGACTGGTGTGGTCTGTGCCTTTGTCACCAACCAGCACACGCACCGGCAGGTGGGCCCCAGCGCGGAGGCCTTGCCTGAGACTCTGCTCAGCCTCCGGGGCCTGGTCTCTGATGTCCCCCAGGTGAGTACTGAGTAACTCCTCACCCCATGTTCCCCCATGAGCAGCAGGCCCAGGCAGAACACAGTAGAGCGGGTCTTGCTAATTAGCCCTATAAATTAATTAGAAAGGGTGCCCCTTTCCAACACGCACCTGACTGCCCCCTGTTGGACAGTTACTGTAATACATCAGTGCACCCACAATATCCTCAGGATGGAAGCCCAGTGGTCTGTGGGGCCTGGGGAGGGCTGTTGGGGTGAGCCGGAGTGGAGACTGTAGCAGGACAGGGGAAGAGCAGCCTCACAGCCTTGTGTTTGCCTAGGAGCTGCAGGCCGTGGCACAGCAGTTCTCCCTTCCCCAGCAGCGAGTCTTGGAGGAACTGAACGGTGAGGGTTATAGCTGGCTGGCGGGCTAGTCAGCCCGCGGCCCCCTGCTCAGGCCTGCCTTGGGGGACCTCTCATTCCCTCATCCCAGCTCCACCTGGCAACGCCCCGCAGAGGCGGGGATTGGGCCCCACTGGGCAGCATGTTAGCCACACTGCCGCAGAACCAAGAAGCCCATGCCCACCCTGCAGAGCCCTGAGCCAGGGCCTGGGTAGGCTGGGTGGACTGGTGGGGAGGACCCTAGGCTCCTGGGGGCCAGCCCTGCAGACTGCCCTGTGCTTTCCAGGTATCGGCCTGAGCATTGGGGGCAGTATCTACACCCAGCTCCGGAGCACCATGCATGAGGCCCTGGCCTCAGTGCAAAGCCTGGGCCAGGGTGAGTGAAACCAGCATCCTGGCTTGTCTCACAGGGACAGACCTCAGATTTCTTCTGTCCTCCGGGGCCAGCTCAGCAAGCCCCACCCATGACTCTCCCAGGGCTTTCTTCTAGGAAGCCCTCTGGGTAGGATCCCTGCCCATCTCCTGACTTAATGGGGGCAGCTTCCGTTTCACCCTCAGAAGGGAATGGTTTGCTGGCCCTTTGACTGGGGGAGGCAGAGATGATCTGCCTGCTGCCAGGCCTCTGGGGATGCTGGTAGCAGTGGGGACTGCTCAGTCCACGTGTGTGTTTCCCAGCCCTGCAGGTCTCCATGGACCACTTCTGGGCCCTGAACGCCACCCTGGTGGAGCTACAAGAGGGACAGTGGGACCTGGAGCTGGCTGTCCCGGAGTGCCGGGAGCGCCTCCTCGTCCTGCTGCAGGAGCCCGGCTGCCAGGGCTGCGCAGGGGCCCTGAGTCAAGCCCGAGCTCTGGAGCTGGGAGCTAACTTCAGCCAGGTGCAGACCCAGGACAGAGGCCACTTGGAGCAGGAGGGGCTGCTGCCTGCTCTGCAGGAATCCCTGGGTGTCTCCTGAGGCCCTCCTGGTCCCTTTCCTCCAGCTGCTCCTCCTTCTCCACACACCCACGGTTAATGGTGGCCATCCCGGCAGTGGGGCATGCACTGTGCCATGGGCTTTGTGGGTATTAGCTCCTCGAGTTCTCACTGCCACCCAGGGCAGTAGGGCCCATAGGAGTCCCCACTGTGCGCCCCGGGGGATCTCTCTCAGGCCTCTCCATGACTTTGCCATACTCCCCTCCCACCCCGCTTCAGGTGCCCCCTGTGAATGATGTCCTGCATCGGCTGAAGGGTGTCCCAGAGGCCAACTTCTCCAGCATGGTCCAGGAGGTTAGTGCCTGCCCTGGGCTAACTACCTTCTCCCCCACCTGCCTGGGAATTCACAAGTGAGGGTTTTCCCCATCTTGGGGGAGGAACCCAGTTGAACCGAAGACCTGGGTCAAATCAGGGTCCCTCCTACTACATGGTGCCCCTGGGCTAGAGGCCCGTGATGCTGGTTCTTGAGTACACATAGTCTGGTGGGGGAGGCAGGCCTGGAGCTCAGAAGGAAGAGTTAGGACGCCCAAGGGAGGGGAGGCTGGAGTGGCAAGAGGGTGAGCATGCAAGCTGAGCCCCGGAGGACAGGCGCGCTCTCCTGGGTGGAGAGGGCTCTGGGGGAGGGTGCAGCGTGAGTCAGCACCTGTGACCCATGGCCTGGAAAATGCCAGGAAATAGTGAGTCAGCTGTGCTGGTTGGCTGGAGTGGAAGGTTCCAAGAGGAAGGAAGTGGGAGCTGAGACTGAAAGGGTAGGTTGGAGCTAGACTTTAGGGAAATAGACAGGCTGGTCATGTGCAGGATGGGTGGGAGAGATGAGAGGATGGCAGGGAGAGATGAGAGGATGGCACATGTCTAGGCAAGAGGGATGGGATAGAAGGGAGAGGTCTCTGAGGAGCAATGTTCTAGGGAGTCAGGTCAGGCTGGGCCAAGGGAGGGGAGAAGAAACCATTGACCAACAGAAGGGAAGGCTGCTTTCCCTCGGGCCTGGGGCATTGGGGTCACCCAGGCTGGGACACCTGGGTAGAGAGTGTGAGGCACAGCTCCTTTTGTTCTGGCAGGAGAACCTCACCTTCAACGCCCTCCCATACCTGGCCGACTTGGAAACAGCCAACATGGTCAGAGGTGAGGCCCTGCCAGGGGCCAGGCTGCCCAGCACGCCACCCCCACCCCACCCCAGCAAAGAGACTTGTTGAGAGTGGGGTGGGACAGTGGGGCAGTGGGTTGGGGAGGAGGGTAAAGGCTGTCCTCCTGGCTGGGTCTGGGCAGGTGTGGGCCTGCTCTGTGGTCCCACATGTTCTTCATGCCCATCATCTCCTCCCTGAAACCCTGGTACCTTCCCCATCCCATAAGTCCCTCCCGCTTTGGGCAGAGCTGAAGAACATGGTGACCCAGCAGCCTGCAGGACTGAGGACCCTGGCCGAAGGGTTCCCCGGCTGGGAGGCAGCCTCTCACTGGAGCCAGGCGCTAGAGAATGTGGAGCAGAGTAGCCGCCCCTACCTGAAGGAGGTGCAGAGATATGAGAAATACAGGTGCCTGGGAACCCAGGGGATAGAAACCCAGCCTCTCAGCCACCCTGGGCCCCGTTTCTAGCCCCCACCAACCCCTGGTTGTACTAAGCCTCTACCTCCATCTAAGCCCCTACTTCCTGGGCCTCTGTGTCCCCATCTTGGCTGTGTGCCTTTGAGATACGAGCCTGGGGACCCCACAGAAGAGGCGGGACCTCAGAATGTCCACACCTACACTACTGAAGTCCCAGGCTTGGCGTCGGTGGCCCCACGCAGCCACTAGGTCCTGTGCCAGCCCACCCTGGTGCCCAGCTGCCCCCCTTCTTGGTGACACCACCCTTCTCCCTGACAGGTGGGCTGTGGCCTGCGTGCTGTGCTCTGTGGTCCTGCTTGTGGTGGTCTGCAACCTTCTGGGCCTCACCCTGGGCATCTGGGGCCTGTCCGCCAGGGAGGACCCCAGCCACTCAGAAGCCAAGGGCGAGGCTGGAGCCCGCTTCCTCATGGTGTAAGGGCTGTGTGGGGACAGGGGAGGGGTCTCTCCCACAGAGCTGGCCAAATTCTTCTCATGCCCATGGACAGTTCCTGCATGGCTGCAGCAGCGAGCCCTGGGAATCAAGAGACTGAGCTCTCTTTGCGGCTTCAGTACCGACTTGCTGGGTGTCCCTGGGCAGATTACTCACCCATCTGGGCCTCGGTGTCCTCACGTGTACAAAAGGGTTGGACAAGAGCAGGAATGGCAGATAAGAAACACTTCCTCTCCCACACCAGTGGCCACTATAGTTATCAGCAGTCATTCTTCCCTCCGGAGCCGAGAGAGAGCCCCAGAATCCTTTTTGACCATCAGCACCCAGGCGGCACCACCAGAGGCAGAACCTGTTTGCCATCCCTAAATGGGCTGGTCTCTGGGACTAGGGCTGCCACATCCGGTCGTCTAGGTTGGTCACTGCGCAAGGGCCCCTGGCTGCAAAGGGGCAAGGGAGGGCTGCAGTCCTGCCTGTTTCCCTCTGAAGCCCCAAACCTTGGTCCGGGCTGTGCCTGTCTCACAAAGAAGGCCTCGGCAGCACAGGCCTGAGTTGCTGCCCCCCTGGCAGGTCATGGCTGGCAGTGCCAGGTGGCCCTGCTGAGGGCCAACCTCTGGAGCTGTCCTGGGCCCAGAGGTGGGCAGTCCTGTCCCTGAGCAAAACAGCTACTCTCTACTCTAGGTAGCCAGGGACAGCCTGGGCAGGGATCAGGGGAGGATGGAGTGGGGCAGTCAGCAGTTCTGAGTCCTCCTGGCCCCGGAGGCTGAGTCCTTGGACTCAGGGTCTGCCTCTCCGAGAGCTCTGTCCTGGGGCCGACCCACTGACCATGCTGACCTTGGGAGGTGGGTGGGGATGGAGGGTGTGGTCCAGGACAGCCAGCCTGCCCTTCCTTCTCAACCCTGTCCCTCCACCTTCCCCAGCGGTGTGGGCTTCAGCTTCCTCTTCGCTGCACCCCTCATCCTCCTCGTCTTCGCCACCTTCCTGGTGGGAGGCAACATGCAGACACTGGTGTGCCGGAGCTGGGAGAGTGGGGAGCTCTATGAGGTGGGCCTGCGCCACTCCGGGGCCCAGAGGGAGGTCAGGGGAGATGCAGCTAGAGCAGGAGGGTTAGAAGGATGTGCGAGTCAGAGGGAGCAAAAGGGAGGCAAGGACAAGAGGAATGATGGAAACAGACAGCTAAGGAAGGACAGAAAACCAGCAATGGAAAAGGAGAGAGAGCAAGAGCCAGTGGTCCCTGGAGTAATTAATACCCAGGCCCCAGCAAGGCCCCAGGAACTGCACCCAGGCCTGATCCCCTCTGTGTGCAGAGTCTGCGAAATGGGAACCCTGGTTCCCCGGCACTTCCAGCAGATGAGCTGAGGTGCTAGCCCAGGTTCTCAGCTGAAGACCAGGCTGGCCACGCCTCCCAGAAATTTGTGGGAAGTCTCTGCAAGGAGTTAGGGCCCAGGGTGATTGAGTTAGAGGCAGGTCAGGCTGCAGTCACAGGGGTGTGGTCTCTGCTGTACCAGGGTGGCGTGGGACCAGGCCCTAGTGAAGCAGGAGTGCCCTGCCCCGACCCGGCTCCAGGCCCGTTTCTCCTGTCCCATCTCCAGTTTGCAGATACCCCCGGGAACTTGCCCTCATCTATGAACTTGTCCCAACTTCTTGGACTAAAGAAGAACATCAGCATCCACCTGGCCTATCAGTGAGTGGGAAGCCTGGGCAGGGGCACAGGGCATGAGAAGGAGCCAAGGTGGGTGTCCCAGTAGCGTGGACAGCCCCCACCTGCCATCCCTTCTCTCATCTTCGAAGCCGACTGTTCTTCCCCAGACAGTGCAAGGAAGGGGCTTCGCTCTGGAGGGTCCTTCAGCTCAATGACTCCTACAACCTGGAGGAACACCTTGACATCAGCCAGGTAACGGAACTTTCTGGAAGTCTGTGGGGACCCCTTCTGCAGATCCGTGCTCCTCTGGTCTTGCCTTGTGGTAGGACCATCTCCTGAAATCGAGAAGTCTGTGAGAGCGATGGAAGTGCCTCAAGGGCAGAGGCCCCTGGTGCAGCTCAGGGCCTGGCCCACAAAGCCCTGGGAGGTTTCTAGCATGTGTAGGTGGATGGGTGAGAGCCTGCAGGATGCGACGAGCTCTGAGCACCGTGCTCCGGGAAAGACCGACCACAGCTGAAGTTGTAGCAGGAAAGGATGGGGCCAGCGAGTGTGAAGGCGTGGATGTGTGTGTCCTGACCCAGGACAGGCATTGCTGGGATGCTGCAGTCAGGAGTAGGGTGGTTGGGGCAGGGCGTGTGGCAGTGAAAACGATGGTGATGACCTTGGGTGTCCCGAGGGGAGGGCCCACCACAGCCCCCTGACTGAACTCATGCAGCTAGTAGGTACTGACAGGCGCTTCATCCTGCCCGGCCTGTTCGCTTAACCACTGGACTTTACTGGAGCTGGTGTGGAGAGCTGGAGAAACTTACTCCTGCTGGCAAGAGGCAGGTCTAGGACAGAGAGAAGGGAGGTATACTACATGTGAGGGGACGAACTTTGAGAATGTGGTTCTCCTAAGAATATGCAGAAGCTGTAGCACATTCCCTCCATCCCTTTCTCCACGCCTAAGTGACGTGGGAGTAGAGCTGCCTCAGCTCCCAGGAACTAGGGGAACCTTTCCCAAGTGTATCCTGGGAAAACCCCCATTTCTCTACCTGCCATCCTCCCCCCAGTACGTTGAGTCCCAATTCTGCATCCTTTCCAGGAACCTTTCCAACTCCTCTTGAGTCCACCACCCATCCTCAGCCCATGGTGTAGCAGGGCTAAGTGGTCCAGATTTCAGTCCCAGCTCCTTGTATGAAAATATGTAACCCGGGACAGTTTGCACAATGCCTTAGCTGCCTCCCTCTTCAGCATCTCTAGCCAGATGAAAGGTCCGTGGAGCAGACCATGTCCCAGTGCCGGGCCGCACGCACTGCCCCATGGCTGGAGGCTGGCCTGGGAGGCCTGGGAGGCCTGGGAGGGGAGGGGTCCAGTTCACAGAGAGTCTGGACAAACAGGGCTTCAGGTTCAGAGGGACTGGGCCGTCCTGGGGAGCCACCTGGTAACATACCAAACATGACCTTGAGAGTACTTGTCCTCAAAAGAGATACTAGTGAGCTGAGGATTAGGAGATAAATAAGACAAGGTGCACTTCCCAGGGCATGAGTAGGGCTCTGCCCCTTTCAAACATTTCCTGTGCCTGTGTTACTGATGCTGAAACGGTGCGGTAAGACCCCACCACTGAGAGATGAGGCCTTTTCTCCACCTAGGGAAGGCAGCGTGGGGATGGAGGAGAGGCCACCCCTTCACCTAGGAGAGCAGCTCTGGGGTCCTGGCTCAGCAGCTGAGCATGCCCCCCACCCTGTCCCCTCCCTCCCAGTATACTGCCAAGCTGCAGCAGAAGTTGGAAGGCTTCAAAGTGGACACGAAGAATCTGGACCTGCTGAGCCCAGCCGCCCGCCGGGACCTGGAGGCCCTGCAGAGCAGTGGGCTGGAGAATATCCACTACCCTGGCTTCCTGGTTCAGGTCAGCAGTGAGCACCTCAGGCCAGCCTGTGGCAGAACCAGGGGCCTGCAGGAGCTGTGGGGGGATCTCGTCCTGTCTTGTCTTGGCTCTCCACTTTCCCTCGACTCCTCCACATGTCCCGGGAGCCTCTTTCTCTTTAGGGTGTCCCAGACCATGTGTCCCCCAGCCCCAGTCCCAGCAGCACGTGTTGGTCTTCATGGTCCTGAACCCACCGCCTTGGAGAATGCTGGTGGGAATTCGCCTCTTCATCGGGTTGGGTTACACCAGAACGTGCCTCATTTTTCCCTTTTATCCTAATGGAAAATGTCTGATATATTTCACAGTTTCAGGGCAGACCCACTGTGACTGATGTGTCAGAGTGGGCTTAGCTGGTATGGGCATTTTGAAAAAGGCTGGGAGTTAGGGGGTTGGGGGAGCCAGGGTTCATCCCCTCTTGGCCTTTTCTGTCTCCAGATCCAGAAGCCCATGGTGAACACTGACATGGAGAAGCTGGCCCAGGAGCTGGAAAGACTGGCACAGACCCAAGTGAGAAGGGAGCAGAGACCTGACTAGGGAAGCAGAAGTCAGAGGGCGGCCTGGGAGGTGGGAGAGGGTGGTAGCTCTTGGACTGGGGAGGGCGTGAGGGCAAAGACAGGGGATTGAGGGCCCACTAGGGAGGGCTGGTCTCCTGGCTGGGCTTGAAGGTTTTGCAGCACTAGTTCTCACTCAAGCTCTGCCGCAAATTGGCTATATGGGCAAGTCATTCAACATCTCTGGACCTCAGTTTCTTCCTGTGTAAAATGGATTATCCTTTAGATACTTACAGATCAGATGGAGAGACATCACTCCATTCCTAAGTGCACACCACTATGGAACCCGCTAGGACAGGTGTGAGGTCAGCATGGCAGATCAGATGTCATGGCAGTTGTCCTTGGGAGCTGAAGCTCTACTGGAGAAAATGCATTTTCTTTTTATAAATATTCAGAGTTTAAAGAGTTTCTCTTAGAGACGTCATATACCTCATACCAGCCCCACATGACGGGTAGGGCAAGGGGCTCTCCTCAGTTCCAGCAGATGCCACTGCCGCTCAGACAGGTTCTGTGGCTGACTTAGGGGCACCTAGGAAGCAAGGGATGGGCCTAGAACTTAGACTTAGGCCCCCCCAAACCCGGAGTGGGCCGAGGAGCTCAAGGAGGCCTTGGTTTTTGGCATCTGAACCCAGCACTTTGCACATGCCCTCTGAGTGTCCGGGTGAACACTTTGGTGAAGGATGTGTTGGCAGAAGCTGTCCTGTCTTGGGCACAGTGCCATTCTGGTCCCTGTCCCCTCAGAGCAATTCTGTGCTGGGGCAGCAATTGCAGGAGGAGGCCCAAGGGCTCAGAAACCTCTATCAGGAGAAGGTCCTCCCCCAGCAGATCCTCGTGGTAAGTTTGGGGGCGCAGGGAGCCTGGGATCTGGGGCAGAAGAGAGGCAGGGAAGGGGCATGAAAGAGGAGGGAGGGCCTCGGAACCCTCCTTCCCTGCCAATCACTTCCCCTAAGTAGCCCTGATCTCTTCTCCACAGGCCAAGCTCAATCTCAGTGTCAGGGCCCTGGCATCCTCTGCCCCAGGTCTCCAGGTGATTGCTGGGGATGGGAGGTGGGGTGGAGCAGGTGGGCAGCAGAGGGAAGACAGAAGTAGGGGCCCAGCTGGCTTGGGACATTGCCGGCTCTCTCTGGTCCCATTGGAGGTGAAGACACGGGGGTGGGTAGGCAGGTTCTTGAGAGCCTCTGTGTCACCTGGCTAAGGTGAGTGGTTGTGTGTTACATGTTGAATTCATGAGTGGATGAGTGAGTGACTGGTTTCTGATGGAGCCGGGCACTGAGTTGAGCCCTTTTTTCCTCCCAGCTGGAGACCTCAGGTGTCCTGCACAGGGTAACTTACTTAAAAGAAGAGCTGCCTACGCAGGCCACCCTTATCCTGAGGAATGTGAGAGGGGGCACGGGACAGGGGCAGGGGCTGCCTTACAGCAGACGTGGGTTGAGGGGCTATGCACATGGGGCTCCCATCCCAGGCTTCTCCTCCAGCCCTGTCCCCTCACCTTGGCTCCCAGAACAGCCAGCTCAGCCTGTCCTGATGGCACTAAGCATGAGAGGCAAGGGGTACTGGTTCCTAGGACCCCTATCAGCCCAGGGCTCCTCTCTTTCCTGCAGGAAAGTATGTGTTTCCTGGCCCGGGAGCTGGACTACTTTTCCCAGTATGTGGCCTGGGTGAGAGAGCAGGTGAGTGGATGCTCACATCCCCCTGGCTTCAAACAAGCTCCCAGCAATACCAGTTCCTCCCCCTGTTTTACCCCACCTCTGCCCCCTAGAGCTCCTTGGAGGTGCCCTAGGCCTGCAGGATTGAACTTAAACTCCCAGCTCTGTAGCCACACCCCTGCTTTCTGGCTGGGCTCTGCTCACACAACCTCTGCCACAGCCCTTCTCTGCAGCCCGAGTGTGAGCTGGGCTGGCCGTGACCATGCTGTCCACACCTTGGTCCCGTGGCCTTCCCTATGCTGGTGCCCTTGCTTAGCTTGTCTGAGACCAGTCCGGCCCTCAAAGCCCACCTCCCCTTGCAGGTGCAAGCTATCTAGCACCTGCCCTAGGCCCGTGGGGCGCTTGCCTAACCCTGAGTGTCCCTGGGCATGCATGTGTGAGGACGTTCATGGTGCGCAGTGTATATGTGTGTGTGTGCACACACACACAAGCGTTGCCTGTGCAATAAGGATGTGACTTAAGGAACAGTGCTGGGCACACAGCTTAATACAGATTTCTGAATGGGACGGAAGGGGTGGGATCTGAGCAGTGACCCCATGTCAGCAGGGCCTCGTCTCTCCGTGCCCCTGCAACCATGGGTCTGTGTACTACTTTGCAGCAGCTCCCAACTGTCCCTGAGCCTCTCTGGGTCCCTGTCAACCTTTCTCTGAATGTGGGGCTGAGCCTCTCTGCATGTGCCTGCCTCATGTTGACACACAGGTGACTCAGCGCATTGCCACCTGCCAGCCCCTCTCCAGAGCCCTGGACAATGGCCGTGTGATCCTGTGTGACATGGTAGCTGACCCCTGGGTGAGTGCCCTCAGCTCATCAGGCCTCAAGGATGTTGAGACCCCCATGGGAGGGGCAGTGTGACCAGGGCATGAGACGAGGCAGGGCCCCTGCCCTCAGGCCTGAACCCCAGCCCTTCCCCTCAGCTCTGAGAACGTGTCCCAATCCCCCTCAGTGAAGTAGGGGGCCTGGGGCGTGGGGGGGTGGGGAGGTCGCTGCTCAGCTGCAGTGACCTAACCTCACTCCCTCCGCCCCAGAATGCCTCCTGGTTCTGCCTCGCGTGGTGCACCTTCTTCCTGATTCCTAGCATCGTCTTTGCCGTCAAGACCTCCAAATACTTCCGTCCCATCTGGAAACGCCTCAGGTGAGGAGGCTGCCAGGACTGTGGGGAAAGTGGGGACCCAGGAAGGGTCCATCCGGCTGCGGGCCCCCTGCCCCACCCCTCCTGAGGCCTCCCAGGCAGAGGTGGCTCATGCCTAGCCCTGAAGGGTCACACACTCGGGAGTCCCCGGGCCTGCTCCATCTTGTTCTTGCTGGAGCACATGCACCCAGGCACGGCTCCGTGGAATTCTTCCTGCCCTTGGAGAGCTTCCAAGGTGCGGAGATCAGGGGTTGGGGGTCGCCACCTAGTCCTCACACCCCTCTCTCCGCAATGCCACAGTTCCGCCAGCTCTGAGGAGACTCAGCTCTTCCACATCCCCCGGGTCACGTCCCTGAGGCTGTAGGACCGCCGTGGGTGAGTCTCTCTAACCCCTTATTCCTGGATGCTGGGTTGGGCGTGAGACGGAAGGGAAGGGTTTGGGAGCTGGGATCTCTAGGTCCCAGGAGGGCAGGAGGTTCTGGGATTTGGCGGGGTCTGGGGTTGGACGTGGCACGTCCAGCAGCAGCGCTGACAGGCCTGGGACCCGCCCCATCTCCCCGCCCCTGTTTGGTTCTTAACATAACAGTGGTATTTGCTGGCTGTGAGGTGATGCCCACGCCGCCTGCCTTCCTCCTTGGACTTGGCCTGGACCGGAAGACTTGTGTCGCTCTTGCCCCAGAGCCCGACTGTCTCTCACTTCCCGTTACCTGACCCCATTTTGCCTGTCTGCTTTCTAACCCCTTTCTGCTCACGAACTCCTTCATTCCTTCTCAAAAACACACTTAAGTTTTGTTGAGCTGCAGAGCCCGCAGGCTCTTCCAGTGTCTGACCCTTATCCTCCTGCTGCAATATATCAGCACCAGGAAGAGCCTGTTCTCCATCTACTGGAAGCCCTTCCTCTGCCCTCGGGAGGGACAGAGGCCCGGTGCAGTCCCACTCCCTCACGCCCCACCGCAACTCCTCTCCAAGCCCCTTGCCCCCTATCCTCATGTGGCCTCCCAACTTGCCCAACTTCATTCTGTCCCCTCCCCAGTCCTTATATCCTCCCTCCAGGAAGCCCTTTTCCCCCTTCAACCCCTCTTTACCTTATCCTGCTGTCTTGCTGGGCCCCAGGAAGACTAGTTAGTCCAACCAAATGAATCAGGTAAAGTCACCAAGCAGGCCAGGGGCCACCATGGCCCAGGCATGGGCCGCCTGTAGACTCTGCCTCATGGCGCCTGAGCCCTCCACTGCCTGGGGAACTGAGGTCCCTCAGTGGGGTGAGCAAGGCCTGTCTGAAGGCTGAGTCAATCCCCCGCCTGCATCCTGGGTTGGAAGTAGTGCTGCCGGCCCTCACGTCCTCTCTGGGCACCGACTCCCTAGGAAGGTACCTGGGGCCTGGCCCAGAGCAGGGACTCCCCCTAGGTCCCCCAGAAGTTGCCTCTACATCAGCCCCCCATCCCCAGCTTTCCTTGGAGAGATCTTGTGGCCACACAGGACTGGCCCTTCTCCTTCTGTCCAGTGCATGTGGCCTAGGGTCATCCCTGGCCATCCCTGTGCCCTCTGCATGCTGGACACTGAGGCCCAGAAATGGGGAAGAGGAGGAAGAGAGAGGAGAGGGGATGGATAGGGCTTCAGATCCATTAAAGTATTCTCACTTCCTAAGCCTTGGCCTTGGGTCTTTGACACCAGCCCTCCTAGTTAGGGCCCCTGGCAGTCGGTGTTTCACGAGAGTTTGTGGAAGGAGACTTCGAGGGCCCTTCTGACCACAGGCATCCAGGGGTTACCCTACAGCAGATGGGGAGCGGGCAGACCTGGGTTTGCATCCTGGCTCAAACGCCTGGTAGCTGGGGTGCCTCGAATGTGTAATGCGGGTCCCCTAGACCTCCGTTCCTCCATTTATAAAATGCAGTTCACAGTCAAAGCCAACTCATACGGTTGTGAAAAGCAAGGCAATGTGTGGTGAGCCTGTGGCAGGGGCCTGGCACAAAACACATGCTCCGGTGCTGCTATTCTTTGCCGTGACTGCTCCGGGCCAGGGACAGAGCTGGGTCTGTGCAGGTACAAGGAAGAGGGAGACGGGTCCCGGTCCCACGGTGCAAAGCCCTTTAACACTGTAGTCTGCTTTGTTTCAGGGGGTGGTTATGTTTAATTACATCTTACAAACAAGCAGCAAATTTACTACTAGGAATTAGAGTGGTGTGTACACAGGGTATTGTCACTATGGCAAGCACACTCTCAGACAAGCATTGAATGTAGCACAATTGCCTCTTTTTGGCTTTTCCAGGGTTTTCTGGCTTGTTTCTCCTCTGTAGCCCTGCACAGGGGGACTGTAGCACCCTGCACTTTAAGAATGAAATTGATGGGATAAAAATAGAAATAGAAAATGATTAAAAAATCATTTCTAGTTCTCTGTCAAAATTGCCTATCTTATCTTTTATATATTTGATCAAACTAAGCACAGTTATTTTAAATTTCAGTAACTCCCTAATATGGATCCTCTATGAGTCTGTCTCCAGCCTCTACTGTTTCTCTCGTTTTCGTTCATTTGTCTTGTTTCCTTACATACCTGGCGATGTGTTATTGAGTACTGTGCATTGTATCTGAAAACCTGTAGAAATAATTTGAGGCATAGAATGAAGTTATCTCCCTCCATGAGTATTATATTTACACCTGGAAGGTGGCTTGGGATCTAGCCAGCGAGGACTGTTTTAATCTACTTTCAGGGACTGAGATGATTTGGGGTCCCAACTGAAATCACGAAAGATCGCCAGGTGCCCCCTACTCTTGGTGGGCTCAGTTTTTGCCTCCTCAGTCCCAGAGGCTGTTAACAGCTCGCTCATCATCTTCTGGGATCAGCGGACCCCCAAGGGAGACAGTAGCTCCAGATGCCAAGCTCATGTCTCTCTGTTTCCTTCTTTCCCCAAATCTGGGCCCTGTGATCCTTCCCTGCCTGTTTGCTCCCTGATACCCTCAGTCAAACTTTGAAAAATATTTATTTTGAGCAGCTTTTAAGTTGTTCTCAGATGGAAATTTAATTCAAATGACCTACTCCACCATGATCAGAAGTAGTGGTCATGAAAATTAACTGATTTTCCCTCTGTGAATTGGGAAAGGCTGCCACGCACTGACTTTGGTATCCAGAAATCTTTGCCAGGACAACAGAACACTAACTTTCCAAAGGAGCATAGCTTGGAGAGTATGGCATAGGCTCTGGTAACCCGGGGATAAGGATGGCACTCTTGGCAGGTGACAGAGAGACAGAAATAGCGACGGAGAAAAATATATCACCTATTTTCCCAGTTTGAAAATGCTGGAATCCTAAAATGCCGGTCCTACTTTAGGCGCGAAACTAAGGCCCTTCATGGTCACGTGCTGATCTGTCCTGAAGGGGTGCTGGGTGGGCGGTTGTCCTTGTTTCCCAGCTGAGCAAGTGACGCTCCAAGAAGCTACATGCTGGTTCAAGGTCTCCGAAGTTGGAGCCCAGCTGGACTTGGGTTCAGGTCTCCCGGCCCTGGTGTCCCTGGCTGCGCTGCCAGTTGCCATTTTCTGTGAGTGGGCGGCTGGGGAGGCCTTGTCTCCAAGAAGGTTTGATTCAAGTGTCCTTGCTGTCCCTGTGGCAGGAGGGACGACAGATTGGAGGCCCCAGGGAGTTCAGCGAGCCTCTCCGGCCTGGCCATCCCAGAGCAAAGACCCTGTGAGCCTTAAGTGGCAGATTCTGCCAAAGACATACCACGTGGGCCAGGGCCTCTGAGGTCCCAGGTGGTCGGCCAGGACCATTCCAGCAGGCTCCAGGTGTGCAAAGGAAGGGCCACATGGCTAGAGGTCTGCTCAGGCCACCTGAGGAGACAAGCAAAAACGTTAACATCTTTTGAACTCTGAGTATAAACTCAGAAGTGTGCCAAGCAGTTCACATAAGTTAGCTAAGAGGTAGGCACTGTTATTCACCTACTTATGATTGAGAAAACCAAGGCACAGTGGCACGCAGGCTTAGTAGAAAGGGCACAACTTATCCAAAAGGATCAACTAGTGATGGCATTTCAGGTGGTAGCTGAATTCTCTGGAGTCAGCCCATGGCCTGACTCTGGGTGCTTGTGGGCAGTGTACCCCTCCTCTACCCTCCCAGAGCCAGGGCCTATCCAGGCCTAGCTCCCAGTGCCTGGGCTCTCTGGGGACTGAATGCCAGGGTCTGAACCAGGAGGCTAGCAGCCAGCCTGGTCCATCATGTGCTGGAAAGAAGCCCCTTCTCCTTAGTCCCTGATCCTTGCTTGCCTTCCTGGACATGCCACTCCTGGAGCAGTGGGCACACACCCCTCTTACACAACGCACAGACCACTGCAGCCACGGGGAGGGGGGAGGCGGTGTGTGAAGAGAGGTCACCCCAGCCCTGGGCGTCTGCAAGGGATGCAGAATTTTAGGCAGCCTGAACCCTCCCCACACTGAGGTATCTAGGAGTCAACTGTTGAGGTTAGAGGAGGGAGATTTGGGGGACGTAAGCTGAGCCCAAGCAGAAGGGGTGCCCTCCCTTCAAACCAGAGGAAGGGAGCTTTAAAGAAAGCCCCCAGAGAGCATCGTGGTGTCCCTGCAGTTAGAGAAATCCAGCGGACTGATGTCTTGCCCCCATCTGCAAAGTCTAGAGGGCAAGAGCCAAGCTGGCTCCTTTGCTGGCCATGCCTCAGAGAGGGCTGCTAGCCCCAGTGAGGGCCTCATGGGAGGGAGTCGGGGTGGGCTCTCAGGACTGGTACCAGGAGGCTCGCCTGGAGAGGGAACAGACCTCAGCAGAGAGGAGGTGGAACTGCCACAGGGTGTCGGGGCTCCTTGGCCCCCTCGAGGCCTTTGTGAAATACCCTAGTAAGGTGGGCGGCGGGGAGGTGCCCGGCAGTGGCCAGGCTCTGGGGTGCTGGGGACATACCCACAGGAGGGTGGGCTGTAGCTTTACACATCCCCCAAGCCCCAGTGCAGTTCCAGGAGAGCTCCAGTGGGGGGGCCCGGCCACAGCCCCTGCTGCCCGCGGGCCCCACTGCAGAGCAGGACCGCTGGCTGTCACGGGGCCTGGGCCTGCAGGTCTCCGTTCGGCTGCGGGAGGGCAGGGCCAGGGCTTGGTGAGGGCCGGCGGAAGACGCCGTAGGGCTGTGTGCAGTGGCTTTGCTGCCCCACAGCCGTGCTGGCTCAGCAGCGTGGCGATGCCCTGAGCCTGCAGCTCCCGGGTGGGGCGCTGTTTGGGGGCGGACATTTCTGAGCTCCTGTGACGAAGGGCTTCACATGGCCCCGAGGGGCCTTCCTCACATGCTAGGGCTCTTGGTAGGGCGCGGGCCCCAAACCTGACACTGTATTGATGTCCTCTCTCCCCTCCACACCCCGTTAGCCAGGGACCAGAGAGCCACGGCCCAGGAAAAGAGCCTAGGAGAGAGATCCAGGCAGGGGCTCCGTGGAGCCAGCTTTGACGTGCTGAAAGAGGACTGTGAGCTTGGGGCCGGAGTGGAGGGGATCGTGAGCAACAATCGAGGAAGGTCCAGAAAACCCCAAGACTTGTGGGTAGGAGTGGTGAGAGCCCTCCCCAAGGTGGGATTAGAGCAGGGCCCTAGCCGGCTGAAATGGTTCAGCAGTGCCTCCTCTTAGAAGTGATGTGTGCTCAGGCGCACCAGAAGGAGTCACAGCCTTCCTCCAGGCTGGAGGTGATTCCTTCCTCTCCCCCTTTCAAGTCCCCAGCCTCGGGCTCCCCACCCACTGCCCTCCCAAGTGAGGAAAACCACAGCTGAAATCCGTCAGCCTGAAGGGTTCACGCTGACAAGGGGCGGTTCTCTTGCAACCATCCTTAGCCTTTTTTGGGTCTCATAACTGCCCAAGAATCTTTGGACTCCCAGACCCACTCCCAGAACACTTGCAGCCGCCTCCACACTGCTGCCGGGGCCTCCCAGCCTCGCTGAGGCCCCGGCTTCAGGGAGTCCCAGGCTTCCAGCCCCTCCTGCCCTTTCTAATTCCTGCCTTCCCGGCAGGAAGTGCCTGGGGCTCTGGAAGGGGCCTTGGGCTGGGCAAAGATGTGGCACGGGCGCCCCCCCCCAGATGTTTGCTTAATGAGGGGCTCCCCCTTCAGCGGGAGCTTCCCTAGGCCCAAAGGCATGGGGACGTGATAGGGGAGAGCAGCTGTCCTGTTCTGTCGCAGCTTGTTAGCTTGGAAGAAAGCATCTCCAGGCAGTGGGAGCTCGATGAGCCTGCCAGGTGGTGTGGTGGTGGGTGCTTCTCCAGAGGGCAGCACTGACCTGGGGACTGGGCTTCTGTGACCCTGCCTCCTGAGACCACACTGTAAGGAAGGCCTGGCTGCCTTACCCGGTGTGCTGGGTAAGATTCCCTGCCGATGTATGGAACATGGAGGGTGGGGGATCCTCCATGGATCCGCTTTGCATTGAAAGGAACAGGCTTTTTGTACCAGGTCTGTCCTTTTCTAGCCTATGACCCTGGGAAAATCGTGTAACTTTCTTGGGTCTCTCCTCATCTGCAGAGTGAGACCATGACACTCACCTCCGACGCCCCTGTGAAGACTCAAAGTGCTCAGTGAGCCCTGCTTGCGGGAGCTTCTCAGAGCCAAAGGTCACCAGCTGAAAGGCCTCTGGATTGACAGGGAACTTGGCTTCTCGCCTGACAGCTGTACAAGGGGCTTGCTGTCAGCCTTCTCCCAGGACACAGCCGTGGGCTGGGACCAGTGAGTGTAAGGTCCAGCCTGTCCTGGAAGTCCAGCGGGGCCAGACACCTGGGTCACCTCCCACTCTGGAAAACCAGCCCTCCTTGCCTCAGTGGGTCAACAGCTCCAGACTATTTTTTCCCCCCAGGATCTGAAAGTTGGAGCTAATTGGCTGGCTAAAAAAAAGAAAGAAAAGGAGAAGGGTGGGCAAGTGCTTCTGTTCTGGCTGCAAAGGAGGGGGTGTCTCAGGGCTCTGTTTCCATGGGAACCACTGGCACAGGCTGGCTCCTTGGGGTGCAGAAAAGGGAAACTTGGCAGAGGTTTTAGGCACCTGGTTCCTGGGTGGTTTCCCTGGGGACTGAGCAAATGGCCGGGAGTCTGCCCTCCTGAGGGGCAGGGAGGCTCTCCCCTCTAGAATGCCCAGGGGCCCTCAGCCTCCCCTCCACGCCCCGACCCAGGAGTTCCAGCAGGTCCCTCCGCCTCCCTGATGTGGTCCCAACCTCAGACCTGGGCAGCGACAGACGACAGGCCTTGGAGAGATGGGCTACTTCGGGGGTGTCAGGGGCTCAGGCTTGGTTGGGTTGAGGGGGAGCGGCTCCCACACTGCAAGCACCTCATGGGGTAAAAGAGAGGTGGTTAAGGGTGAGGAACAGACGAAAGAGACAGAAGAGCCCCTGTGTGCGACTTGAAGTGGTCGTAGTGGCTGTCGCCATCTCCTGTGCTGCGGTCCCATCTGTGAGGCCATTTGGACCCAGGGCCACAGAGTGATGTCCCCACCAGGAAGATGCTACAGGGCCGGGGTGACAGGGGGCTGGAGAAGTCCCGGGGAGACCCCAGGCCCTGGCCCAGTGGGACCCCCTCTGTAGTCCATCTTGACTGTGAGGTTGACTGCTGGTCACTCCACTGCTATCATGAGGAAGGGCCAGAAGCACGGGGAGCAGGCAACCAGCTGGGGGTGGCAGGCGACAAGGAGGGGAGGGACTGGCCTGCTCTGTAGGACGCCTCCAGGGGCAGCCTAAGCTCCCTGCTGTCCCCTGCCCTCTCCAGGCAGGACCACCTGCTGCAGCTCCCCTTCCCCTCAGCCCAGGCTCTCTGCACCCCCACCCACCCCTTCCCCTGGGGGAGCAGGGGATTGTGTGTTAGAGAAAGAGACAGACTGCAGGGAAGGCCCAGAGGGAGCTGCTCAGAGTCACACAGAAAGACTTCAACAGCCTGAGAAGGCAGGGAGCCATTTATACAGAGTGGGACAGAGAGCCTGGGAGGGAGACTGAAAATGTGCAAGAGAGAGAAAGACATTGAGAGAAGGAGGCACACAGAAGGGGTGGAGCGGGTAGAGGCAGGCAGGGAAGGAGGGATGGGCAGGGGGCGGGCGTGGAGGCGCCGTGACAATTACGTCTGGGTCCAGGCAAACATGAGGCAGCTGCCAGCCAACCCGGCAGTCCTCTTCTCCTCTGCTGGGAAGCAGGGAGGCTGGCAACAGTTTCGTTCAGCACCCAGGATGCAGCGGGCCAAGGTAAGCACTGTGGGCTGGGCGCTTGCCCCAGGGTGGGGAGCAGGGGCTTCTGTGGGTGCCCTGGACCAGGGAGCCTTTTGTGCCTCCTTTTTGACTCAGTCCCCTGCAGTCCCCTGCAGGGTCACGTTTGGAAAAGTAAGTGTTGGGGTGTCCTGGCTGGGAGACTAAAATCTTGGGGCCCCATTTGGACGGGAGAGGCTTTAGGTGTTTGTGGAGCAGAAGCTGGACAGAGGAGCCATGTGGCGGGTCCTGCTCAGTTAGATCGCTGGACCCTGGGCCCGGCCCGGAGCCCTTAGAGTTGGGTCGGGCTGAGTGCTGGAAGCGGGTGTCTAATGCTTGAATGCTGGTCAGTGAATGAATCTCTTAAGTATGGGATGATTAATGAACGCCCACTTCCTAAGGGCTATGAGATCCCAAACAAGACACATGCTAATTGTTCCCTCTCTGTAGGGGCTTCTAGGAGGTTGGGGAGAGAGAGATAAGGAGAATGCCTGGGACCGAGTTCAAGGAATAGTGGTGGGGTATTGGAAAGGATGAAGGACAGTTAAATGAAGAAGAATGAGTAAGGGAAACAAGCTGCCCCAGAGCACAATTAACACTCGGTAAACCTGTCCTGATGCCTTGTAAGCTCTTCACATGTTTGAGACAGTCTCGCTTTGGAAGGAAGAAAAAGCACCAGGGTTAGATCTGGCTGCTTGTAACAGAATTCCCCAAATTAACAGTGGTTTGAATAAGGTTGTGCATTTCTTTCTCGCGTGGAAGTCTGGAGGGAGGCGATAGAGGGCTGTCACAGAGACCCCATGGTTGGCAGGGACTCAGGCACCATCTGTCTCACTGGTTTCCATTCTTGAGGTTACCTTAAAGGCCAACATGGCTGCTGGAGCTCCAGCAAGCACACGGAGGCAGCAAGAAGTAGAAAGAAAGAGGAGCAAAAAGAACTCAATAAAATGAGGGTCTGTGAAATATGGAAGAATGGATACTGTACTGGCATCTCCCACTCTCCACCCAACTGCACCTCTAAGGGGGATTCCTGCCTCTCGTTCACCCATGAGGACAAGCAGCCCAGAGGGGGCTGGGGCCCGCTCCAGGCCACACTGCCCCAGAGCCCGGGCTGCCCTGCCCTGTCTAGTCCATCTCCCAGGGGGCCAGGAGCATGGTGACAGGGCACGTTGGAAAGGTGCTTTCTCTCTGGTTGCCTCAAGTCTCCCCAGCCACCTCCAAGCAGGCAGGGCAGGAGTAGAGAAACTCCCCCCTTGTCGTGGGCTCACAGGCTATGTGCTCACTGTACACACAATCACAGCATGGTCATGTGCATCCACAGACATCAGTATGAGTGTGCAGGGCACACCATACCTGTGACCATGCCCACTGCTGATGGCGCTGCATGGCCTGCATGCACGCAGAGGGAGGGGTTTCTAGTCAGGCTGCTCCAGATACGCACCAGATGGGAGATGATCCTCCTCTGGCCTTCCCTCTGTGGGCCCTAGCTGCCAGAAGGCCACCTGCTGCCCCTGCCACATGGACAGAGTGAGCGGCTTGGGTCCTGCAGGTGCTTCTGGCCCTTCCCTTGGCCGTTATGACCCCACGCCGCCTTCTGCCACCCCTGTCCCCACCGGATCTCACTGGCCTTGTGCCTGCCAGTGGCCTGCATGTGACTGGCCTCGCCAGAGCTGGAATGGATCCTGCACCTCCTGGTGCTGGCCAGGCACGGATGGTGGTCTTAGGGGAAGCTACCACTCAGTCCACCAAGGTCAGCACAGGGATTGCAGAAAATAGCCTTCCTCTCCAGTGGTAGCAGGGACTGCAATTCAGAGTCCAAGCTGGGAGCTGGCCCCGAGGGACCCGGCCTCAGCTGCCCCTGATAACACACCGTGGGTGTTCAGCCCCTCCACCTCTCCGTGTGCTCCATCTTCCATGGACCTGCAGAGTATCCCAGGAAGGCAGGCACTGCTGCTTCCCCTTACATAGACGCTGAGTGGCGAGTGGCCTGTCCAGTGCAGCACCAGGACTTGAACTGCCTGAGCTCTGAGGAAAGCAGAGCAAAGAGAACTTCCAGGGCATCTGCTCCCCCATTTCCAAAGATAGTAAAGCCCTGAACTGAGATAATTGAGATGGGGAATGAAGAGGCTCCGACCGTTCTTTAGGTAGAGTCTGGGGGAGAGTCAGGGTTGAGGGGCACTCCTCTCTCATGGCCTTGCCAACAGGCCCTGCCCCTGCATTACCTCCCGGGGCCCCCATGCAGCCCATGAGGTAGCTCTTGGTATTGTACCCATTTTACAGATGAGGAAACTGGGGCCTGCCCTAGATTGCAAGCTACAAAGTATTATCACTCGGATTTGAACCCTGCTCCATCTTACTCCAAAGCTCAGTTCCCTAGGGCTTGCAGGGAGGGATGGGGAGGTCATGGAAGAAGATAATAGGGGGAGAGGGACACGACTGTAACCAGGCAGCTGACAAGGTACCCATCCCAGTTGGAGGCTGGCTCCGTGGGCCTGTGAGTGCACACAAGCCAGACCCCACCGCTGGCCATCCCCTGAATTAGCCATGTGACCTTGAGCCAGCCACAGCCCCTATCAGGGCTGCGAATCCAGAGCTACAAAGGAAAGGATCCCAATGTTGAATTCAGGACCCCCTTTGTCATCAATATCTCCCAGAAGAGTGGGAGGTGCTTTGCTGACGTGGACTGGCTCAAACCCATCTGTCCTCCCCACCCTGCCCCAGTGTGTCTCTGCTGAGGCCCACAAGCAGCTGCAGAGCTCTGAATGTGGTCTCTGCGAGGGAGAAGGGCAGCCTTGCTTTCCAATGCAAAGAAAGAAGAGGGGAGAGAATTTGGCAAGTCTTCCTTCGTTGGTGCTCCAACCCGGGGGCAGAGCAGGAAGCAGGGCCCCTGAGCAGTTCAGACACTGCAGCACCACCCCCAGCTCCCTGTCCCCAGCTGACTGATGCTTCCCTTGAGCAGGTGTATCTGTCAGCTGTGATCAGCGCATGTCCCAGGTGCCACAGAGCAGCCATGTGACAGGGAGAGAAGCAAGGGTTCTGCAAAGCACCAGAGCTGGAGCGAGAAGCTAAGGCACGACAGCTGAGAGAGGGCCTGTCCCCTCCCAGCAGGCTGAGCCTCCCATCTCTGATCTGCTGTCTCAGCTCTCAGGCCAGCTTTCATGTCCCTGGGTGCAGGGCTAAACTGTGCTCAGCTAGGCAAGACAGCTGCTGGTCATCCCCAGCCTCACCCCAGCCTTGCCCATGGCCCCCTGCCCTCCCCCACCGCATGCTTCCAGGGTAGGGCAAGGATAACCTGGGTCCCCTGCTGCTGATGACAGCTGCTGTATCCAGCCCATCCTGGCCTTAACTTCAGATCCTCTCTCCAGGGGGGTACTCTGGGCAGTGACCCCAGACAGCAGGTTTCTAGCGTGACTCTGAGCTTGGCAGGGTCCATCCCTTAAATGGGCCTTAGTTAGCTTTTGCCAGGCCCCCACCTGAGGTTGGAGACTTGTGCTGACCAGCAGGGTGAGGGGTAGACATGGGAGCCCCCACCAAAGATGCTTGTAGACCTCCTGCCCCGCCCTACATGCGCACACATGCCCACTGGCCCATCACAAGCCCTGTCCCCACCATTTGTACTGAAGGGCCCTGGCCAAGAGAGGAAGGTGGCCTGAGGGGGTGACATGGCTGCACCTTGTCAGCTGTTGACCTGGCTCTGCACCAGGCAGATCTGGGTTCAGGTCCAGCCCTTTCATGTGTTAGTTGTGTCCTCAGACAAGTTATTTAGCTCCTCTGTGCCAGATCTTCTCATTTTCCTGGGAGAAGTATCATCAACCTCCTAGATAAATGAGACCCTATACCAAGCCCCTGGCACAGCCCCTGGCACACAATGAGAGCTCCATATATGGCAGCAGCGTCAATGTCATTACTTTCTGGTTATTGAGTGGAGCCTGGGACTTGTCCCCTAATGAGAATGTTGTCTGTGAGCGGCTCCAGTCTCTGCCCAGTTAATGAGACACCCTCATCTCCTCGGCAGCAAGAGGCAGGTGGGAAGCCTGTGATCTGGCCGAGGTGGCAGCCAGACCATCAGAGGCAGGCCCGGGACAGCCCGGTTTGCCCCTCCCTGCTCCAGTGCTCTGAGCGGGGCAGTGCACGTGTGCATGTCTGTGTGCGTCCGAGAGCATGTGCACGTGAGTGTCAGCAGGGACTCGTGACAATCGCAGCTCCCCCGTCACACGGCTAGCTGTCTGGCCCGCATCTGTCGGTGCCCAGGGGCAGGTGGAGAATCAAAGCTCCCATAAACCCCCCCCACCCCAAATCCTCGGGGCCTGCACAACGCCCACCGCCTCTTCCTGCCGTCTGTCCCAGATGACGGAAATAGAGCAGGCGACAGCAAGCGGGTGCTCAGTGAGCCAGCCCGCACTGCAGTGGTCCGGGTTGGCTGGGGGCTGGGGACAGGCAGCTCCACGCCTGAGCAAGGCCTGCACGTCCCCAGCTGGCCCAGGCTCGGGCTGTGCAGCAGCCCCCTGGGGAGGGAAGGAGGTTGAGAACCTGAGGCCGCTTCGTGCCGTAGACAAGGCCCAGAATTTCCATCTGGGTGGAAGCACTCTACCTTACCCGCACTTTCAAACCTACCGAGGAGCTTTATAAAAATAGAGCCGCACCACCCCACTCAATCAGATATGCAGCCCCCAGGCCGGCAGAGCTGAGCAGAGTGAGCTCACCTCCCTGCTGCGCACTGGTGGGTGTGGGCTTGGCCCTGCCCCTCGCGCTGGCCAGCCGGACCCTCACCCAGCATCAGAGGGGGGAGAACAGAGAAAATGGCTCCTGTCGGGGCTTTGTATATGTCACCTCATTTGACCTTCCCCATAGCCCTACGAAGGTATTATTATTATCGCTATTATGCCGTTGAGGAAACTGAGGCCCTGAGTCCCCCCGGGGCTCAAGCCCCTGTCTGGCTGACCGCGACTACTTCACACTGTGCTTGGCTGCCTGATGTGACATGAACCTGTCTGAAATCCCCCCTCCCTCCCCAGCCAAGTGAGTCTTGTGAGCCGGCAGCTGGTGGGTCCTGGTGGCCCCTATGAAGCCCTTCGTGCTGTTTCTCACACAAACTTCTAGAGCTTTTGTGGGGGGAGCTAGTTTTGCTTTTTGCATATGCATTTACTCAAATGACGTTACCTCTGGGTAAGGGGCCTGGATGTTTCACTCGAGTTTGCTAGGACCCTCCTTGGCCTCCCGCTCTGCTCCCCCACCCTGGACAGGCTACCATGTGCCCACAGGTCGCTTCTGCCAAGCCATCTCTGGGATGCTTTCTGGGGGTTCTCTGGAACTACGGGGGTGAGAACCACAGAGCCTGAACTAACTCTTTGAAGGCCTCGCCTCAGGTGCCCCTGACAGCCTGGTCAGAAGGGCCCCCACGGTGAAGCCGTGTCCACTGCGCATGGGGCAGCGAGCACGAATAGCTCCGCCGTGGTGACTTTCCTTGCAGGGGCCTGCGGGAGGTGGGCAGCCTCTAGGGGGCTGTCCCGGGCCAGGTCCTGGGGGTTGTCTGAAGCGGCCTGGCTGAAAACTCAGGTGTTGGTGCCCCTGGTGGAGAGTCTGGACCATATCCGGGGGAGCTGGAGAGTGTGAGGGCTCCGTCTGCTTCATACAGCCCCGGGGTGACGGGTGTCACAGGCACGAGGAGTCCGTCACCGCCCACGTCTACGGCAGACCCTACATACCCATCACACTAGTATCTCTGCCTGGTCTGGCTCAGCAACCCCCTTCCTCCCCTGGACTGGGGCAGCCCCCAAGTTGGCCTCGTGACTCATTGTCCCCCAGCCCTCCACCGGGCCCCCTTTCGGAAACAAACCTGACTCGCTCTAGCTGGGTTGGAGAGAGGAGCTGGGGCACATTGAGCCCTGGCAGGACGAGGCTGCCCCGAGTCCCCAGAGGGCAGGCCTGAGAACCAGACAGAGCAGTGCTGGTGACAGAAATGTCCTACGAGCCACCGGACGTCACAAATGTTCAGGTGGTCACCTTAAAGAAAGTGAATTTACGAAGTGAAATTATTTTTAATAATGTTTTATTTAGCCCAGTGTAAATATTATTTCAATGTGTAATGAATATAAAAATTATCAAGATGCTGTTTTACATTCTACTAAGTAAGGATTTGAAATCAAGGGTGTATTTGCACGGACAGCGGGTCTCAGTTTGGACTAGCCACGTTTCCAGCACTCAGCAAGCCTCCCACAGCGAGTGGCCGCTGTACGAGGCAGCACAGACCCGGAGGGCTCAGCCCCTTTGCTGGCAGCTCGTACTGTGCCCTCCCTGACTTTGCCTTGTCTGCTGTAAGCTGTGTTATTGTTTCTTATTTTTTCTTTAAATTAATTCAAATTTTACATTTTAATAAATTCCTTTAAAAGGGAATCTTTTAATCCGTGTAAATAGAAAGCCATAGCAGTTGCTGAAGTGGAAGGTAACCATAGCAATGCCATGCAAACAACCCCAAAGCATTAAATTCCTGCCTCCCCCACTCCAGTGCCTGCTGAGGCTGCCCCCGTCTGTGTTACTGCAAGTCAGAAGGCACTGCAGGCACCCAGAGCCTAAGCCCTCTCCTGTACCAGGTAGGAGCCCCTCCCAGGCACCCGGGGGCACGGCTCTGCTCCCTGGAGCCAAAGCCTCCTGACACACCTGGAGTTGAGGAAGTTGGGTTGACTCCTCACTGACTTGCGTGAGAGCGAGGCCACCCCGGGGAACCAGCAAGCTTGGTAAGAGGTGCGAGGAAGAACCTATTACACAGGTTGGGCTTCAGCTGGGCAATTTGGAGGAGGATCTAAGGAACCTCAAAAGGTTGTTGTGAGCATTAAATAAGACAACCTCTCCAAACACCTAAGTCAGAGTCTGGCACGTAGTAGGTGCATCGTCAGCATGGCTCCCTTTCTACCCTGTTCCCCACAGACCTGGGCACGTGGCAGGAAGCTGACATCTGCTCCTAGCCCATCTGGCCAGGCAGGAGCTGCAGGTCTCAGCTCTGGGGTGAGTGTCAGGGAGTGGCTTTGCCCACCTGCAGCCTCTGTCTCTGGGGAAATCTTGTGTGTCTCAGAAGAGGCTGAGGTCCTGAAGGCCAGCCTAGAACCATTTCTGGGACGTGGCCCTAAACACCTACAGGTGTGCCACTGGGAGCTCTGTGTGAACGCAGGACACAGCTCCTCTGGCTTCATTGGTCTGTCATCTAACCCTGACCATCCCTGGGGTCCTGGAGGATAGAAGGATGGCTCTGTCCCCTGTGACAACAGAGCAGAAAGAGAGAAATTCTCAGTTGAATTATGAAAGAGCATCAGGGGACTTCCACCCAGTGACTTGTGAACATTTATTGAGGGCTTTGGGTGCGTTGTTTTTTACACTCCTTTTTGTGTATATGAGGTTATTTTTAATTGAAGCTTTATTGAGATAACTGTAGGTTCATAGGCAGTTGTGAGAAATAATACAGAGAGATCCCACGTGCTGCTTACCAGGTCTGCCCAATGGAAGCAGCCTGCAAACTAGAGTACAAGAAAGATCACAGTTAGGATATCAACGGCGACAGAGTCCACCGATCTTATTTGGATGTCCCCAGCTGTGTGTGCACGCCTGCGTGTGTGTGCTCTTGCGTGTGCTGCTGTATGGCCTTATCGCACAGGAGGTGTATCCATCATCACCATGAAGATCCAGAGCAGTTCCATCACTGGATTCCTCACTGCCCTTTGGTGACCATACTTCTCCTCCCTCCCGCCTCACCACCCATCCTTAACCCCTGGCCCAATAATCTGTTCCGTGTCTAAAACATTGTCATTTCTAAATGTTATAGAAGTAGAACTGCACAATATGCAACCTTTTGAGCTTGGCTCCTTGCATTCAGCATAATTATCTGGAGCTCCATCCAGTTGGCGGTGTGTATCTTCCTGTGGGTCGCTCCATCGTACTCCACAGCAAGCACACACCTGTTTGTTTACTCATTTGCCTAGTGCAGGACATCTGGGACATTTCCTGTTTGGGGCTATTACAAATAAAGCTGCTGTGAGCATTCATGTACAGGTTTTAGTTTGTTGGGGTAAATGCACCCAGGTTTAGGTTTTTAAGAAGTTGCCATAAGCGTCTCCCAGAGAGGCAACAGCATTTCATGCTCCCATCAGCTGTGGGTGAGTGACGCGGTTTCTCGGCATTGTGGCCCACATTTGGCGCTGTCCCGGTTCCCCGTTCTCCGTCTCGGCCTCCCAGAGAGGCAGGAGTGTCAGCTCACTGTAGTTTGCACTTGCATCTCCCTGGTGGCTATGATGCTGGACATCCCTTCATGAGCTTACTCACCGCCTCTATGTGCTCTTTGGTGAAATGTCCGTGCACATCTTTTGCCCATTTTTGACTAGATGCTTTGCTCTTTTACTGTTGAGTTTTGAAAGTAAGGGTCACTTGAATGCCGGGGACTAGGCCAGCTCTTTGAGCTGACATTCTGGGAGGAAGAGACAGAAAATGCACCAGAAAATAAATAAATAGGATAATGTCAAAAGTTGTATGTGCCTTGAAGCACAGCAGGTGCTGAGATGGAGCATGCATAGGGGTGGGTGATGGGGGAGGGACTCTTCTGGGACCTGACATCTGAGTGAGACCTGAAAGGGAGGAGTTGGACTTGCACGTCCAGTGGGGGGAAAGTGTGCAGGTGGAGGCAGGAGTGTGTGCTGAGGAGTGGGGGAGAAGCCCACAGGTGGGGTGGGGGGGTATACAGGTGGGATGGGGGTGTACAGGTGGGGTGAGGGGTGTGCAGGTGGGGTGGAGGGTGTCCATGTGGTGGGGAGGGTGCAGGTGGGTGGGAGTTTACAAGTGGGGTGGGGAGTATGCAGGTTGGGGTGTACAGGTGGGGTGGGGCTGTACAGGTGTGGGGGAAGTGTGCATGTGGAGGGGTGTGTAGGTGGGAGGGGGTGTGTAGGGGGTGGGGGTACATAAATGAGGGTGTACAAGTGTGGGAGGAGTGCGCGTGTGGTGGGGTATGCAGGTGGGGTGGGGAGTGTGCACGTGACAGGAGCTGCAGGTGCAAGGTGGTACTGTGGGAGCGACCAGGGCGTGTGGAGAGCAGAGTAGGTTGGTGATGGGCACATGAGCGGCTGGTCAGGGTCAGGCAGGGCTTGGCTGTCGGGGGACCCAGGTACTGGGGTTTTATTTGAAGTGCAGCAGGAAGTCAGGGGGCTCCAAGCAGCGGTGAGGAGGATGTAATCTGTGTTGGGGTCTCTTCACTGACCCAGCTCTCCTCTTCAACTCTCACCTCCTGGCACAGCGGCAGCTCATGTGTCCCCTCTCTGGGCTCCCTCCCTTCACTGCCTAAGGGCCTCCCAAGTCAGGAGCTGGGTGCTTGGTGTGGCCATCAAGATTCCCGGAGAGCTGTCAGACCCTCTTCCGGATAGACAGGCCTCTCCACTGGGGAGGAAACACATGCAGGCGCTCCTTAGCCCAGGAAGGCAACAGGACATGTCATGAACTGTAACTCTGACATGGTTAGGGGGCTTGGGAGCCCCTCCCCAACTTGCACGTCTGTTGGGAGCCATAGGGCACAAAAACAACAAGACTCCATTTTGTTTTAAAGACTCCATCTTGTTGTTTACCTCTTGTTGATCACTTTGGCGCCACATTTTCCCGCCAAATGTTCTCACTCCGGTCCGCCTCTTACGTCAGAGGCAACTGCGCATGCACGCAACTCGGTGCCTGATTGGACTTTGTAGATCACTTCATTAGCATAATGGGCAACCAATCAGAAAAGACCACACCCTGTAATGTCTATATATTTTCTGCTCTAACCTGCAATAAACGAGACTTGATCAGAAAGCCTGTCTTGTCTCCTTTCTCTCTGTCTTCTGTCCCTCATTCGCGCACCCCCTCCTTAGGTCCCAGTTGGTGAACCCCGCGGCCGGGGGTTTTACGTTCGCAGACCTGCGGGCCGGGTTACACGTCCTCTCCAGGGGCCTGCCCAGCAGCACAGCTTGTGGCCAAGACCACCTAGTCTTTGGAGCCAGGAGACCCTGAGTACAGTGCAGCCCTGGCATTCCCCAAACTTCCCCAGGACTTAGTTTCCTCATCTTTAAAACGGGGTGCTGTTGCTGACCTCAGGGGTTGTCTTGATGACACCGAGGCCCAGAACAGATTGTGGAGAATGCCTGAAGGGAGCTCGTCCCTGCCCTGTGGGCCTCCCAGCCTTCCCAGGACAGAGCCCCGGGCTACAAGACCAAATCTCTATGACAGCCACGGGCTCCTCGAGGGCAGCCTGGCCAGCCAGCGCCAGCACCATCCTGAGATGGAGCAGGTCGCCACACATAGTCCCTGCCAGTGGTTCTGGGTTGCACCCGTTTCTCCCTGTGATGTTCCCCACCAAACCCCTGCGAAGGGCCTGCGGCAAAGAACTCAAGAGCTAATGAAGTGCCAGCTGCCCATCTTCCCCTACCTACTTCCGGGACTGAAATAAAGACTTTATTCATCGCTCTCCTGAATAAGATCATTAATAACGGAGAAGGTCCTCTGATAGGCTGGGCAGGTGTGTGTGTGTGTGTGTGTGCACGTGTGTATAGGAGACCTCTCTCAGCATCCCTGGCTCCCTGAGACCCCCGCTCTCCCCTGCCTGCCCCGATTCTGCCCCATCAGCATGGTGAATGCGCACCTTTGCTGCAGCTCTGAGCACCCCTGACCCTCATGGCCAGGGTGCGCCTGGAGAGGGGAGGAATGTGGGGTGTTGCCGAGGGTGTGTGTCGGGAGGTGCCTTGGGAGTGACAAGTACAAGAGGGAGATCTGGCAGCCAGGGCCTGGCTAGGGAAGGCCCCCAAAATCAGGATAAGAGGTTTGGGTGTTTCCCTGTCTGCAGCCACGTCACCAAAAGCTGGCAAGGAGGCCCCCTTGCCCTGCCCTAGACATGAACCAGCCTCATGAGGCAGTGAGCCGGCTCAGCAGCTGCTGGGGTCTCCTGCCTACCTGGAACCTGTAGGAAGCACGAGGCCAGCTTCCCCTCACCAGGATATTTGCACAAACCCCAAAATGTAGGGCACATCTGTACCTTTGTCTTATCCCCCATTTCAGGAAAGCCCCCACTGAGGGCATGAAAATGTCTTAAAGGCCAGAGGCTTGCTTCCCTGGCACTGCTGCAGCCAGGGATTAGGCGGGTGACCGGGTGTGGCCGGCAGGGAGTCTGTGTGGAAGGCTGGGGTGCACGGAGCCCAGCGTGGCCTTGCTTGTCATTCTCAGCCCACTTCTCTAATCTGGAGCCCTGGGGCTGCTTTTCTAGTGGACACTGTGCCTGCAAGGTGGCCTTGCCTCACAGTGACAGAGGGCTCTCAGAGAGAGTGGGGCTGCTGAGGGGTGGGGCAGGGGATGACCAGTGCCAGGGCCGACAGAGCCCTGGGAACTCTCCACAGAACCGGGGGCTCCTGGGACACACCCCTAGAAAGCAAGACCCTGGGGGAAGTCAAGGACAGCCTTGCCCAAGAGGCCCGAGCCAGCCTGGGGACAACCTGGAGGTGCCCTCTGTGAGCAAGGGCTCAGGGCCGCTCTGCCTGTTCCTGTTGTAGGAGGTGATGAAGGTGTCGGATGGCAGCCTCCTGGGGGACCCCGGGTGCACCCCGCTAAGCAAGAAGGAGGGCGTCAAGTGGCAGAGGCCACGGCTCACGCGGCAGGCCCTGATGCGGTGCTGCTTGGTCAAGTGGGTCCTGTCCAGCACGGCCCCACAGGGCTCAGGTAGGGGCTGGGGGTGGGCGCAGGGCAGGGCGGGGTCTGTCCTGAGCTCCATCCTATCTGAGGGCTCAGAGACCACCCTGGGACACCAGCCCAGGGCACACCACCTCTGCCTCTGATGGGAGATACATTTTCATTTGTTCATGCCCTACCCCTATTCATTAAGCACCTGCTCCTCACAAGGCACTGAGCTCAAGGCAGAACCCATGGAGGGTGGGGACAGAGGGCTGTGACCGTGCTGGGGTGTTCCACTTGGGGAGCTGGGAGGATAGCACCGGGCCGCAGAGTCTGACAGGCCCAGCTCGCTCCGCCCACCCTCGCCAGCTGAGTAACTAAGCTGGGCACCTCACTCACCCTCTGTAGAGTGGGTGTAGATCCCCATGGGCAGGGCACATTTGAAGATGGGTGCTAATGTGTGCAGAGGCCTGGTGAAGAGGGTGCCCTGGCCTGGGTGCTGCCCAGAGCCCCTGGGGCTGGGGCCGGCTCTTCCCCTGGGCAGCTTTCTGCATGTTGGGGAGACGACTGGCAGAAATGGCTGCCCTGCACTCCTTGCTGGTGACATCTGGTGTTTGCTGAATGTGACGTGACCAGAGATGCAGAGGTGGCTGCGTGCAGCCCCTGCACTCTCACACTCGTGCACACACCACATGCGCATCCGCACATCCACCCACACCCACCGTGCTCACGTGGGCGCACACACCCACACTCGTGTGATCACACACACAAGGCACAGTGAGCCCACCTCCTTTACTTTAAGGAAAAGGTGCCGACACGTGCACTTTGTCGCACATCTTGTTGGTTGCCTCAGCTGCTGTCTGTGTGATTTCCAAGAGCCTCAGTCCCCTCAACTGGAGAATGGGCATAATCATGTCCCCGGCCTCCCAGGCTCCACAGGGACAGGGCATGGAAAGGACCACCCGGGGGCAGGACCAGCATCTGGAGCAGCAGCTGGCAGTCACCTCCATTGTGTGCGAGGGGAAGCGGCTGCCCAGGCCAGATCCCTGTCGTTTATGTGAAACCCTGGTCCAGGGCGCTCCCAGGAGACTGCAGCCCTCCCTCTGCTTCCCCAGAGTCCCTGCCCATCTGTGCTGCCTTGCCACCCTCGCTGACATTTGTTCTCCACCCTTCCCTTCCCCACAGTGGCCTCTCCCAGCCGCACTGGTGCCCGTGAACATGCATGTGGGGCCATGTGCACTCCCAACTTCCTGGGGGGATGGGTTCTGCCTGTGGCAGAAATATGAAGACACTGAAAGTTCACGCGAATAACTGGGAAGCTCACATCTTCATGGTGCTGTTTTTTCTGCGGTGGGATAAAAATAATCCAGGGAGAAAGCAAGAGCAGAGGTAAGCCAGGACCCTCCGTGCGGCCAGCATGTGCGCCGGTGGGCTGGGGTCAGCTCCCACTGACCTGCTTAGCGTTGCTGAGGCTCAAATTCCCTCCAGGCCTGCATCATCCAGGGTTTTCTTGGCAGCAGTGCATGATTCTCCTGTGGATCTTGAAGCCCTCTTGGCCTTACCTGTCTCTGTCTCGCCGGCCCTGATCCTCTCCTCCCTGCCCTCCCACCCCCAGGCCTCTCTCCTGCTGGGCCCTGGTTCCAATTGCCAGCATTTAGGCAAACAGTGGTGCTTCACGACGGGGCTGGGGTGTGGTGCGTCACCCCCTTGCTGGGGCTTTTTGCACACTGAGTGTGGGTGCAGCCAGAGAAAACCGAGGTGAGGGGCAGGCTCGGTGAGTTCAAGGTCACAACGAGAGGGGGCCTAGTGGACCACCAAAGGGGCCACACCCATGTGTCCGCCTTTAGCTCAGGGTGGCTTCCTAGAGGGAGGGCCTTTGACACTGGGCTCCGTGAGCTCTCAGGCCGTGCTCCCTGTCACAGCCCTGCGGTAGCCGGGGGCGGGGGGAGCAGGGCCCAGCCGGGCATTCCCCGGCATGGACATGTTGCCAGACTCCATGCCAGGCACACGAAGACAGGGGAAGCATGGAAAAACAGGATCCTCTTTGCTGGGTGAGGTAGGCATTTCGGATCACTCTGTTTTACTGAAGAGTTCAGGGAGGTCGCATGACTCAGCAGGTCACAAGGGCGTTGGGCGCCAAGTGAGAGCTCTGGCTGGGAGCATTTTCCATGGGCTCCGGGCAGGGTGCCCACCTGGAGTGTTTCTTCTGTGTCTTTACTCTCAGAGCTGAGGGAAGAGGGAGCCCCTGGGGTCAGTGGAGGCAGCAGCCACTCTCAGACTGAGGAGTCGGGGCACCAGCTCACCCTTGGTCTCCCAGGGGCGTAACTTCAGGCCTCAGCTCCTTAGTCCAGGCCTGTCCCTGCATGTGCCTCAAGGATGGCACTGCCAGCATGGGCTTTGTGCATGCGTGAGGTGCTGAGCTGGGCACAGATGGGGCGCCCCGCCGCTGCAGAAGCCCCCACGGGCTCCGGGTGCAGGGGACAATGGCGCTGTTCGGCGCAGCTCTGTCTGCGCACTCTGTGAGGCCCGGCACACTGTCCTGGTCAGCAGGTGTCTGTGGTGGGGGCGGCAGGAGGCTGACACTGCATCCTTGTTGCTGGGGGTTTTCCACTCAGCACAAGTGGGCCAGAGAGACCTGTTTCTGGGATGGCTGGAAGCAGAAGCCAGGGCCCAGGCCCAATAAGATGCAAGGGGTGTCCCTGAGGCTTGGGAAATGTCATCAAGGAGTGAGTGGGTCTCACAGGCTGGGAGTGCTAAGGGAAACGGCTGGACTAGCTGCCGCCAGGTGCTGGCAGTCACTCCTGGGCTGTGAAAGCCCCAACGTGGATCTGGGAGCCGGTCAACAATGACAGCCTCTAAAATGGATGAGCCTGAGAAGCGGGGAGCACAGGGCAGGGGTGCCCACCCAAAGCCAAGAAGTGCGTCCCTCCCCAACACTGGGGGGCTCATCCCCAGCGGCCCAGAGGCTGGGGCTCTGACCTGCTCTGCATGCCTCCCAGCCTCTGAGAGCCCTTCCTGTCAGGATGCCAGGTGCCTCTCCCCCAGCTGGACAGACCGGCTTCTCAAGTCTGGCTCCCCACAAGGGCAGTGGGAACTAGGTTACTTTGACTAAAACTGCAATAAGTTCACCCACAGAATAACGGGGACCTTGGTGGCAGACAACTGAACCCAGGCTGGCTGGGTTAAGCACAGAGGCATTAATTCTAGACTGTTGGGAGGTTTGCAGAAACCTTGGAGGATGTGAGGCAGAGGCCTGGAAGTGGCAAGGCCAGGGCCCTGCCTGCTATTGTAGGAGGTGCTCCACAACCCAGGACATACTTCCACCCCTGCCCCCGAAGTGGAGATCCAAATTTTCATCAGCTACTGCATCCATCCCTGGCTGTCATTTCTCCTGGGCTTCTGTAAAATCACAGAGTCATCACCACCAGCACCCCTGATAAAAAAGTAGTAGAAAGTATGGGGACAAAAAGGTAAATTAACTTGTCTGTAATCTATAAGGTTATATAACATATACATACAGAATTTTAATGTGTTTGAAATACCAAAATACACTTGATATCATGTTTCAAAGTAAGATGCCAGATCAGATGCAAATTTTCAAGGATTTATCTGAAAACTGGTCATAAGGTTCTGGAAGTTTCACCTTCATCAAAAGTAGAAGGTTGGAGTCTGAGGGGAGATGTTTATGAAGAGGATTTCTCTGGAGGGAGTATGTTTGAGAGAGGGATGTCTCAGTTGTCTTTGTTACCTAGGAACATACCCCCAGATGTAGTGGCTTCAAACAACCATTTCATTTGCTCTTGCTTCTGGGGTCAGGCCCTGGCTGGCCTCCCCTGGATGGGGTTTCCAGTCCATGTGGCATTCGTTGTGGTCACTCACTTGCCTCTGCTGAGCTGGTGGCTGGGCTGGGCTGGAAGGGCCGGGAAGGCTGCACTCACACATCTGATGCCTCGGGGCCCGTCTCTCTCCACAGTGCAGCTTGGGCTTCCTCACAGCATGGCGGTCTCTGGGTAGGAGACGGCTGGCTTCCAAGAGCGGGCGTTCCAGCAAAGGCAAAAAAGGCCTTTGAAGTCTAGGCTCCAGAGCCCACACAGCATCTCTTCCACTGCTTGCTGTGCTTGCTATTGGTCAGAACAAGTCGGAGACTCAGCCCAGATTCAAGGGGAAGGGAAGCAGACGCTACCTTTCTGTGGAGTTGTGGTAGGATATTTGTGGCCATCCTTAATCCATCACAGGGGCCTCAGCCAAGAGGCCTTGGAGTGATCCAAACTCTCGCTCCGGAGGGATGTACGCCCCCAGTCGTCCTGCGTATAACAACCCGCTAATGTTTATCACTGTATGTGGCAAAGTTAATGGGTTCCCTGGAGAATTCACTACATTTGAGACATAGTGCCCCTTCCCTCGCCCCGCGTAGCTGCAACGCCTTCTCCCCTGAATAATCAGGACCATTTGCCCAGCCCAACACCCTTTTACATCAGTTGGTTTAAGCGGTATGAGGAGCCTGAGTTGCCAGGTGGCAGTCTCAGCTTCCCATTGAGCAGGACTGCTGGTGTCTCCCCACCGGGGCAGGGGGCATTCCTCCTTTGGGATTTAAGACCTCTAATCTGGAGCCCAGAGAATTGGATATGAGAAGCAGTGAGGCTGCAAGGTGTGGTGGGCGCTGATGTGAGGGCCCACTGCCCCCTATTCCCTGGGCATCACTGTGGCAGGAGGAGAAACAGCATGCACAGTGACACACCCGGCATCCGGCAGGACAGCACCCGAGCCTCGTGGCCGCTGCTGCACCCAGGTCTGCCGCAGGCTCTTCCACTGCTCTGTACAGCCAGCTGCTCTGGGCATGTGGAACCAGGTCCGGCCAGTGGGTCTTGTAAGCACTGGCCTTTGGTCACACCTCTCTACTGTCAAATGAGCCCCTTGGTCAGGAACTATAATGTGTGGGACACTGTGATGGGTGGGTGGTACTGGCCGAAGCAGGACAGGCAGAAATCCAAAACCCAGAATGGGTGCCAATTCCAAGAGGAGAAATGATGCCCCTGCCAGGATGGACGGGATGTGGTGTAGCTGACATGCCACCTAGTGGCTGGCTTGTCTCTCCGCTGGCAGGCTGGACACTTGACAACAGCCCACTCTGGAAAAGTTCTTTCATGGTACCCGTAAGTGGTCTCAGTCCACCATGGCACTTTGTCATGAGCAGTGCAGAGCAATGGGGACTAAGGCTGGCATGTGCGTGGATGGGCCATCTCGTCCACCTGACTGCTGGGTCGTCCACAAAGGACTGCGACCTTCTCACATCTCCTGGTCACCACTCCTCCAGTCTTCTTCCCTCCCCGCCCCGACCCCTGAACAAATGGCTAACAACCACCCATGAGTCAATGTAAATCTGTACCTCAGGCCATCTCTCCTTCCAGGCAACATGGGCCGGCAGATGAACTCAGGTTCCTCCCCGCTGAGCTGGTGCCCAGCTTGCAGCTCTGTCTATAAATTACATACGAATGCTTTTCCTCTTCAAAAAGCCTTAGGGACTCACTACAAGGCCATGGGTGAGGGCTGGGGGGAAGATGGCACTGCAGCAGGTACCATGAAGGTCTGAGCGTCTGTTTATACCCTTACCGGAGCCTGTCAGATCTCCTGGCTACCTGGTGTCCGCCGGTCAGGCATTCTATCTCTGTGAGAGCCCAGTAGGGAGCCGTGAGCTGTATGTCAAAAGAGATCTTTGTCAGAGGAAGCACAGCTTTGCTCCAAACCAGAGGAGACCATGGAATGCTCCTCATGGAGACAGCCATGGGCCCTGCAGAGCATCCTACCTGCCTGGAATACATTGTGCACCCTTGAATGTACTGGGTCATCAGGTCTAAGGGACAGAGTTGCTTGTACACAGGCTGGACCGGCTGTGCAGCCTTTTCACGCTCTCAGGAAATAATCTGGAGCAGCACACTTCCCTGTGGTGCATGAAAAGGCTCATCAAACACTTTGTTTACTGGCTGAAAGTGCAAGGTGCACCCATTCATATTTCTCTTTGGAGGGAATATTTTGGTTGGCTGCACTTGTGTATGACAGAAATTATAAATAATAGTGGCTTAAGACAGGAGTATGTTCCTCCTATATGAGAAATCTGGGGTAGGCCATGGCTGGCACTAGTTTAGCAGTCTGGGGATGTCAGAATGATGTCCTGTGTCTCACAGTTGCAAGGTAGTTGCTTTGGCTCCAGCCATCATGGCTTTGTTCCAGGCAAGAGGAAGGAGAAACTGGGTAGAAGGAAGAAGGTAGAGGGAGTGCCTACATCAGGAAAGCAACACTCTCACAGAAATCCCTGGAAGTTTTATGCCTACACTTCAATGGGCAGAACTGACACCCTGACAGCAAGGAGGGTGGGGAATTGTAGTTTTTAAAGCTGGGCACATTTTCACCTCCAACAAATATGAATTCTGTAGGTGAAAAAGCAAAGGAGAATGAATGCTGAAGTGGCATTCTCTGCTACACATACCTTGTAGGGTTGTTTTGATGACTGAATGCACTGGTGCCTAGAACGACCTTAGCAAGCTGCCTGGCATACCCTGGGTGCTCAATGAATGTGGGGGGCAGGGCTCGGCCAGAAGTTCCTGCTCCGGTCACATACCTGGTTTTCCCTTATCCTCCAGATCAGGGGGACCCTGTCCCATCTCCCCATCCTCCACTCTCTAGAGGCATGAACAGGACTGGGGAATGGGGTCAGTGAGCAGGGGTCAGAGGTCAAGAGATAGCCAACAACCAGGGCCTCACGCATCCCCACCTCGGTCCGGGGCCCCTGACTGCTGAGCCTCCGGTGCAGGGTGCTGGGCGAGAGCAAGGTCGCTCCATTTCTGGCTGCAGAGAAGCCCTGGGACCTGGGTGAGGCCCCTTTGCAGTGAGATCGCACCCTCAGCCGAAAGTCACACCAGTGGCGCCTCCTCCGTGGGTGCTGGGAGCTCAGGAGCAGTCCCCGCCCACCCCCACCCCCTCCCAGCCCAGGAAGCTGCGGGAGCCCTTTGCCTCCAGGAGAAGTGAGCTCCAGTCCTGAGGAGTCAGACAGGTGCAAGGTGACCACTGGCCAGCCCCTGGGAGCTCCAGGCCGAGGGCGGGTGGTCTGGGAAAGGCCAGCGAGCAGGAGGTGGAGACAGAGAACAGAGGAGGGGAGGACAGGCCAGGGAGGCCAGGAGAACAAGGGAGAAGCCGAAACCAACACTGGGATTGAGAGACAGAGAGACAGACCAGAAGAGGGAGAGAGACAGAGAGAGAGAATTCTAGAAGGAAGACTGAGTGTCAGGTTAGGGAGAGGCAGGCAGCGGAGGGACAGAGCAGGCTGGGTGGCCTGTTCGGTGGCTGGGCCCTGGGACAGCAGGTGCAGGCATGGCGGGGCGAGGCGCGGCCTCTGGCCCGGCCCGGGGGCCTGGGCCGAGGCTGCGGGAGTGCCAGCATGGCTGCAAGGAGCACCTGGGCGACACCATCAGCTTCTTCTTCCGCTTCATCTCTGGGAACCTGGCCCGAGGTGAGTGCTGTTTGGCAGGACTGGGGTTGAGGGGGGAGGAGGAGGCAGGTTTGGGGCCCAGAACTGGGCCTGCCTTGAATGGGGCCGAGGTGATCAGGGAGGCAGGGGTCCTGAAGGCAAAGCTGGGAGGGACCCCCAGGCTCGGATCCCTGCCCTGTGACGGGCAGGCAGTGAGTGCCAAGCCAGGGCTCTCCCACTCTGGGCCTGGTGGGGAGAGGAGGTGAGGAGGGAGCCCAGCCCAGGCTGGGGGGACCTTGTGCACGTGGACCCACTGCCCTGGCCCTCTCCCATCCTCCCCCTTCACTGGGACCCTTCTCCTCTCCCATCAAAGACAGATACGACAGCTACAGCAAGGATTAAAGACAATGAGCACGTGTGCAGAAGACCCCGTGTATAGCAACTCCTCAGTCAGCGCTAGCCATCTTTCAAAATCTGTAAAAACCAACAAAATGGAATTTCTGGCTGGGGTGCAAGAGGGGCTCTGCGGGAGCCTGCGCTCTCAGGCTCAGGGCTAGGGAGGGGCCCCGGGTGGGAGCGACGGTGCAGCAGGCCAGGTCCCGCTTCTGCTTTGCATCCTTGGCCTCTCACCATGGAGGGGCTCAAGCACCCAGCAGGACCAAGACTGAGGCTTGGCCGCGGGGACCAGGAGGCAGACACAGGAAGAAGGGCGCCTGGGGGGCCTGATTTTCTTGGCAGGACCCCCTGGGGAGGGCTGGTGTCAGGAGCATCGGGCTCTGAAAGGAGAGACCCTCGGCTGCTTGGGGCCTCCTGGCCCTCATGACCTGTCCTGGTATTGAGGGGGTGCCAGGGGAAGTAGGCCAAATAGGTCACATGATTCCTTAAAGAGGTATCAGATTAAATCCCTAACACATAAAGGTGTGTCAATGAGTCAGTGCAGGCATGTGACACGTTAGCTTTTTAGCCAAAGTGAAAAACCACTTGTGCCGCCCGAAGATGCTCCTGGAAGCTGAGGGCCAAAGTGCCAGCACCGAGGGGGCAGGGCTGAAAAGCCTGGCCTTCTTCCCCTCTTGGGGAGCAGGGACCTTGTCCGCCATCAGCTCTCTGGTCTATCCTGAATGCCTAGCACAGAGCCTGGTACACTACAACCTTGTCCAATTAATGAATACTGTTTTAAGAAGAATAAAAATATGACATTGAACATATAATCAATCACCTCAACATTGGTCAAATAGTAATGGTTTAAAATACTTAACAAGCCAATAAATCTCTAGGAACAAGAAGACCGGATTCTGATATAATGGTTTTCAGGGAGAGATCAGATGGAGGACTGAATCTAAAGCCCGGTGGCAACCTCAGGGGCCTCTAAGGTGAGGCTCAGACCAATTGGTGCTGGAGCAAATGAGAGCCCAAGGTCAGCAGCGGCTGCGCCTCGGCCCTGCCTCCCAGCTGCTAACTTCCCCAGTCCAGGTGGTCATTCTGGGGAGGATCGAACTTTGGAGGTGGTGGGCCCTGGGCTGCTTCCCTGTGAGGAGAGACGCCTGGGGGCCAGGCTCAGAGGCAGAGGGACACGCCTGGCATCACCAGGCTTCTGGCTGTGACTCTGTCAGCTGGTCCTAGTTGCTCCTGAGAGCTGGTCATCTTGAGTACCTCTCCTGACCACACTCAGCCTCAGCCCCTTATCTGTCCAGCAGGGACATATGTCAATAGCTGGGATATATGTCCCAGCTCCATAGGGTGGCTGGGAGCGTCGGCGACAGCCCTTGCTCATGGGAGTTTCAATAAATGGGAGTCTTGATTGCCTGGGAGCTTCATGCACCTCTTTCCAAACGTCTTCCCTGCCTGATACGCTTGCAGGCTCGTGGGGACTTTCTCCCGTTCTCTCCACATGTCTCTGTCTCAGTCTGTCTCAAAAAATAGAGAGGATACTGCAGGCCTGTGTCATGTAAGGATGCAGTCAGCGTCCCTGGGCCTCAAGTCCCTCATCTGACAAAAGACATTAAAACCGAAAAGGAAAAAACATCCCCAAAGACTGGAGCTTGGTGCTCTGCCCCTGAGCTCCTTGCAGCTCTGCAGGACGCTGGTTTGGGAGTCGTGGCGTGGTTGGGGGTGAGAAGGATCTGCCTGCGAGCAGGGAGTGAGGAGGCCAGGAGCCGGCTGGGTGTGAACCCTGAGATGTGGATGAAAAGATGTGAGCGGCTGCTAAAAACACAAATGCTTGATACGCATGTATGGCACGAGCTAGGATGCCTGATCCTGTCACCTCTGACCCTTTCATTCCGCCCTGTGCAATGGCTCATCCCTGTCCTTTGGATATGAAATTTTGTGCAGATCCTGGGGTCATCTTTTGGGTGTTAGTGAGTACTCAGGGAATCCTTTCGGGCCATCAGAGCTCCAGACCCTCACTCGCTTGGGGCTGTCCCGCCCTTTGCCTCATCTCAGGCCTGAGCGAGGACATGGGTGGGGTCCTGGGAGCCAATTCTCCTTCACTTTGCTCTCTACTCAGCTCCTGGGGCCAGGCCAGCGCCGCCTCCCGTCCCTTGCCCATGATACCCCCCAGCCTTGTCCCCGGCTGTTGTCTCCCCGCTCCAGGCAGCTGAGCCTTTCCCTCTCCTCTTTTTTGGAGGAGGCTGAAGCTTTGAGGATGGGCTCCCCCCAGCTGTCTTCCTCAGCGTCCAAGGGAGCTCTGCCAAAATGCCCCAAGAGTCATGGCTGGGTGGGTGTCCCATTCCCTCCCCTCACCCCAGCTGCCATCATCCTGACCTCTTCCAGGTGTGGGTCAGATCCACCTGGCCCTACATGGCCCACACTCCAAGAACACATGCCCAGATCCCCACAGGCTTCCCCGAAGCCCTTCGACTGGACAGAGGACTGCCTCTGGGCAGGAGATGAGGGTGGGTGGGAGTGAGGAGGGTAGAGAGCAGCCAGCAGGCCAACCAGTCTTTCCAAAGACATCCTGGCCTTCACTCGTCTCACTAAGCTTTCCCTTTTCTGCCCTCCGGTGGGTGAGGAGGGGAGAGTCACAGAGCCGCTTCAGGGTCCCTTAGTGCCACCAGTGTAGCTGTTCTTGGCCTTTGGGACTTCTGCCCAAACTCAATGGGAAGAGTCACACTGAACATATGGATACGAGATGTGGGAGAGCCCTGCTTCCGGGCCACACCCCCTACCCTGCAGCCCTGCCGAGGCCCAGGGACAGGCATGGGGGCAGAGGCAAGGGGGAGCTGGGAGTCAGGAATGAGGGCTCGTACCCCCCAGATTAAGGCAGCACAGAGTCCAGCATGCAGAGGAAGTTGGGTACAGCCGGCTGGAATTGCCAAAGCATCATCGTGCGTGGTAAAAACGTCATGCTCCTGTGTGTGTGTCCAGGCCCCATCGAAGTCCTCAGTGAGGCAGAGTGACAAAGCAGATTCAAAAGGGAGAGAAACACAGGGATTTTTAGAGAGGGTATAAATAAAAGGAACCCTGAGATAAGACTGCTTGGGATATGAAACTAAGATCAGGGCACTACAACCACCACCTGTGGGTCATGTCCTCGGCCAGCGAGGCAACCGTCTGCTTCTTATCAGTGTCACAGGCTTGTCAACCCACTGGGCCCTACTTATCCTGCCTCTCAGTTCTCCCTCCCTCGAGACAGACTCCCCGGCGGAACTCAAAGGCCCTACAAGGCTCTTTGGGCTTTGTTTCCACCACTTTCAAACAGGATATCCCCTCTTCCGCTTATAGCTGTTAAAAAGTAAACTGAGAAACATTAAAACTTGTTTCAAGAGTTCCTTTGTGCCTGCACTGATCTGAATAGGGCAGCACCAAAAAGAAGGTTAGGAGCGCTCCACCCACAGGAGTGAGGGGGGAGGGTCTTTATAGAGACGGTGCAGGAGCAAAGCAGGGAATTATTTGGTTGGCCATAGCTTAGCAGTTGCCTTTCTTGGGAAGGCTTAGCTTCACCTGCATGGACCCTGACCTGGTTTTGGTCTGCCTGTGTAGGCTACCATGGCGTTAGAACCACCTCCCTCTAATTGTCTCCCGATTACATACTTAACGTAGCTCTCTCTGCATGAAGCAAATTGCTTCTAACCTCACTGAGCCTGTTTCCTCACCTGTAAAATGGTCATGAGGATAATAAGGTCATTAAGAAGGTTGTCAGGTCCCCATGGCAACCTGCACCCATGGGGCGGCCTTTCACCTTCTCCCTTGCCACCATGGGGGTTCCCGTATTGGTCTGCCTTATACTGGTGTGTGATGTTAGGCAAGTGACTTGGTCTCTCTGAACCTTAGTTTCCTCACCCACTGAATGGGTATAATGGAGGGTGGTTTTGAGTGTTCTACCAGAGTCTGTAAAGAGCTAGGGCAGTGCCACCATTCCTGGTGTCAGTGGCAAGGCTGGTGACAACGGAGACTTCCTGTGGGGGTCTGAGCTGGGGCATCCCACTTTCTGGGCCTTGGCTTCCTTATCTGGGACATGAGAGCTGGACGGGGCAATTTTCAAGGTCAAGGACCAGCCGTGAACCCTGTGATCTCTCCCGTCCCCTTCTCTAACAGGCGCAGGGGCCTGGGAGCTTTTGGCGCACTGTGACCCCTGGACCCGGGCAAGGCCTGCCTGCCACCGCCCACTCCGGCCTCTCCCCAGCTTCTCCCTGGAGGCTCTGTGCCCTTCTCACTCAGGGGGCCTCCCAAACATCTCCCCGGGGCCTTGCTAATGAGAGGAAGTTCATGAAAAGCGCCCTGTGGGAAGTTTGTTGTTCTCCCTGAGTTTTGTGGGGGAGTTGGAATTCTCCAGACAGATCTGTGGGCTCTGTGGTCCCGTCCCCCAGGGCCCCCCATGGCCTGCCTCCAAATAGCCCATCAGAATGGGTAGGAGGGGCTGGGCAGATGCAGAGGGCGGGCCAGTGGGAAGGGCCCACCGGACACTGACTGGAAAGGTGCACAGGGGGAGCCCAAGAAGGCCATTTGGTAGTCACCTGCCAGCCAAAGGGGCGCTTGGGCCATACCCCACTTCCCTGTGCCAGAGCCCTCCCTGATCATGGCATGTGTGTGTGTTCTCGATGCTCTGGGGCCCAAGCCCCTGCCCTCTGGCCCTCTGGTGTGGAGGGGCATTGGGCGTATTTGGGGGTGGGGAGTGGGGAGGGAAAACGGGAACAGCGTCCAGATGCCCCAGCTTGGGAGATGCTTATGCCACACTTGGGGCTGCCCAGGGAAAAGGCCGACCCTGAGTGACTGGGTGGTCGGAGGTCCTGGGCAGACACTCACAGGTTGGCAAGCACACCTTCTCCTCCTTCCTCCCGCCTTGCCTTGCCTGGCAAAGCGTCTGTCTTGATATGCATTCCCCCATAGGCCCACCAGGGGGCAGCAGGGACCCACACGTCTGCCAGCTCTGCATTTTTCTGGCACCACTCTTCCTGGCTACCCCACCTTATCCCTGCATTTTCACACCTTTGGGGAGTAAGGACACAGGGATCTGGTGTCCCCAGGCTGCCGCTTCTCTTCCAGGATGCATGCGCTAAGCCCAGGACAAGCTGGGACCCTCTCCCAGCTGGCCTCCCCTCCTCTCTGCTGCCCATGAAGTATCTGCCCCAGTCGCTAGGGCTCCGTGTGCCTTGGGGTGGCTGTGGTTCCTTCTTGGGTCAGCCCCAGAGGCTTCAGGAGGGCAAGGTGAATCCTAGGATTTACACAGGAGTCCTCCTCGGGTGTGCATGAGGGTACAGGGTCAGACAGCAGCCATGTCCCCGCCCTGGAGTTGTGTCTGACATGGTGTGGTGGGGGTGGCAGGTGAGGGGTGGGGGGTGGTAGGTAACCTGTAATGATTTGATATGAATGCTTCCCAGGAGGGACACACCAGGCTCTGGTGCCACCTGGAGGCTGGCACAGGTCTTAGAGGTGAAATGAAAGACAGGCAGTGAACTATCCCTGAACTGTGTTCCCTTTCAGTCATTCACATCCTTATTTTCTTTTGAAATAATGCTGGAGATAGAGAGTAGTTAGGGTTTAATTTTTTTTTTTAATCCCCTTGCACTGCAAAATAAAAAGATGACACTTGTATGGCCTCTTCCAAATTTGGGGAAAAGCTGAAGGGTCCGTAAAAGCCTGGAGACCACAGTCACAGTCCTCTGCCCAGCTGCGGCTGGGCTGCGAGGTGGAAAGGGGCTCCAGTGGCTGACGGAGAGACAAAGGCCAGGGACAAGATGGGGAAGGCAAGTGTCCTGGCTGGGCCCCCGGGAGGCCATTCTCCCTGGCCTCCCACTCTGGTGGCTGAGAGCTGTCCCTCCCAGAGAAAGACAAATTGAGAATCCGGGGCCTGGAGTGGGGAGTGGCAGACCGCCCAGGCCTCAGCCTGCGTGTAGCCCAGAGTAGAGGAATGGAAGAGGGTTCAAGGGAGGGAGTGGGAGTGTTCAGCAGTATTGATCCCACTAAGCCAGGGGCAGCCTGGGGTCGGAGCAGGGTTCCTGCATGCAGAAGTTCTCCCCTCCAAGAGGAAGGCTCGCGGGACCAAGGCCAACATCGTCTCCTGCCCCCAGGCAAGAGGGGCTGCCCCGGGTGGGGAGCGAGAAGCCTGTGTGGGGGGCAGGTGGGGGCTGGCGGAAGGCAGCTGCCGCCCCAGCTCTGCCTGGCCAGCCAGTAACCCCAGCCTGTTGCTTTCCCTCTGTGGGCCTCCCTGTACTTGTGAGTGGTGGAGAGCACCAGAGGGCAGCTGCTCATTCTTGCCCCCCTTGCTGCCTTTTCTCCCGCCTCTCCCACTGTGGTCTCTCCCTGGAAGTGGCCCTGCCACGCAGGCTCCCAGCAAGCAGCCAGAGGCAGCTCTCTGTGCGCATAAATAAGTCACTCCTGCCAAAACCCTCCGTGGTTTCCCCCGAACTGTGAATACATCCAGGGCCCTGCTCCTCCTTGGCAGGGTGTTTGTGCATGCGGTTCTCTCTGCTCAGAGCATCCACACGGTTGGTTTTTCTCCCTCTTTGGGCCTTGGTTCAAATGTCACCTCCCCAGAGGACTTGCCTTATCACCTCCCAGCACATACCAAGCCCCCAATCAAATGGCATTTGACAAAGACCACTCTGTCTTTGAGGATTCACACTGGGTGCTGTTCCTGCCGCAAGAACCTCAGTCCACCATCAGAGGGTCACTGCTGAGTGACCACTGGGGCAGCCTGGCCCATGCAAGCCCCTTAGATCCAGGATCTCACAGGGCAGGGACTGCTGGGCAGAAGGTGTCCTGGCAGAAGAGCAAACAGAAGCCAGGCTTCCTTTCAGCTGTGGCCTTTGGATGGGCCCTTGGGCATGCGGGCTGCTGCCGGGGGGGCCAGGGCACCTCTTCGTGGAAGAAGAAGAGGTGTCATGGAGGAGAAGGAAGAGGAGAGGGCAGAAAGTGGGTCTCAGTGTAGCCCAGTGGTTTATAGAGAGGGTGGGAGGGACCCAGACTGTAGTCCTGGCTCTGCCACTTAGCAGCTGTGTGACCTCGGGCAAGTCACTCCACCTCTCTGAGCCTCAGTTTTCCCATCTGTAAAATGAAGAGTGATAATAGAAGAACTCTCCTTTCTGGGATACTTGAGGAATAAAATAAGAAACAGCTCTTAGCCCAAGAGCCCCCAGCACACAGCAAGTGCATAGCAAGCGATCTGGCTGTGGGCTCAAAGCTGAGCCTCAAAGTGGCCCCACACCAATTGTCTCATACTTATGGGGCTCCTATTGTGAGCATCCCAATTCTGAGACTTAAGCCGATCCTGTATTTTAATCAAGCAAGGATCTGGGCTGAGACCAGAGTCCCAGGCATCTGCTCCCAGGCAGACCTCCCCTGTCTGACCCTCCGGGCCCGGGCCAGCAGGCCTGGCCTTTGCTGAGCACCAGCCGCCCTGGACACTGTGCTGGCAGCGCTCCAGTGTGCTGAGGCGGGCGTCACCAGCCCACTCCACAGGTGAGTCCTGAGGCCCAGGTGACCAAGCCTGGAGGACCTGGCTGAGTCTGACTCCAGAGCCAGTGCCCCCCCTAGGGAGCCTGTGCTACAGGGGGACGCAGGGAGGGTGGGAGCCGCTCCCGCCTGCTGGGCCTGATGGGGGTCTATTGGGCAGGGACCCCTGTGTTGAATATGTGTCTGGCGCGCACATTCACAGTTAAGCCGAATAAATATTTACAGCCATTATGACAATTGATCACCTTCGATCCCGTGCCCTGCTGTGAGAGAACCCTGCTTACTCATGCTTTCTTAAAAACAGCTTCTTCTCTTGCACGTCTTTAATAATTCAGCTCCTAATTGTCTCCAAAAGCAAACCCGAAAATGCCAACTCAGGGCCTCCGTCCTGTCCCTGTGTGGACCCACCTCGCCCCCTGTCCGGGCCCCTCATTCCTCTTAGGCTGCAGACCCAGGCCTCCCTGCCCTGCCCTGCCCGTGACCACTTCCAGAAGGGACTCAGGCTGCTGAGTCGGCGTCCCCTGTGCGTGGCTGTTGCAGGACAAGGCGCTGGAGTGACTGAGTGGCAGGGCTGAAAGGGGAAGGCGGGGCCGAAAGGGGGAGGCGGGGCCGAAAGGGGAAGGCGGGGCCGAAAGGGGAGGCGGGGCCGAAAGGGGAAGGCGGGGCAGGAGGTGTGGCTGCTCCCCAGGGAGCCCTGCAGAGCTGAGATCACCGAGCAGAGGGGTGAGGAGGACATCTTGAGGTGACGGGGAAGGCCAGTCCTGAATGGGTCCTGGGCAGGCCTCAGGCCAGTAATTACTCCCGCTGTGGGCTGGGGGTGGGGAGGGCCAAATCCGTATTCACAGCACGTGCAGTGTGAGGACTCCTGTGCTGGGCTTCCTGGCTGGGAGTGTTCCTGGGGGCCCTCCGGGGACCCTCGTATGCGGAGGGCTCTGGGGGAGTGGCCTGGCCCCAGCCCCGCCCTCATGGCAGGGTGGCCAGGGGCTTGAATAGCACCACTCTGAACTCCGTGTCCTTTCTTCCACTAGGACAAACCAGGGTGACACAGGTTTGCTGCAGAGTCGCCTGACCCTCCCCAAGCAGAGCATCTGCCCCGTGAAATCCTCATGGCTATAGGGCCAGGCTCTGCGGAGGTGCAGCAAGAAGAGAACCAGTCTGGGGCGGCCCATCCTGGGCCAGCAGGCACCACCACAGAGTCTGGGCCAGAGCCCTGGGGCTGTGGCTCCCGGTGCCCGTGAGGCCACCGGGCTGGTGCTGGTCCCGGTCCCCTGTAAGCATCCAGGACTCATCTGCACTCTAGCCCCAGGCCAGGCCAAGAACATCCAGCTGCACATTTGTTAGGGGTTAAGTTTGTTCTTCTTGGTTCTTGTCCCTGCTGCAACAAAGAATTGAAAGGCAGAGACACAGCAGCAAAAGCAGAATGAAAGTTTTATTTGAATACACTCCAAGGGAGGAGCAGGCCAGAGTCAAGGCAGACACAGGCAGGAAAGGAAAAGCTCACTGAACTGCTGCTCAGCATTGGGCAGATCCCTTGCCAACTCCTAATGCCAGGGTCACCTGGTGTCCAGCATCCACTTGGTTCTGCACAGCATGGGAACCAAGTCCCTACCACCCCAGGATTTGGGGGAGCCACAGAGCACTGGATGGAGTGAGATCATGTTCTGAGAACTTCTCAAAGGCAAAGAAAGGAGATTTTCAGGCAGGTACTACAGAGCATGATCATACAGCTGCAGTTCCGTCCAGCTCACCCAGGCGACAGGAACTTGCAAGCCCATATCAGAGCTCTCCGCAGCCATTCCCTATTTATCTGGAGTAGGACAGAGAGAGTGACACACTAGAAGAAAGGCAAGTGTGGGCAACCTCAGAGAGGAGGTGCCCCTAAGGGTTTAGGGTCTGGGGTTTTATAGGGCTTTGGGGGTAGGAGTCAGCATAAGGCATGATGTATACTAGTGATTCATAATTCTTTTGAAGTTTTGTTTTTAGAATAGGGTTTTTAGGTGACTGCATTGGTTCAGATCTTAGCATTCTTTGTCCACATAGTTTCATTTATACTTCAGAGGTCTGTCTCCTGCCCTGGTTACAAAGTTACTTGATTAAGAGGCTGGAAGAAGAGGAAGATGGGCATATAGGTTAAGTTAAAGAATAAGCTGAGCCTTTTTGCAGACTAAGTAGATTTTACAATGGCATGATCAAGACATGGGCTGTGCTTGAATACTTTTCTTTATCTGGGGAATATCCGGATATTCTAAGTCACTCCTGGCCTTTGGAACTTCAACTAATTAACTCATTAACTCTGTGAGTCCTTTCTGGCTCTCTGGTTTTATCTAGTTAACTCTTTGAGTCCCTTTTAGTGGGCTCTGCTGGCTTTATTCTCTCTCCACCCACTCGTATCTTGCCTTTCTGCCCAACATATTCACTCAACAGGTCTTGAGCTTGTCTGCCAAGATCAGAATCCCTCTAGAGTTTGCAGGCTATCAAATGAGATTGATAAATAAATTACATATTTGAAAGGAACAGGGCTACAGAAATCACCTGGGGTGGGGAAGAGAGCTGGGGGCACCCAGGGAAGGGCTTGGAGGGACTGTAACATCTGGATAGAGACCTGAGCCAGGAGTGGAGAGCCAAAAGGAAAGCCTTCCCAGGCAGTGGGATGGCAAAGCCGAGATGCATGTCTGGGGACAGGGAGGTGGTCTGTGTGGAAATGCACGGAAGGTGAGGGGATGGGGTCAGGAAGAGAAGGACCTGCGGGCCACTGCGGGGGTTTCAGCTGTTTGTGGGGATGAGCCACAGCCCCGGAATTTGGCTGGAGAGGGGCCGGGAGTCCCCTGTTGCTGTCAGGGGAGAGAATAAGCCTCAGGGACCAGGATGGCCATGGGGTCACCGGACACCACAGGCTGGGCAGGGTGCAGGGGACAGAGGTGGTGAGAGGAAGGCAGGTCCTGGAGGCATCGTGAAGGTGGAGCCAAAAGGGTTTTCACTGTGGGTGGACGGGCTGCAGGGCATAAGAGAAAGAGAAGAGCGGGAAATAACAGGCAGGTCAAGGTTTTCATCCTGCGCATTTGGAAAGCCGAATTATTTGTACAGTGGTGGGAAAAATGCAGGAGCGAGGAAGCATGGGCTGGGGGAGCTGAGGTGCAGGATGGAAAGTTTGGGCCGTCTAAGGACATCCTAGTGGAGGCATTAGGGGGGCATCTGGCAGTCGGGATAGGAGAGAGGTTGGGACAGGAGAGAGAAAATTGGGGAGGAGCCACTGGCACGTGTATGGGAATTAGAGCCAAAAAACTGGAGAGAAGGGGTCTGGGCCGAGCAAGGCATCCATGCCCACTCCCGGATCTTTCTATTGTCTATTCCACCCAGAGAAGCACTTATCTACGTTCCAGGAAGTGGCCTCTATGCTGTTGTAACCACTGGTTGGGATGAGGGCTCCTGGCTTTCCCATGTTTATTGATCAAGAGGTGGGCCCTTGACCCCAGCGGGCCAATAAGATCCCTTCCTGGATCTTTTGACCATGAGTGGCCCCGTGTTTGGAGAGGACAGGCTATGACATGCAGGCCTGGTGGCTCCTGGAAGCCAAGCACCAAGCCACATGGAAGAGCCCTCTGGGGAGAGTGAGGCCGACATGCAGTCAGGTGTGAGAGGTGAACAGTCCGAGCGAGCCCCCTTTCTGGTCACTCCTGCCCCCTTCTCTTCCTAGGGTTTGGTTGAAGAGCCAATAAATCCTCTGCCTGAACCAGTTCTACCCCAGGATTCCTGAGGCCACATCTCAGCAGCCAGATGGAGAGAGGAGGTGGGCCCCGGGCAGCAGAGAAGCCTAGAACACAAGAGGGAGAAGGATTCCAAGCCTGCCCTGACCTGTGGGCGCTTGCAACACTTAAGTGGCCACCACGTCAGGGCCAGGAGCAGTCCTGATTGGGAGAACATGGTGGTGACCTGATTCTACTCTGAGTCCACCGTTTAAGACAATATATAAGGCCTGTTTGGGTTCATTTGGGTTCCTGGCAGAGGTCTGGCTGTTCCCCTGTTTGTTGACTTCCTCCACAAGAATCTCAGGGAAACATGAATATATGCATTAGGTTTGTGCAGCAGCAACTGGTTTTGGGGTTCCTGGCTCAGGGGCTGTCCCTTCCCATTGCATGCTGGGTGCAAGCCTCTACAAGGCCCCTTGTTTGGTGTGAGCAGCGCCCCTACCAGTGAGAAGCCAGCCTTCTTGCAACTGTGCAGCAGGGTCCGTCCAGGGAAAATTGTGTCATTTCATTTCATCTTTCAGCAAGGCAGTGGGCACCTCTGCTTGGGGCCCAGCGCATACTGGGGCTTGGCAGGTGGCTTGGTCATAGGCATTTATTGCACCCTGAGAGGGGAGGGTGTTACTGAGATCGGGCTCCTGCTGGTGCCTTACATGCGTCAGGTAAGGGAGATTGGGCCAAGACGGGCAGTGCGTATCTGCTTCCAGTTCTACAGAGGACAGAAAAGAATGAAGAAGGGGTGCCCTCAGTGGGCCAGAAATTATGAGGAATCCCCAAAAGGCACAAGACAGGTGGACCACAATGAAGGAGGAAATGGGAAACCACGGTGCCAAAGTGTGTGGAGAGTGCTGCAGCTTTCAGACGTGTGTTGGTGCAAGAGAGCACAGGGGTGTGGAAGTAGGAGTATCTGGGGGAGGGGCATGCCCACCGCCCACCTTGAGCAAAGGAGGAGTCCACCCCAGACCAGCGGTAAGGATGGACACACGGACCTGAGGAGCAGAGCAGAGCCCCAGGGGACTGACAGTGCCCCGAGCTCAGGGAGCCTTGTTCCAGAAGGCAAGCTGTGGGGACACCCCATGCCCTGCCCGCCCCACCCCACCTCACGCTCCCTCAGGGGACAGATCCACATGCACTTTACATGCAGATGTGGACAGGCACCAATATTTGAAGAAAACCAATAACATCAAAGAGAGTCTTTAAGCTCCATGAAATGAGGAAGTAACACCCAAGTCAACAGAGTTAACAAGACAAACAGAAGAAAAAGTATAGAACAGAATAAGCATAATTAATACTCAGATGCAAGAGGACATGATATGCATGCAAAAGAATCAACAATCTTGGAAGGGAAACTTTAATTGCCAAAATGTAGAAAAAATCATAGACAGGTTGAATAGCAGAATGACTACCCTAAAAGGCAAATTAATGAGCTTGACTCCGTAGCCTAGAATTTCTATCAAGTTATATATACTAAAAGGTAAAGAGATGAAAATATGAAAAGGAATTGAGCCATGGGGCACAGTTCAGAAGTTTCAACTTTCATCAAAAAGGAGTTCCAGAAAGGTGTTAAGGGAACAGAGAAGAGGAAATTCTCATTCATAGAAAAATTGAGTGTCATTTCATTTAATCTTCCCAGCAATGCGGTGAGGAACCCAGGAGCAAAGGAAATGGGACCTTTCCAGGGCCCCCCAGGTGGGAGCAGTTGCTGCTCCCAGGCCACCTGCCCCAGGGCTGGGGGTCACCCTATGACATGCTGGCTACTCCCTAAAAGCTTCATGTGGAAGAACAGGGTTTCTCCAGGTGTGGGCTGCGGGGTATCAATATTTTTTTGGGAAAAGGGATTCTGTAGTCAAATTCGCTTGGGAAGTGCTAGTCAGATGAGGTTAAACAAATTGTGTTTTAGTGGTGTTTGGGAAGACTTCTGCCCCTCTGGCCTCAATTTTCTCATCCGTTAAATGGGAATCATAATTCCATGGCTGTCTTCCAGGTTTTAGGGGCCAAAGGAAATGATAGATGTGAAACACTCCACGATGTGGGACACGCCACGAGTATGAGATACTGTGTCTCATGTGAGTCTGTCACAGAACGCTCCTGGACCCCAGAGTCTGCTCTCTGGGTGACCACGTGAGTGCTGAGGGGAGACCAGGACGCTCACCGCAAGGAGGCGGGGCGGCTCTGATGCCTCTTGCTGGCCCTTGGGGACCTCATGGGGCAGCCAGAGGCCCTTCCTGGCTGCTGGGGCAGGGGTGGGGCTGGGCCTGCTCCTCCCACCCCCTCAGGCTGCTGCCAGGGGTCTTTAGGGCTGGGGAGGTGAGGGCTGAAGAAGGAGCCTAGGCCAAGGAATTGAGAGGCCTGGGCTCTTGTCCCCACTGTGCCACCATGTGACTTCACAGCCCCTGGCTGGGCCTCATTTGTTTCATCTGTGAAATGGGAGTTGGAGGAAATCACTGCAGCCTTTCCCACCCCTAATCTGGTCATGCTGCAGTTAGAGCGGTTGTTATAAAGAAAGGGAAAGGAAGGAAGCCCCACTGCCCTTGGAACAAAGTCCTGCCAGCTCAGCTTGATCTCATGACCCCACCTCCCACTCAGGTCTCTGTCTATGGCCCGGTACCTGGCTCGCCCTCAGCCCCTACCAACCCCACCCCTGCCTGGAGCTGCAGTGTGGACCATGTCCCCAAATCCTACTACACCCTTCTCGGCCTTCAGGCCTGGAAACATTCAAGCTCCCTTGGAAAAACTTGCTCTGGGAAACCCGTTTGAGATGGGAACGCCTCCCGTCATGGTCCTTGGCCTGGCCTGTCTTAACTGTTTTGTAGTCTGTCTCCCCATCTGGAATATAAGCTCCTTGCGGCCAGTGGCCACGTCTGTCATGTTTAATGCTGTATCTGCCAGGTACCACTTGAATGAGTAAATGCATGTGTGAGCTTAGGCCTCTTCTCACTCTGAAAATGTATGTCTCTTTGTAGTGAAGATCATTTCTCCTTCTCTGGGTGTAGCTAACAGACTCCCCCAGGTCCTGACCCCTGCTCCATGATGGCCTCACAAGTACCCACCTCAGCCAATCTAGCCCTCTGAGAAGGGAGATCCGTGAATGCTCCAAGGAACTTCTGAGAGTTTGTGCTAGGTCAGAGTGGTGCTGCTTCTGGAGAGGAAATGCCGCACGTCCTGTCGCCTCTGTTGTTTGCAGTTGTGAATAGGGACATTAACAGAGGCATGTGAGGATTAAGTAATAGTATGTATGCGAATGCCTAGGAGAGTGCCTGACACAGAACAAGCACCCAATAAGTGAAGTGTCTACTATTATCACTGTCCAATTCCCTCATTTCACTGAGCTCAGGGAGAAGGGTGGACTGGCTGAGACTCCCAGCTTATGGGAAGCACAGGTGGGACTCGGATCTGGGATTTCCGACTCCAACTTCGGGGCTCTGGCTTCTCCCCTGCTGTTTTCCACCTCAGACTCCAAGGTTTTGATTCCTAAGTCGTTCATCTGCATCCAGCTGGTGCAGGGCATCGGTAATAAACCATACCTTCCCGAGCTGCCAGAGGCCACTGCAGAAGCTGAGATACCAGCACCAAGTGTCCTGGATGGAAATTCCCCAAGACACCTTTGGGCCCAGGGCTCATCTTCAAACAAAGAAATGCTTATGTCCAGACATCTTCACAGATCAGCAGCAAGGATGTGACTGGAGAGCACTTAGCATCAGGGTCAGAAAACATGAGGATTGATGACCTGTGTGACTGGGGCGAACGCCAGGGAGAACAAGCAGACTCTGAGTTGGCCAACAATGCTTCCTGTGTACATTTTGTGCAGTGAGCCCCAGCTTAGATTCAGCAGGGCATTAAGATAACATGACGCTAGTTACCATGTACACGGAGCCCCTCAGTATTCAGAGCACTCTCACACGGATGAGTGAACCTGATTTCCGTGACAATACGAGGGGATGGGCCAGGGGTTTAGGAATGTTTTCCCCCACTTTGGAGATGAAGCTGAGGCCCTGGGAGGTAAGAAGCAATGTAGCTTAGGTCACACAGCCCTGGATCTCCTGACTCATCACCAGTCTTCTTGCCAACACAGAGAGGTGGGAAAGCCAAGTTCAACCAAGAAATATAAATTTACCCAAAGAAACTTGCAAGTTAACATGGAGGACATTATACAAACTGTAAGGATCTGCAGTGAAGTTGCTGAGAACTATGACTGGTCTTATCCAGTCCTGTCATTCCGGGGCTGGTTGGTTCCTCCGGAATGGACCTGTAGAAGGGTAAAAAAAGACACATAAAGGATGAGAAGTCCTCAAATGAGAGAGGAAATGGGAATTTTTCATTGCAGGGGACTAAGGAGTAGGACAAGGGGCTCTGAGGACAAAGGACCCTCAAGCATCTCTCTTTCCATCCATCACCTGTTCACTATTCCCAGACTCTTGTAAACCCTTGGGGCAATAGATGAGGATTTGCATATGCTTATATGGGGATGGAGGCATAAAAAAGATCCTCTCCTTCTGAACAAGGAGTAATCACACAGGTTGCTGGGCAATTAAAAGAGAGTTTTCTCATAAGTAGGCATGGATGATCCACGACCACAGTGACACTGGAGATGCGTCCACGTGGACAAGTAGCTCGGTCCTCTCATGCCTCCCAAGTCTGTCCAGACCCCAAGAACCAAGGGAAGCAGAACTGCTTAAGTAAGGAACATGAAGTTCCTTTCCTTCCAGAGACCACTGGTTTGATTCTGGCCCAAGATGTTGAGAGATTCCATGATTCCTGTGATGGCCTGTGATGGAACCAGAGTTAGGTTCCAACATGGCAAACTTCATCTCTTTTGTACTTCTTATGGAATGTGTCTGCTGGTGACAAGTTTTCTGAGTTTTTAATTGAGAATGTCTTAATTTATTTTGAAAGACATTTTTGCTGGGTATAGAATCATAGGTTGGCCCGTTCTTTCTCTTTGAGCACTTTGGGAAAATGTTATTCCATTGTATTCTGGTTTCTTTGGTTTTTGTCACAAAGTCTATCATCAATTTGTGTTTTATTTCTCTGAATGTCTTTTTCCCTCTGGATGCCTTTAAAGTTTTCTCTTTAACTTTGATTTTCAGTGGTTTGACTATTATGTGTCTAGCTGTGATTTTCTTTGTATTTTTTCTGCCTGTTTTGTTGAGCTTGTTGAAAATGTGGTTTGATATCTTTCATCTTTTTAGGAAAATTTCTGCCATTAGTTCTTCAAATTCTAATTGTGTTCCATTCTCTTTCTCCACTTCTTATGGGACCACTCTTATTACACATTTGTTAGGCTTTTTTTTTTTTACTTTTCCCCACATCTTCCTCATATTCTTTTGTTTTTTTTTCTTTCCTTTCAATTTTAGTCCATGCACATTTACTGTAATTATTGATGTGGTTGGATTGCCATCTGCCATTTTGCTACTTGTTTTCTATTTGTCTCTTTTTTGTTCTCTGTTCCTCCTTTACTGCCATTTTTTTGTGTTAAAAATGTGTTTTAGTGTACCATTTTAATTTCTCTGTTGATTTTTAACACTGTAGTATTTTGAATTACTTAGTGGATCCTCTAGGGATTATATTATCCACTTTAATTTATAACACCTTATTCAGAATAATATTAACTTAATTTCATTAAAATATAAAAATTGTCTCCCAGTATATTTTATTTTCTCTCTCTTTCTGTATGCTATTATCATCACATATATTATATCTACATATGTTGTAAGCCAAAGCATACAGTGTTATAATTATTGGCTTATGCAAACTTATGAATTTTAAGAAAGTTAAGAGTGGAAATTAGAAAAATATATTTGTTCAGTCTTTTAAGCTTATCCATATGATTAAAATTTCTGGCACCTTTCATTTTCTCCTGTGGATTTGAAGTATTTCCTTTCACCTTGAAGACTTCCTTTGGTATTTCTTGTAAGGCAGGTCTTTTAGCAATAAATTCTCTGTTTTTGTTTATCTGCAAATGTCTTTATCTTCATTTTTGAAGGATTGTTTTTGCTAGATAAAGAATTCCTGGTTGATTTTTTTTTTCTGTCAGCACCTTGAGGATGCCGTTCCACTGCCTCCCAGCCTCCGTTATTTCTTATGAGAAGTCAGATGTTACTCATATTGCTTCACATATGTGATATGTCGTTTTCCTCTTGCTATTTTCAAGATTTTTCTCTTTGTCTTTGTATTTCAACTATTTGACTGTGATGTGTAAAGTTGTGTATATCTCCATATTTTCTATATTTGGGATTCTTTAAGCTTCTTGTATCTGCAGATTTATGGTTTTCATCAGATTTGGGGACTGGGGACTATTATTTCTTCAAATGTTTTGCATGCTCCTCTCTCTCTTATTCTTCTAGGACTCTCATCACATGTATGTTGGTATGTTTAATATTGGCACACACTGAGACGCCTTTCATCTTTCTTCAATGTTTTTTCTCTCTGTTCTTCAGATTGGATAATTTCTATTGATCTATGTTCAAGTTCACTGATTCTATCTTCTGCCAGTTCAAATCTCCTACTGAGTCCCTCTAATCAATTTTTTTTATTTCAGTTATTTCACTTTTCATCTCCAAAATTTCCATTTTGTTTTTTAAAAATATTTTCTACCATTTCATTGAGATTCTCCATCAACTAAATCATTTGTCATACCTTCCTTTAAGTCTTTAAATATGGTTTTTAAGTTTGAAGTTATTATCTGCTAAATCCAATATCTAGTGATACTCAGTTTCTATTGACTACTTCTTTTCCTGAGAATGAGTCACTCTTGGCATTTCTCTCATTGAATACTTTTCATTGGATACTAGGTCAGGCAAATGTGTAAGTCTGTGTGGCAGATGGTGTCAGCTTCTTCTGCAGGTTACCTGTGCTGTCAGAGGTAGAGACAGTGAGAGACAGATGTGAGTTCCAGTTCGTTCTCCCTTTATCTCACTTAATGTCCAGCCTTTCTTCCTGTCTTATCATCTTGCTGACCTACAGCGACTTCAGGCATATGTAGAGGCAATAGCCTTTCATAAACTTCTACCTAAGCTACCACAATTGTGTAAGGTCTCATTCTTATAGTAAAGTCCTTATTTCATATTACTCATAGTGTTTCCCTGATCAAACCCTAGCTGATACAAGATCCCAATTCTTTGATAAAATTTAAACATTATCTTTTCATTCATTTCGTTCATTTTTTTTCTATTTTAAAAAACATTATTTTCCTTCTTCATATGTCTAGTCACTTTTTTTTCCACATTGGATATTGTGAATGATATGTTATAGAGGCTCTGGATTAATTTATTTCCCTGTAGAAAGTGTTGAATTTTGTTTTGGCAGGCAATTGAACTAGCAAATCACACTAGTCCTGCCAGAGGTTGCTTTTAAGCTTTATTAAGGTAGGTCTGTTTCAGCTTTTTTCTTGCTTATGTAGTGTAACTCTTCTGTTAAGGTGAGTGGCCTTTCTGGGACCTCAAAAGAAAGCCCATATTGTCATCTGTGTTCATTTGGTTGGGCCTGACTCTCAGTATTTCCTCGGAGTTGTATGAGCTCTGCGATCTCTGTTCAGTTCTCAGCTTCCCTAGCAGCTATTCTCGGCAAGCCTTCCTGGAGTCTCCCTCTGCTCATGCATAGACTAAGAATTGACTAAAGACTCAAGGGATATTTTGATGTAGATTTTTGGGGCTGCTCCTTCTCTGTGGCTCCCTCACTTCCAGACCCCTACCCATCAGATAATGGCCACCTTAGCAGTCCCGACCTCTGACCTTTGTTTCCTCCATCCAGTGTGACCCCAGTGCTGGGAGGTTTTGCTGCCTGGCATTTTAGAAAATATGTTCAGAAATAAAGATAAAATGAATGTGGGGATCATTTTGTGTGATTCCTTTCTCTCAAGGGTCATTGTCCTATGTTCATTGCTGTCCGATGCCCACCTATAGTTGTTTTATCTATTTTGTCCAGATTTTATAGTTATTTTCAGTGGTGTGTCCAATGCCAGCTACTCCACCAGGATTGGAACCTTCATTTCCTGCATTCAAGGGAGCTAAGAGATAATGGCACTTGCATGGCTAAAAACACACTCGTATTAAAACTCACCCATGTTCCTGCTTGTTCTCTGAATGTGTCATTATGATGTACAATGAAGTCTTTCTTTGTAATAACAATAGAAATTACAGCCTTTATTGAGTACCTCAAATGGGCAAAGGATGCTCTTCTACATGCTTTGCATGTACTAATTTATTTTACCCTCAACCTCACTCTATACATAGGTACTATAATTCCCATTTTATAGTTGCTGAAACTAAGTCATGTTGAGGCTAAGTTACTTGCCCATGATCATACAGCTAACAAATGGAAAAAGCAGGATTTGAATCCTTGTAGTCTAACTGCAAAGCCAGCACTATTAACCACTACATTACACTGCCATTTAAAAACAATCTAAATTTTTGAATAATTTTGTTATAAATATAAATTACAAGAAAATCAATGTATCAGCAGAGCCTTAAAAACTGCAGCTTTCCTCCTAGGCTACATTTGGATATGCAGAGTTTTTCAGTTTCATCCATTTCTGATGATGAAGTTCCCCCTTTTCCAGTCCTTTTATCTCAGTCCAGGCCACACTTACCTTTCACCCAAACTATTCTCTGTCCTCATCATGGGTTTCCCTGCCTCTGAGTTTGTTTTCTGAGCAGGAGAACAGAGATGAAAGGCAGGAATCCAGGCTGAGAAGTGCTGGTGAGGACTGGGACCAAGAAAAAAAACAGTCCAGCCATTGGGTTAGAGGGTGGAGCTACCTGGAGATGGTGAGGAGAGCAGCAGAACACACAGCTGGAGCCCTCAGTGGGGGCCTGACCCTTTAGGAGAAAGCTCCCAGCATGAAGACTGGCAAGGAGCAAGCAGACATCAGGCAAGGCAGGGGCCCCAAGAAGCCAACATGGCCAGGGCAGGAGGTGGGTCGGGGTGGGGCAGGGGTTGTAGGGCACACCAGCCATCTTTCTGTGGCACCGCCTTCAGAGTGAATTCAAACCCCAGATCTTGGCCACATCTCTTAGGCCTCAATTTCTCCACCTATAGGTCCATTTGAATCAACTTTGGCTTCATGGAACAGAAAATAGAAGTAATAATGACTTAAATGAGACACGCACGGGTTTTGTTTTCTAAGGCAATGAGAAATCCAGAAGCAGGTAGGTAGGTGTAGTTTGGCAGCTCGAGTCGTCAGAATCCTTGAGCCTGTATCCTTCTTTCATGGTCCTAAGCACACTCATCATAACCCCAGATAATTCCAGAACCCCACAATTCCAAAAAGGAGTGGGGTGGAAAGGCATGTCAGTCGAGTCTGTTCCACTCTCTTTAAGATGGTTTCGTAGGAGCTGCACCCAGTGACTTCTGCTTATAGCTAACTGGCCCAACCTAATGGACCAAGACAGTCACAGGTAATACCCATACCTTCAGGAAGTTTACACTCTAGTGGGAGAACAGTAACAAAGAAATGAACACACAAGTAAATATTTAAGTTTACATTGCCAGGAGGGAAAGGGATGGGAGCCAGGTGGAGACTAACAAGGGAGAGGAGGTCAGGAAAGTGACATTTAAGATGAGACCCGCAGGACAAGTAGGCATTAATTAGCTGGGTGAAAAGGAGGGGGAGGAGGAGGAAGGGCGTGCCTGGCTCAGGGAAGAGAATGGGCAGAGATCTGGGGATGGGAGCTTCCTGGACTCACCCAGGTAGTTTGCATTCAGGTACGGGCTGAGGCCATGTGAGTAAGGGGAGGAGGAGGGGCCCAACCATACAGGTCTAGAGGGGCAGGGCAGGGTCAGATTAGATCTAGGCTACGGAGCTGGGTTCAAATTATGAGGCTGTGTTTATCAGCTGTGTGCCCTTAAGCAAAACATTAACCACTCTGTGCTTCAATTTCTTCCTCTTATGGAATCCCTAACCTACTGGGAGCTGTGAGGAATGAAGATGAGTAGTGTTGAGGTGCCTGGTACACAGTAAGTGCTCAGTAGACGTCAGCTGCTCTTACGGACTTTGTTAAAGATTTTGGTCTTTGTTCTACGAATAACAGGGAATGCATTAATCAGGACTCTATTGGTTGCAAGAGACAGCAACCCAACTCACATTGGCTTAAGCAACCATAGGAGAATTTATTGGCTCATATAACTGAAAGATACAAGTTTAGATTTGTCATCGGGCACAGCTGGGTCCAGCCATATGGCTTTGTCAACTGGATTTGGTCTCTTTCTCTCCACCTTTTGCTCTGCTTTCTTGTAAGGTTAACTACATTCTCAGGCTTGCTGTCCCCAAATGGTGGCAGGGTGGGCACTTAGCTACCACAGGGAAAGAGAGTGCCTCTCTCCTGCTTGTCCCAGAGCCAATCACTGTGGCAGTGGAGGAGTGGGGTGAAGGGAGGAAAGAGGAATTGGTACTGATCGACCAGTTATATTCCCATACCTCCAAAATCACTGGCCTGAGGCGGGCAGGGGTAGGGGGTTCTACAAAGGAAATTGGGGTGTTGTTATCAGATCAGGGAGAGGAATGCCAGCTGGCAAACACATCCAGTGTTGAGTCAGGAGCCACTGGAGGTTTTAAGCAAGGGAAGGAACAGGGCCTGATGTTCATCTTGTGATGACCAGTCTGGCTGCTGGGTGGAGAAGAGACAGGATGAAGACAGTGGGGGTGGGGAGAGGCATTGGGGATTGAGGTCAGGCATCCAGGGGAGAGGGACAGTGGTGCAGCCAGGCTGGTGGCAGTGCAGCAGACATGGAGGAGAAAGAGGCACCGGGCCAGGGCTTGGTGATAGACTGGGAAGGAGTGAGGACAGGAGGGTTGCAGGCAAACAGCCAGCATTTGGGCCTGAGTAGCTGAGACAGGGAGTTCAAAGGAGGAGCAGGTTTGGGGGAAGAGGGAGATTTGGGCTTTGGATGTGCTGTGCGTGAAGAACCTTTGGACATCCACAGGGAGAAGTCCTAGAAGCATTTCGTGGGGTATGTAATTCCACTCCTGGGCATTCTTGGTTGGCTATTATGAAATGTAAGAAAGATGAATATATTGAATAGTGCCTGATCTGCCCAGTAGAATACACTGGAACCAAGGTGGCTCACCCATCAGGAATAACTTGCTGAGCGGTTTGCAGGGAATACATCCCTGGAACAGCATTCATCCAGTCCAATTCCTCCCTTAAAAGTCCAAAGACCTCTTGAAATCCTTGGACAGCTAGGGGTTCAGGAGCATAGGCTCAGGACAGCCAAGGAATGTTGGCTAGACTGACAGGGTTTCAGCCCATAGGAGTGGACAGTGCAGAGAAGTGTGGAGAGAAATGCAGAGCACGGGTTAACATGGAAGCTGCTGGGCAGACCACCAGAACACATTGCTGAATGGCACGGCCCAGGTAGCAGAGGCTATGGGGGTTCATACAAGGGGGTTAGTGGAAGGCTGGCACAATCTGGGGTGGCTTCCTGGAGGCAGTAACATCATCAACATTCCAGACAAAAAAAGACCATGACCTCAGGTGTGGGGAGCAAGGCTAAGTTTGGAGCGTGCTCCACCCCACCCCAAAGTAGCTGGGTCTCTGAAAAGTTTCTAAATTAGACCAGGACACCAGGGCCTCCCAGTCACCCAGAGGTCTTCAAGTGAGGGCTCAGGGGCACCAGCCCTCCTCTATCATCTGAGGAAAAGCAAGCTGCTCCCTCCCAGTTGACCCTTATCGGAATCCCTACCTCTTTAGCAGCCCTCAGCACCCTGCCCTGCAGAGATTTCCCTGTATGTGCCCCTCCTGCAGCTTGCCCCTCCCCAAGGCAGCTTGCTGGCAGGAAGCATTGCCAATACCCAGCAAATCCCCTGCCCAAGAGGCACTTGGGGGGCTACTGGGGAGGAGGTGAATGTGTACTGGGGCAAATGACGCATTCACTTGCTGGGAGGGGAGCTCGAGTGGCTGGAAAGCCTGGAGTGGGCACTTCACCGGTGTGGGCAGGGTGTGTGGGCCTGGCGGTTTAACTGCCAGCTTCCCTCTCCAGGTCCTGTGGAAGAAGGGGTGTGACAGGGCCATCCGTCCAGCCTCAGTGGACCCAGGTTGGCCCCAGGCCTGGCAGGCCCCAGAACGAGCAGGGGAGTCAACTTCCCATCCATTAGGCCCATGGCCCAGGCTGCTAATGCCGAGCGGACATTCTGCTCTCAGCCCCAGTATCCACTTAGGCATCGTTAATATTTTACACTGCACAGCCAGGGGATCGATGTCTCCTTTATAGCTCAGTGTTTATGGACAGTCATTGAAGCTTTCTCAGGGAAGATGTGCAGGAGTAGCAGGGGAAACTGAGGCAGAGGAGCACGGATGGGGCAGCCTCTGGAGGACCCTAGAGATGGCTTCCTTTACTTGCTCAGCCCTCTGCCTCCCCTCTGCCTCCCGCCTGGCACCCTGCACACACCTGGCTCTGAGGACAGTTCTTAGGGGGCCATCAGAGCCTGTGACATGCACCAGCCCTTGTCGTGTTCAACCTCCTTCAAGTCCCTGGAGAAAATGGATTCTCTCCATTTTATGGATGAGGAAACAGGCTTAGAGAGGCAACGTACTACTGGGCTCTTAATCAGGCCATTGATGGCGGATGGGTGGTACCTAGCGGGGACAACAGGCTGGCTCCTGCGCGGCCGTGAAGTGTGAATCAGATTGCAGAGCCCTCTTGAGCCTTTGCAGACTTTCACACTTTAGCGACTTGGATGCTTCAACCGAGCCCTGTTCTCTGGCCGTCATTAGCGGTGGATACTCACCACATCCCCATTTAAATGGAACTGAAAGCTGTGCATTTATAGTTCTTTAAAAATATCTCCAATAACTCAGACTTTTAACCAGGTGTGTTAAATAGTGAGGTTGAACTTATGGGTCAGAAGGACCTCTGCAGCCTCTCTCCCGTTTCCATGGGAAGCAGTGTGCTGTCCCTGGGGCAGCACCTGCTCTGGGACCCAGCAAGCTCGGGCTGTAGCTGTGCCCCTATCTGTTATCCACCGTCTAGATCTCGGTTTCCTCACGTGTAAAATGGAGGAACAGAAAAGCCCACTGGAGGAGCCCTTAAGGATTATAAGTAAACCTAGAGGCTTGGCTTCTGTTCGCCAGCTCCAGAACGGCCCTCAACTGCGCATGCTGTGGTTTCCCACCCCACCCTCGCCCGTAGCCTCGCGCTCGGTGTTTGTTGCATGAATGTTCGAGGGTGTCGCAGTGGCTCCATAAATGGAGGCTGTTATTGTTCAGGCCCTAGGTCCAAACAGGCTTGGAGCTGGGCTGTATTTCCCCCTCTTCTCTAAGACACTGGAAGGGCCGAAGAACTTAGTGTTCCCGCCCTCTGAGTAGGGGGCTAGTGGGACACGAGCGCCGCGCAGCGCCCGCTGGAGGGCAGCAGAGAGTCACGGCTCCCGCCCTCGAGTCGGAGAGTTTGGGGGCTTTGGAGCAGACCGGGCTCCGCCCTGCCACGCCCCTTCCTCGCCCCTTCTTACTCCTTCCCCGGAAAGGCTTTCCTTTCCTACGCTGTGCCCCCGGAGAAGGAAGAAAGCGATCCGCAAACGAATTAGCACTCTCTCGCACTGGCCGCGCGAAGCGCTTGGCATCCGCTTAGCTCTTTCCCACAGCCGGAAAGGCAGGCAACAGCCCCTCTTCAGGGAGGAGGCTGCAAATGCTCAACTCGACCAAGGTCATGCAGCAAAGTCAGATTTTGAACTCAGCTCCGTAGTCTACTGCCAAAGCTCACGCTCCTTCCCAAAGCCTCGAGCGCACGCGTTTCCAGAACTGGAGAACTTTGGATATCAACTTCTCCATTTTCAGCGGGGCCAGACCAGGGCCAAGTTCAATCACCTGCCGAGGGCTTATGGTTGTGGGAAATACCCAGGGTGAGAGGGCTTTCCGATCCTGTGGAGGCCAGCTCTGCGAGGGCGGGCCGGGCAGGGAGAGGCGGTGGCCAGGCTCAGGACCATTCCTCCAGGGAAGTGGAGCCCCGACTCCGCGCAGAGAGTGATGCCGCAGTTCCCTTCCCCTCGGGGCCCCGGCCCCCTCCCAGCACTCGGCCCCCACCTTGCACGCGCGGTTCGGTGAAACACTGGACCCGCGCCGCCTCCGGGGAGCTGGCCGGGGGGCAGCGGCTGTGAGCCAGGCTCCGTCCCGGGGCTGGACCGTGCGGGGCGGGGCCGCTTCCCTCCGCCCCTTCCTGGGCTCGCGCGGGGGGGCCGCCCGGGACGCCTCCGCGGGTGGTCGCCGCGCCTAGGCCAATGAGCGCACGGGGAGTTGCGATGGAGGCTGGGGCGGCCGGGAACGCCGGGGACCCCCGCCGCCGCTGCGCCCCCGCGCCCCCGCGCCAGCGGGGCTGGAGAGGGGGCGAAAGAGGCGCTGAGCCCGCGCTGGACATGGAGGCGCCTCTGGCCCACGCCGGCCGCCCGAGCTGCGCTCCTCGCCGCCGCGCCTCGAAGTTTGCGGGCTGACTCGGAAAGTTGCGCTCGGGCTTGGCCTCCGCGTCGCGTCCCGCTCCAGGCCTTCCCAGCTCGCCGCTGCCACCCTCCGCCGGGCCCCGGGCCCGCCGACAGCCGCAGCCCCGCCTGCCGGGGGCATGTGAGCCGCTGCCTCCCCAAGAGGCCGGGCGGGCTGCACGGCCCGGCGCCTCCCGAGGCAGCGCGCGGGCGAGGGGCACGCCCCGGCCCCAGGCAGCCCGGCCGCCATGGGCATCCAGGGCATGGAGCTGTGCGCTATGGCCGTGGTCGTGCTGCTGTTCATCGCCGTCCTCAAGCAGTTCGGCATCCTGGAGCCCATGTCCATGGAAGGTAACTCGGAGCCACCCTTCCCTCCAGTGCTCTCCGCCGGGGGCCAACGGTCGGGAGGAAGCAGCACCCACGCTCCGAGACGCGGGGACGCGGGTCCGGCGGGGAGCCCCGGCCACGTAGGCCGCCACCCCCTCCCGGCTCCTAGTACTGCAAAGGCAGAAAGGGCTGGGACCCCAACGAGCCCCAGAGGGGATGGAGCGGCAGCTCTCGGGGTGGGCGTGAGCTAGGAAGCAGTGACACCTTGAGCCGGCGTCCACCGCCCTCCCTTCAGAGCCACCCCCAGGGAGCACAACCGGCTTGGGCCGCCCGGTGGCAGGAGGTGGTTCAGGGTGAAGAATGACAGGAAGGACCCTCAGCCCAGGGCACCTGGTGGGAGCGAGTGACATGAACCCTCCGCCACATGGTAGAGCCGCCTTTTTCGTCCCCCACACGACATCCAGGTCCCCCTCCCCAGGCAAGGTTCAAGCCCACGGGATCAGTAACTAAATCCTCAGGCGCCACATTTCTGTCCCAATAAAATATTAACCGAGGAGACAGACTTAAATCAGACAGGACAGCCTTTCTGGGACGGCTGACCTGCCCTTGGAGCTGCTTCCCAGCCCTCAGTACCTCCCTAAGACTTCTGGGCAGGTTAGGGAGGGAGGAGCCCCTCCAGGGCACACCCATTCTGAAGGGGACCTCGTCCCTCCAGGGCTGTAAGTTCCCCTCTCCCCCGAGGCCCCAAAAGGCAGTTGCAAACCCCTACCTCTGGACTGTGGGGAATGGGCCAGACTGCCCTGTTCGGGTCACCCATGCTGCCCTCTCAGAGGAGGATGGGCATCTTGCCTGTCTCAGCACTCTGCTGACCTTGCCCAAGCTCCAGCTCCTGGGGATGAGACCCAGAGGCTCAGGGAGGAGAAGCCTGCCCTTGCCTCTGAACTGCCCTGCAGCCCCTCTGGCCTGCGGTGTGCCCCCGCCCCCTGCCAAGGGCTGCTGAGGGCAGGAAGGGGCCGAGGGCCCAGAAGCCCTCCCTCTCTTCTGCCTTCAGAGCTCAGGGCTGGCTCTTTACCTGAAGTCCATGGCCATGTGCCCCTAAGACCCCATCGGGTCCCATCATGCCTTCTCTAGGTGAGTTCATGAGGCCCAGAGAGAAGCAACTTGCTCAGGGCAGTTCTGAGAAGTGCCACCTTTATATTAACTTGGGCTGTAGATTTTACTTGGAGAGGAAAGTTGCCCAGCTGGGCCTGCTTTGGCTAGATGCTGACCCTGGCAGGCGGCATCTATGACAGGGGACTTAGTGGGAAAACCAGGAATGGGCCTCCCGCACTGCTGTGCTTGAGGACCTAGGCCTCCTGCAGGGCGCTAGCTGTGTATCTGCTTTACCCTATCCTTTCCCCACCTGGAGTCTTTGTGGATGGGGGGGTGGTTGGTGCTCGGGCAAGGCATGGGCCCTACATTGCTCTTCCCTGTTTTCCCTGGCGCACCTGGTGCCCCCAGGGGCCGGGAGCACCAGCCAGCCACACTCTACTTTGTGTGGAGTACTATCAACCTTCCTGAGCCCCACTTGCTCACAGGGCTAGTCTGGAATTTGCCTCTGTGATTTCTAAGGAGAAAGTATTTCTTTACAAGGTGGATAGCATGCATAAGACTATAAATGTTTTTATTCATCCTGCTGAAATACCTACTTCAGACTCTAATGAGCTTCTCTTTGCTGGTGTATTTGCCCACTTGTGTCCTCTGGAGTTCTGGTGTCTTGACACACTGGAAGGAGCACAGAGCCTCAGGGACAGCCTGGTCAGAGCTGGCATTCTGTCATTCACACGTACTGGCTGTAAAAATCCCTTAACCTTTCTGAGTCTCACTTTCACTGTCTGTAAAGTGGGTTGTGACAGACTTGTAACTAGTCAGTGGGGCTTGAACGGCCTCCAGCACCATTCTCGGCATGTAATTAACCGCGCAAACTTTGTGGTCCATTGGCATCACCCATAATTAGCAGTGGACTGTCTACTGGAAACAGAGCTGATTCATGGTTGAAAACATTCTCTCACCCAAACAGGCCTCCCTTGCCTGCATCAAAAGAAAGGCGTTACAAGTTCCAGATGTTCCATGTTGATGGGAAGTGGTGTCCCTTAAGTGCCTTGAAGGGTCTTTGGCCAGGCAGTGTCTAAAGGACTGTCAGGTGGGCTGTGAGGAGCCCAGGTCTTCGGCCAGCCTGGGTGTGAGCTAGCACGTAGGGAGAAGAGCTGGTGCCCAGCTCCCCTGCAAGCATATGAACGAGCGATTTTATGTGTCTCTTGTCCCCTCTGAGCTGCCGTCGTTCTCAGCTGTAGGAGACCTGAGTTATGATGTCCCTGGGGATTATTAGGAACTAATGGATCCAGGTTCTAGGGATGCAGCTCTCTAGAAGTAGATGCAGAATTCAAAAGGCCTTCCTCTCTCTGCCTTGGGTCCCTTGTCAGTCTCTGACTCTGGGGGAGTTCCAGCTTGCTTTGGCCACCAGCTTATTGGGTGACGGGTGCAGTTAATGTCTGCAAGCCTCAATTTCCTCCCTGTGGAATGAGGATAATAATTTTTTCCCTATCCACTTCACAGGGGTGTGGTGAACTAAAGCACTTTGAAAACGTTAAAAGTGGAACTCAGATCTCAGGGACTCATAAGGATTAGGGGCGTGTGGTGACAAGTGAGCCTGCGCTGGGAAGCCTTGGGGCTTGTTTGCAAGCCAGACCTTTTTGTCCACATCTGTGGCCCAAGGCGTGACTTTGACAGCCACTTCTCTTAGCTCAGGTCAGATTTCCTAAATTTTAGATTAGTATCTCTCAACTGAGGGCCATTTTGCTCCTCAGTGGACATTTGGTGATGTCTGGAGACATTTTTGATGGTTACAGTTGGGGGAGGGCAGCCTTGGCAGCCAGTGGGTAGAGGCCAGGGATGCTGCAGGCCACGTGCAATGCACAGGACGGTCCCTACCACAAAGATGTATCAGACCCGAATGTAGGAGTGAGACTAAGAAACCCTGTTCTAGAGGGACCGCTGGCCAGGGCCTAGGACAGCTGCTTCCCAGCCCTGACATACCACTGAGATGCTGTCGTTAACTCAGGCAAGCCACTTTTCCTATCTGAGCTGTTTCCTCATCAGTAAGCTGGGCGACAGATTAGAGGTGCCATCTCCCCTGGGAACTGGCCCTGACCCCTCTGACCCCCTGCCCCTGGGGTTGTGTCAAGTGATGCTGCCCTGAAATTTTCTCTCCCCATCCCCAAGCAATCTGGGCTGTCCAAGGGTGACTGAGATTTGTGTCTATGACACTTAGGGCCCCAGAGTGTCTGGCAAACAGCAGGTGTTGAGTATGTATAAATTAGAGGCCACTGTCAGCACACACTTACTGGGTGCCCAGTGTATGTCAGGCAGCGTGAGTCCCCAGGAGCACAGGTGCTGCAGGGCTGGGCCCTCCCTTCAGGGCAGCCCTGGGCAGATGCCCCCTGAGAGGGGGCCCCCTGGCTGGGGTCGAGGCGGGGAGGCTGCAGAGTGAGGGCTGGAGTGAAGAGAAGAGAGGCAGGAAGGGGAGAATGGATGGTGTCCAGAACAGAGGTACGCTCAACCTGGCCCACCAGCCCTGCTCCCCTTTCAGGGCAGCAGCCCCAACCCTCTTGCAGCTGCCATCTGTGCACAGCTGCCCACAGGGTTCTGGCCTGAAAAGGTCAGCTGTGGGCTTGGGGCAGGCCCAGGAGGCCACCATTACCCCTCTTGCTTTCTCTTGCTTGCCTTCCCAGGAGCACCAGTCGCTGGGGGCCCACTGGTGCTCAGAGCATCCTGGGTGTTGTTCGCCCCAGCAGGGGCTGCCACTCTTTGTAAACTGCAAGTTCTTCAGGACTCCTGCAGCCCCTGGGCAGTTTCCAGATCTGGGATGCTGATGACGACAGTAACCAGCACCTAGTGAGCATTCTCTTTGTATTAGGCACCTTGTGCGTATCATGATGTTGTCCTCAGCAGCACGCCCATTTTGTAGATAAGGAGGGCAAGCTAAGTACTTTGCCCAAGGTTATCCAGCCATGGAGTGACTGGGCCAGAGCCTTTCAAACCCTGGCACACCAATCCTGGAGGCATCTCTGAATCCACAGTGCCGAGGGGGCCATGGACACGGCCCTGCGCATCCCAGCCTCTCACAGTGCAGCTGTCAGGGGTGCAGAGTGGAGGCAGCTGCCTGGATCCGAATCCAAAGTGGGAAAAGCCTCCCTCATAGGGCCATCGTGAAGGCTAAACAGCAGTTGTGGCAAAGAGCACACACTTGCTGAGGGTCATCTCTTATTTGCTGCCAAAAAATGTCCTAGCCCCAGTTCCACCCGAGGGTCACACAGCACTAACTACTAGAAGTCAGTGAGAGAAGCGGTGCACTTGAGAGGCCCTCCATGGACGTGGGCATCCTTCACAGTGTGCTCTGTAAGGGCAGGGCGCCTGGGGCTGCGGGCAGGCCTGCCGGGCTGGGCCCTGGGAAAGGTACCGGGAGAGGCGAGCTCCTCATGGAGTGTTTCTGCAGGACAGGGAGGTGGGCTAGAGGCCCAGGCCTGCTGCTGCTGCTGGGGGGGCTGGGGGGCTGAGGGAAGGCCCCCACCCACCCCAAGTCAGCACCTCAGCCGTTGCAGGTGTAGACATGGCCAGTGGTTTCAAATTGGCTTAGCCACAGAGTCTCAAATGAAGTCGTACTTTGAAGCCCAGTACCCCCGACTAATAGAAGGGGCACGGCTCAGATCAGGAAGGGAGTCTTGCCCCATAGGTATCCCCTTTGCCCCACAGTGTTCCCTGGGGCTCCCCTGTGGGAGTCACCTGACCAGCAGGGATGAAGTGAGGGTTGAGATCCACCAGCTGGACTCAAGAGGGATTGGAGCCAGTGAGTGTAGACAATGCTGTGGAGAAACGTGCTGCAAAGGGGAGCACAGATGGGTGCTGACTGGCAGGGGAAGTAGGCTCAAAAAGGTTTTGCACCCTATAGGGGAGCCTCCCAAAGGCATCTGGGGGCCCAGGAAGGCTTCACCAAGCTCATGCATTGGAATTCGCCCCTCTCCCAGACCTGGTGCATCTTAGCTCAGTAAATTAAAGATTTGTAGTCACCTTTCCCAAGCCTCTGAAGGTGGGTCCTGCACCCACGGGCTCAGAAACCTTAACTGGGACTTTCACGCCCTGAGAGGAAAGCCCAGTTTGTAATCTGCCAGGCTCTGGGACATTCAACTTTAAAACAATTTTTTAAGTCTCATGCTTTCACTCCTTTGACAAAATGCTTGTGTGATAGAGAGGTTAAATCTTTATTGCTGAGCCCCTGGTTATCAGTGGACACTTGGTGGGGGTGGGGGTCCGGGGTTAGCCCTGGAGAGTGGTGTGGAGGGCTGAGCCCAGGGAGAGGTGGAAGGGAGATGGTAGAAGCCGACCTCACAGCGGGGCCGAGCAGAGCTTCTCAGCGTGATGAGGAAAGCTGTGCACAATGGCTGTTTAGATCCATTAATTGCCTCACACCCAGTAATTGTCAAAGGTGGGTGTGATGCCTCTGGCAGCCTCTAAAAGATCTGGCACATCTCCACTGAAACAGACTAAAGAGGGATAAACCCTTGGATTTCTTCTGTGGAAGAGCTGGGAGAGGCCGTGGAGTCCCCTGAGAGCATGTGGGGTCCCTGCCCTGGGCTGGACCCAGTGGCAGTCAAAGGAAGGAGCCGGGTTCCCTCTCCTGAGATGGCTCCAGACAGCGGCAGGGTTAGGCCAGGGGACCCCGCCAGGTGTTAGCCTAATTCTGCAAGCAATTAGGCTCCTTGCGGAAGGGGCAGCCAGCTGCCCAGGAAGCCTCCACAGAGCCAGGAATCGGGTAGGCACAGACAACCCGTATGTATTTTCCAAGCCACGAAACAGGAAAGACTTTCTCTACCTATTGTATTCTACAGGTACAAGGATAACTGTCAGAGTTAAAAGCTTGTCTCCTGTTTGTTTAGCTCTGTAAGGGAACAAGCAGAGTAGCAAGGCTATTTCAGAAACTGATGCTGAAATAAGATAATTACATTAGAATCAACCAGTTAATGTCCTACAGGGAAATAATAGCCAGAAACTTTGAGGGTCATATTTTCCACGGACAGAAATCATTTGCATTCCTAGCAGACACAAGGCGCTACCAGTCTTCCACAGCTGACGTCTACGTTTATAGTGCCTGGGCCCTGATGACGAAGAAAGAGTAAGTCCAGCAGAGTCCACACCTGTAGATGGTGCTCCAGCCTGATGCTGAAAAGCCGTGCGGCACTCTTCCTGCTGGATCTTCCAGTTCTGAGTGATTTTAACCCCCTGGCTTGGTGGATGGCCCCAGCAGGGCCTAGTTTCCCAGGTCAAAAACATGGAGTCATCCCAGACTCTGCCCACCCTGCCCTAGTCCCCTCAGGACTAATGACTGAGGACAGTGATTTCTTCTCCTGCCAGTCTCCCTGTGTGTTCTTGCCATCGCTTCATTTGACACCTGCAGCCAGAGTGGCCATTCTGGAATGGAGATCAGACAAGGCCTGCCCCTGCACTGGGCCGTTTGGTGCCTCCTGTGTCCATATATCCCTTGGCTCATATCCCTTGGACCCTCTGCCCAGGGTGCCCTCTGACCCCTGACTACCTGTCACTGGACCTGAGTCTTGGAATATCATCTCTCTTTGATTCCCCCACCCACTCCATGCCCAACAGGTGTGAGCACCGGGTGTACTGAGGCCTGGGACAATCCGCAGGAGGAAGGCCAGCCTAGAGACATTAAGATTAAAACACAGGGCCATAACCCACATACTCACTCCCGGAAACAGCTAGCTGTGAGGGGTCCTTCCCACCCAGTGTGTGTTCCAGAGCACCCACATGCACGCACAGTGCCAGGGCTGGAGCAGCAAGGAGCAGACGGGGGCCCCTGCTGAGGTCCCCAGGAGAGGCTGGTGATAAATCCATAATGTGCTTCTGCTCAGGCTGCCCTAACAGAAGGCAGACTGGGCAGCTTAAAAAACAGAAATCTATTTTCTCACAATTCTGGAAGCTAGATGTCTACGTTCCAGGTACCAGCAGGATAGGTATCTGGTGGGGCCTCAATCCCTGGCTTATAGATGGCCACCTTCTCTCTGCGTCCTCACATGGCCATTCCTTGGTGCATGCGTGGGGGGCAAGGGGAGAGACGGGGGGTGGAGGGAGAGAGAAATTGGAAGGGGGATTGCTCCTCCTCTACTCATAAGACCACCAATGCTATTGGACTGGGACGCCACCCTTATGCCTTACTTACCCTCAGTTACCTCCTACAGACCTCATCTCCAGCTACAGTCACAGTGGGAGTTAAGGCTTCAACATTTGCATTTTGGGGAGACAGGTCAGTCCATAGCGCTGGTAAACAGAAAGAGATATGCATATGCCAGGGAGTCACAGATGAGTGGACAAGAGTAAAAAAGATGAGGGGCAGATATGAAAGGGGGCCACTGAGGATGTCACATTGGAGGAGAGGCCAAAAGGAAGCGTGGGTTCTGAGGAACAAACATTCCAGCCAGAGAGAATAGCAAGTGGGAGGCTTTGAGGAGGGGTGTCCTGGTGGGTTTGGGGTACTCAAGAGGGCCACATGGCTGAAGTGGGGGGACCCTCATTGGCCATTCAAGGACCTTGACTTTATACTCAGAGCCAGGCGATTGAACAGAGGCAAGCATCAAGATGTGCTGTCAGCTGCTTCCTCTGGCACTACTTGAAAAATACAGGGGATCTAATACCAAAACCAGGCAAAGACCCCCCCCCCAAAAAAATTACAGACTAATATCCCTGATGAACACAGATGCAAAAATACTCAACAAAATATTAGCAAACCTAATTCAAAAATACATCAAGAGGATCATACACCATGATCAAGTGGGATTCATCCCAGGGATGCAAGGATGGTACAACATTCGAAAATCCACCAACATCATCCACTACATCAACAAAAAGAATGACAAAAACCACATGATCATCTCCATAGATGCTGGAAAAGCATTTGACAAAATTCAACATTCATTCATGATAAAAGCTCAACAAAATGGGTATAGAGGGCAAGTACCTCAACATAATAAAGACTATACATGACAAACCCACAGTCAACATTATACTTAACAGCAAGAAGCTGAAAGCTTTTCACCTAATCAGGAACAAAACAAGGATGCCCACTCTCCCCACTGTTATTCAACATGGTACTGGAGGTCCTAGCCACGGCAATCAGACAACACAAAGAAATAAAAGGCATCCAGATTGGTAAATAAGTTAAACTGTCACTATTTGCAGATGACATGATATTGTACATAAAAAGCCCTGAAGAATCCACTCCAAAACTACTAGAACTAATATCTAAATTCAGCAAAGTTGCAGGATACAAAATTAATACACACAAATCTGTTGCTTTCCTATACACTAACGATAAACTAGCAGAAACAGAAATCAGGAAAACAATCCCATTTACAATTGCATCAAAAAGAATAAAATACCTAGGAATAAATCTAATGAAGGAAGTAAAAGACCTATACCCTGAAAACTACAAGACACTCTTAAGAGAAATTAAAGAGGACACTAACAAATGGAAATTCATCCCATGCTCTTGGCTAGGAAGAATTAGTACTGTGAAAATGGCCATCCTGCTTAAAGCAGTCTACAGATTCAGTGCAATCCCTATCAAAATACCAACAGCATTCTTCAGCAAACTGGAACAACTAATTCTAAAATTCATATGGAACCACAAAAGACCCCGAATAGCCAAAGCAATCCTCAGAAGGAAGAATAAAGCAGGGGGAATCTCGCTTCCCAACTTCAAGCTCTACTACAAAGCCACAGTAGTCCAGACAATTTGGTACTGGCACAAGAACAGACCCACAGACCAGTGGAACAGAATAGACAGTCCAGATATTAACCCAACATATAGGGTCAATTAATATATGATAAAGGAGCCATTGATACACAATGGGGAAATGAGACCCTCTTCAACAGCTGGTGTTGGCAAAACTGGACAGCTACATGTAAGAGAATGAAACTGGATCATTGTCTAACCCCATACACAAAAGTAAATTCGAAATGGATCAAAGACCTGAATGTAAGTCATGAAACCATAAAACTCTTAGAAAAAAACATAGGCAAAAATCTCTTGGACATAAACATGAGCGACTTCTTCATGAACATATCTCCCCGGGCAAGGGAAACAAAAGCAAAAATGAACAAGTGGGACTATATCAAGCTGAAAAGCTTCAGTACAGCAAAGGACACCATCAGTAGAACAAAAAGACATCCTACAGTATGGGAGAATATATTCATCAATGACATATCTGATAAGGGGTTGACATCCAAAATATATAAAGAGCTCACACACCTCAACAAACAAAAAGCAAATAAGCCAATTAAAAAATGGGCAGAGGACATGAATAGACACTTCTCCAAATAAGAAATTCAGATGGCCAACAGGCACATGAAAAGATGCTCCACATCGCTAATCATCAGAGAAATGCAGATTAAAACCACAAAGAGATTACCTCACACCAGTTAGGATGGCCAACATTCAAAAGACAAACAACAACAAATGTTGGCGAGGATGTGGAGAAAGGGGAACCCTCCTACACTGCTGGTGGGAATGTAAATTATTTCAACCATTGTGGAAAGCAGTATGGAGGTTCCTCAAAAAACTCAAAATAGAAATACCATTTGACCCAGGAATTCCACTCCTAGAATTTACCCTAAGACTGCAGCAGCCCAGTTTGAAAAAGACATATGCACCCCTATGTTTATCGCAGCACTATTTACAATAGCCAAGAAATGGAAGCAACCTAAGTGTCCATCAGTAGATGAATGGATAAAGAAGATGTGGTACATATAACACATACCCAATGGAATACTATTCAGCCATAAGAAGAAAACATATCCTACCATTTGCAACAACGTGGATGGAGCTAGAGGGTATTATGCTCAGTGAAATAAGCCAAGCGGAAAAAGACAAGTATCAAATGATTTCACTCATATGTGGAGTATAAGAACAAAGAAAAAACTGAAGGAACAAAACAGCAGCAGATTCACAGAACCCAAGAACGGACTAACTGTTACCAAAGGGAAAGGGACTGGGGAGGATGGGTGGGAAGGGAAGGATAAGGGGGAAAAAAGGGCATTATGATTAGCACACATAATGTTGATGGGGGGGCGGGGAGGGCTGTACAACACAGAGAAGACAAGTAGTGACTCTGTAGCATCTCACTACGCTGATGGACAGTGACTGTAATGGGGTATGTGGTGGGGACTTGATGGGGGGAGTCTAGTAAACATAATGTTGCTCTGTGTAACTGTAGATTAATGATACCAAAAAAAAATACAGGGGAGCTGATGGGGCATGGGCCTCGGGGTGGGTGAAGGGGTCTGCAGGGTGCATGCTGCAAGCAGAGCTGACAGGATTTGCACGCGGATGGAGGGTTGGGAGAAAGGTTGAAGCCCAGGACTTGGGCCCCAGCACCCAGCAGGATGGAGTTGCCCTCAGCTGTGGTGGAGCAGCTTTCAGGGGAAGATCAGGAGCTTGGTTTGGACATGTTGCATTGGAAAACCTTGTAGACATTCAAGTGCAGAGGGCACGCAGGAATTAGCCCACATCCCCCAAACAATCCTTGACTTTTTAAGTTGCTTTCAGATTTTGCAGGTTTAATGCATGTAATATTTTTCCTCACTGCTCATCTATGCATCTTCATGCCCATGATTTTGAACACCTCTGTGTGCCTATTAGCTTTGTCAGTTTCCTCATCTCTGAATTGCCTATCCTGTGACCATTTCTCTTGGGATTGCTGTCATTTTCTTATTTTTCAAGTATCCTCTGTATTATCCACACCAGAGGTGTGTTCTCTCATTTTCTCTTGCTCCGTGGACTCTAATTACTTTCAAACATTTTAATTAACCTTTAATCAACTTTCATAGATATATTTGATACATGACTTACAAAGAATAATATGATGATTACGAGTGAACCCATCCTCCCCCCAGAACCAGGGCATCACTAGTCTCCCTCTCTCTCTGAGTTCCTCTGCTCTCCCAAACCATAGAGGGTACCACCAGCCAGATTTGTGCTTGTCCTTCCTGGATTTTTGTTCTTATTTATAATTTTTTTGCCTTTTTTTCCTTTTTGCTATTATTAATATACAATTACATGAGCAACACTATGGTTACTAGACTCCCCCTATTATCAAGTCCCCCTCACATACCCCCATTGCAGTCACTGTCCATCAGCGTAGAAGGATGTTATAGATTCACTCTTTGTCTTCTCTGTGTTATACTGCCTTCCTGTATCCCCCCACCCCATCCCACCCCTGCTACATTTTGTGTGCTAATCGTAATAGCCCTTTTTCTCCCTTATCCTTCCCTTCCCACCCATCCTCCCCAGTCCCTTTCCCTTTGGTAACTGTTAGTCCGTTCTTGGGTTGTGTGAATGTGCTGCTGTTTTGTTCCTTCAGTTTTTCTTTGTTCTTATACTCCACATATGAGTGAAGTCATTTAGTACTTGTCTTTCTCCGCCTGGCTTATTTCACTGAGCATAATACCCTCTAGCTCCATCCATGTTGTTGCAAATGGTAGGATGTGTTTTCTTCTTATTGCTGAATAATATTCCATTGTATATATATACCACATCTTCTTTATCCATTCATCTACTGATGGACACTTAGGTTGCTACCATTTCTTGGCTATTGTAAATAGTGCTGTGATAAACATAGGGGTGCATATATCTTTTTCAAACTGGGGTGCTGCATTCTTAGGATAAATTCCTAGAAGTGGAATTCCTGGGTCAAATGGTATTTCTATTTTGAGTTTTTTGAGGAACCTCCATACTGCTTTCCACAATGGTGGTACTAATTTACATTCCCACCAGCAGTGTAGGAGGGTTCCCCTTTCTCCACATCCTCACCAACATTTGTTGTTTGTGTTTTGGATGTTGGCCATCCTCACTGCTGTGAGGTGATATCTCATTGTGGTTTTAAACTGCATTTCTCTGATGATTAGTGATGTGGAGCATCTTTTCATGTGCTTGTTGGCCATCTGAATTTCTTCTTTGGAGAAGTGTCTGTTCAGCTCCTCTGCCCATTTTTTAATTGGCCTATTTGCTTTTTGTTTGTTGAGGTGTGTGAGCTCTTTATATAATTTTGGATGTCAACCTCTTATTGGATATGTCATTTATGAATATATTCTCCCATACTGTAGGATATCTTTTTGTTCTACTGATGGTATCCCTTGCTGTACAGAAGCTTTTTAGTTTGATATAGTCCCATTCGTTCATTTTTGCTTTTGTTTCCCTTGCCTGGGGAGACATGTTCATGAAGAAGTTGCTCCTGTTTATGTCCAAGAGATTTTTGCCTATGTTTTTTTCTAAGAGTTCTATCATTTCATGACTTACATTCAGGTCTTTGATCCATTTTGACTTTACTTTTGTGTATGGGGTTAGACAGTAATCCAGTTTTATTCTCTTACATGTGGCTGTCCAGTTTTGCCAACACCAGCTGTTAAAGAGGCTGTCATTTCCCCATTATCCATGGCTCCTTTATCATATATTAATTGCCCATATATGCTTGAGTTTATATCTGGGCTCTTTATTCTGTTTCACTGGTATATGGGTCTGTTCTTGTGCCAGTACCAAATTGTCTTGATTACGGTAGCTTTGTAGTAGAGCTTGAAGTCAGGGAGTGTAATCCCCCTACTTTATTCTTCCTTCTCAGGATTGCTTTGGCTATTCTAGGTCTTTTGTAGTTCCATATGAATTTTAGTACTATTTGTCCTAGTTCGTTGAAGAATGCTGTTAGTATTTTGATACGGATTGCATTGAATCTGTAGATTCCTTTAGGCAGGATGGCCATTTTGACAATATTAATTCTTCCTAGCCAGGAGCATGGGATGAATTTCCATTTATTAGTGTCCTCTTTAATTTCTCTTAAGAGTGTCTTGTAGTTTTCAGGGTATAGGTCTTTCACTTCCTTGGTTAGGTTTATTCCTAGGTATTTTATTCTTTTTGATGCAATTATGAGTGGAATTGTTTTCCTGATTTCTCTTTCTGCAAGTTCATCGTTAGTGTATAGGAATGCAACAGATTTCTGTGTATTAATTTTGTATCCTGCAGCTTTGCTGAATTCAGATATTAGATCTAGTAGTTTTGGAGTGGATTCTTTAGGGCTTTTTATGTACAATATCTTGTCATCTGCAAACAAGGACAGTTTGAGTTCTTCCTTGCCAATCTGCGTGCCTTTTATTTCTTTGTGTTGTCTGATTACCATGGCTAGGACCTCCAGTACTATGTTGAATAACAGTGGGGAGAGTGGGCATCCTTGTCTTGTTCCCAATTAGGTGAAAAGCTCTCAGCTTCTCGCTGTTAAGTATAATGTTGACTGTGGGTTTGTCATGTATGGCCTTTATTATGTTGAGGTACTTGCCCTCTATACCCATTTTGTTGAGAGTTTTTATCATGAATGGATGTTGAATTTTGTCAAATGCTTTTTCAGCATCTATGGAGATGATGTGGTTTTTGTCCTTCTTGTTGTTGATGTAGTGGATGATGTTGATGGATTTTCTAATGTACCATCCTTGCATCCCTGGGATGAATCCCACTTGATCAGGATGGATGATCTTTTTGATGTATTTTTGAATTTGGTTTGCTAGTATTTTGTTGAGTATTTTTGCATCTATGTTCATCAGGGATATTGGTCCCTAGTTTTCTTTTCTTGCAGTATCTTTGCCTGGTTTTGGTATTAGAGTGATGTTGGCCTCATAGAATGAGTTGGGGAGTATCCCCTCCTCTTCTACTTTTTGGAAAGCTTTAACGAGGATGGATATTAGGTCTTCACTTAATGTTTGATCAAATTCAGCAGTGAAACCATCAGGTCCAGGCGTTTTGTTCTTAGGTAGTTTTTTGTACCAATTCAATTTCTTTGCTGGTAATTGGTCTATTCAGATTTTCTGTGTCTTCCTGTGTCAGTCTTGGAAGGTTGTATTTTTCTAGAAAGTTGTCCATTTCTTCTAGGTTATCCAGTTTGTTAGCATATAATTTTTCGTAGTATTCTCTCATAATTGTTTGTATATCTGTGGTATCCGTAGTGATTTTTCCTTTCTCATTTCTGATTCTGTTTATGTGTGTAGACTCTTTTTTTCTTGATAAGTCTGGCTAGGGGTTTATCTATTTTGTTGATTTTCTTGAAGAACCAGCTCCTGCTTTCACTGATTCTTTCTATTGTTTTATTCTTCTCAATTTTATTTATTTCTACTTTAATCTTTATTATGTCCCTCCTTCTACTGACTTTTAGGCCTCATTTGTTCTTCCTTTTCTAGTTTCATTAATTGTGAGTTTAGACTGTTCTTTTGGGATTGTTCTTCTTTCCTGAGGTAGGCCTGTATTCCAATATATTTCCGTTATTTATAATTTTTATCTCTTAATTATCCCTATAAATATGTTATTTGGTTTTTCTTGGGTTTGAATTTTGTAAAAAATAGAATCAACTGGTCTCCTAGGACTGGTTTTCCATCCAACAACATGTTTTTAAGACTAATCTGTATCGCTGTTATAGTTCATTTTTCAGTGCTGTGTAATATTTCACCTATGCATGCCTCCCCAGTCTATTTATCTGCTCTATTGTCAGCGGACATTGGTGGATTCCAGCTATTGTTACTATAGTAACAACTCCAGTGACAGCCTTGTGCATGTGTCCTGGGCCTTGAATTTCTCCACCAGGCATACCTAGGGAAGGGCCTAGGGTGTACAGATGTGCACATCACCAGTAGGAATATGCAGTTATTCTTCCACAAGGCTCATAAGGTATTCATGCTCACTAGCAGGTTTGACAATTACCGTGGACCTACGTCCTCTCCAGCACTTGGCATTGCCAGCCTTCTTATTTTAGTAGTAGTATTTCCTGCCAATCTAGATGTTGCATTCTCATCCTAATTTGCATTTACCTGTTTATTAATGGGGTTGAACCATTTTGCCTGTATTTATTCAACTTCCTGGTTTCCCTTTCTGCTGATTATCTATTTTAGTCATTCTTCTTTGGTCAGGTGTCAGCTCTGCATGTTGCTGCCTCCCAGTCTGGTGAGGGTCTCTGACTGGCTGCTGTGCTGCTTGTTGCACAGAAATCCTTTGACGTACTTGAATTCATCCATTTTTTTCCATCATGGTTTGACCTTTGGTAGTTTTTTTTGTGTACCACTTATTTTATTTTTTTTATAATTTATTTTGGTATCATTAATCTACAATTACATGTGCAATATTACGATTATTAAACTACCCCTTCATCAGGTCCCCCCCACCAACCCCATTACAGTCACTGTCCATCAGTGTAGTGAGATGCTATAGAATCACTACTTGTCTTCTCTTAGTTGTACAGCCCTCCCCGTGCACCCCCCCAACATTACATCTGCTAATCGTAATGTCCCTTTTTCCCCATTATCCCTCCCTTCCCACCCATCTTTCCCAGTCCCTTTCCCTTTGGTAACTATTAGTCCGTTCTTGGGTTCTGTGAGTCTGCTGCTGTTTTGTTCCTTCAGTTTTTTTCTTTGTTCTTATACTCCACATATGAGTGAAATCATTTGATACTTGTCTTTTTCGGCTTGGCTTATTTCACTGAGCATAATACCCTCTAGCTCTATCCATGTTGTTGCAAATGGTAGGATTTGTTTTCTTCTTATGGCTGAATAATATTCCATTGTGTATATGTACCACATTTTCTTTATCCATTCATCTACTGATGGACACTTAGGTTGCTTCCATTTCTTGGCTATTGTAAATAGTGCTGCAATAAACATAGGGGTGCATCTGTCTTTTCAAACTGGGCTGCTGCATTCTTAGGGTAAATTCCTAGGAGTGGAATTCCTGGGTCAAATGGTATTTCTATTTTGAGTTTTTTAAGGAACCTCCATACTGCTTTCCACAATGGTTGAACTAATTTGCATTCCCACCAGCAGTGTAGGAGGGTTCCCTTTTCTCCACATCCTCGCCAACATTTGTTGTTGTTTGTGTTTTGGATGTTGGCCATCCTCACTGGTGTGAGGTGATATCTCATTGTGGTTTTAATCTGCATTTCTCTGATGATTAGCGATGTGGAGCATCTTTTCATGTGCCTGTTGGCCATCTGAATTTCTTCTTTGGAGAAGTGTCTATTCATGTCCTCTGCCCATTTCTTAATTGGATTATTTGCTTTTTGTTTGTTAAAGTGCATGAGTTCTTTATATATTTGACCTTTGGAAGTTTTAAGAAATCTTTTCCCACTGTTAGTTTAGCAAGAGATCCTTTCACATTTTATCTTAACTCTATAGCTTGCCTTTCACATTCGAATCTTTAGTTCATCTGGAGCCCATTTGCATGTGGTCTAAGTAAAGGGTCCAGACTGACGTGCCGAGCCAGTTTTCCTAACTACTACTAAACAATCTGACTTTCCCACCAACCTTCTGTGAAGTTCCCCCTATGCTGCCTCCGTCTCTTTTCTAGCTCTCTGGTCTATCTGTTGGTGTGTCTGTTCTTGTATCAACCACACAATTTTTATCACAGTTACTATGCAATATGTATGAGTATCTAATGGGGACAACTCTCTTTATTTTTCTTTTCTAGATTTTTATGGATTTTCTTATTCTTCCATATCCTTAGCAAAGTTATCCCGGTCCTCAAAAAGTCCAACTGGATTTTTAATTGGAATCATGTTGAATTTATAGATTATTTGGGGGGGGAAATAACGTCTTTATATTACATGATCCTGTCTAAGAAGGAATATCTCATTTATTCAGACTGTCTTTCTATATAGAAGTCCTTTGAGTTTTGGTTAATACTTAGATACTTTCTGGTTTGTGTTTCTATTATGAATGTTATCTTTTTATTATATTTTCTAGGTGGTTATTACTTGTGCATAAAATTGCTATTGATTTTCATAAATTAATCTTACATGTGGCAACCTTACTGAACTCTCACGTATATTGATTCTTGTGGTCCCTGTAGGGACCATATTATCTACAAATAATGTCAATTTTAACCTTTACTTCCCAATTCTTACACAATTCATTTCTTTTTTGAAATTTCCTTAGTGCATTGGCAGGGTATCAATTAGCGGTGATTGTGGCCAACCTTGGCTTGTCCCAAAATTTAAAGGGAATATGTCTGAGCCTTTGCCATTAAATCTAATATTTTCTGTAAATACATATGTGATTTGCAAATATAAGCTGCATTAAATTAAGAAAGTTCCCTTGATCCTAATTTGCTAAGAGTTTTTGTTCATTTATTTTAATTATAAATGTATATGGATGTTTATCAAATGCCTTTCCTGTATTAAGATTTTCATATGATTTGCCCTCCTTATACTCTTACAGAAAAAACCTGGATCATCATGCCTTTTTAAAAATACCATTGAATTCAATTAGCTAATATTGTGCTTAAAGTTTTGGATTTGTGTTCAAATGTGAAATGGGTATAGAATTCTTGTTTGTTTTTTCAACTTCCTTGAGATATAATTGACATACAACATTGTATAAATTTATGAAATGATTACCGCAGTAAGGTTAGTTAATACACCCATTATCGCATATAATTACCTTTTTATTTTTTTGTGGTGGTGGTGGTAAGGTTGAAGATCTATTATCTTGGCAGCTTTTAAGTGTACAGTGTAACATTGTTAACTATAGTCACCGTGCTGTACATTAGATTCCCCAGAACTTACTCTTCGTATAACTGGAAGCTTGTACCCTTCCACCAGCATCTCCTCGTTTCCCTCACCTCCCCAGGCCTGCCAACCACCAATCTACTCTCTGTTTCTGAGTTTGGCTTTTTTTCAGATTCCACCTATAAGTGAGATCCTATGGTATTTGTCTTTTCTCTGTCTGACTCACTTCACTTAGCATAATGCCCTCCGGGCCCACCCATGTTGTCACTATAATTTTCATTCTTGTATTGCCCTTTTGTGATTGAGGAATCAAGATTACTCTATTCATCCCTGGATTAATAATATGGAGATCCCACAGGAACAACTTCAGGGGAGAACAGGAGACAGTAAGTTAAAGGACAGAAAAAGGCAATAACCTGAGGGAACAGTGTGTCCTAGGAAGTTTTGCTTTCTTGTTTTTTTTTTTCCCCCGTGGAAAAAAATAGCAGCAAGTTTGGGGCTTTATTTTATTTTTTGGCCCTCAGGGTTAAGTTAATCTTATTCATTAGTCCGTGGGACATTATCAGTCGTGACCCATTTAAAACCACTCTTTTATTTTGTTTATACTTTTTCCTCTTTTATTTTCCCATTTCCTTCCTTCCCTATAAGCAGTTATTCTTATTTTTATTTAAAATTTTTTCTAATTTACATACAGTACAATTATCCTTTTTTGGGGAATTAGAATTGTGTCCAGCTCCATGAATTCTGACAATTTCATAGTCGGGTAACTACTACCAAAATCAAGATGCAGAACAATTCCATCACCACAGAAAATTCCCTCATCCTGACTCTTATTTAGTTAACCTGTCCCTTGGGCCCCAGCCCCTGGCAGCCACTGATATGTTCTCCTTTCCTCTTATTTTACAAAATTGTAGGATCTTTTCCAGAATGTCATATAAGTGGAGTCATATATTCTGTAGTTCTGGAATCTGGATTCTTTCACTTAGCTAATGCATTTGAGATCCATTCATGTTGTTGCGTATTTTAATAGTTTATTCACTGTTACTGCTGAGTAGTATTCCACTGTGGGAATGTGCCACAGTTTATCCTTTCATCCATTGAAGGACATTTGGGTGGTTTCCAGCTTTCTGTGATTGTGAATAAAGTTGTTCTCAACATTTGCCTGAAGGTTATTGTGTGACTATTAGGTTTCATTTCATTTGGGTAAATAACCAGGGATGGGATTTGCGGGTCATAGGGTAAGTTGTGTATTTATAAGGAACTGCCAAACTGATTTCCACAGTGGCAGTATTTTCCTAATGGTAAAAGATGTTAAATACCTTTTTAAGTGCTTGTTTGCTATCTGTATGTCCTCTCTGGAGAAGTGTTTGATCAAGTCTTTTACCCATTTATTAATTTGAGCTGTTTGTTTCCTTACTGCTGAGTTTTGAGAGTTCTTCATATAATCTGGATACCCTTTGTCTGATTTGTGATTTGCAGATATTGTCTCCCAGTCTGTAATTTGCCTTCTTAAGTAACACTATCTCCTGCAGAGCAAAAGTTTTAATTTTTTATTAAAAGTACAGATTATAAAGTTTTTCTTATATGGTTCATGCTCTTGGTGTCATGTCTAAGAACTCTGCCTGAACCCAGGTTGTGATTTTCTCCTGTTTTTTTTTTCTAGAAGTTTTGTACTTTTGTGTCTGATATTTAAACCCCAGCTCCATTATGAGTTAATTTTTGTAGAAGGGGCAAGTTAAGTTAAAGTTCTTTTTTTGTTAATGAATGTCCAATTATTCCAGCACCATTTGTTGGAAAAACTCTTTTCTCCCCATTTAATCGCCTTTACACGTTTATCAAAATCAGCTGTTTATATTTGAGTGGTTCTCTGTTTTTTTCATTGATCTGTGCGTCTGCATCTCCTCCAACACAACAGTCTTGACTATTGTAATGATACAGTAAGTCTTGAATAGACTGACTTCTCCCACTTTATTCTTTTTCAAAATTGTTTTAGCTTTGCCTTTCCATGTAAGTTTTAGAATCAGTGTGTCTATAGCTACAAAAAAATTCCAGTTTTTATTGGAATTATGTTTTTAGAGATAATTGACAACTATATGATGTCAAGTGTTCCAGGCCATGAACATGGGATATCTCTTTAGTCTTCTGTGATTTCTTTCATCAGCATTTTGTACTTCTTAGCATACAGATTACCTGTGTTTTTTCTAAGGTTAATACTGAAATATTTCATTCGTGGAGCATGAGATTCTAAATAGTATTTTTTTTTTTGGCTTGGGTTCCAGTTGCTGGTCTATAAAAGTGTGGTTGATTTTTGTATATTGACCTTGTATCCTGTGACCTTGCTAAATAAACTTAATTATTAGAGGATTTTTTTGTACAGCTGACCCTTGAACAATGTGGGTTTGAGCTGTATGGGTCCACTTACATGGTATTTCAATAAATACTACACAGTAGTGTAAAGGTATTTTGTCTTCTTTATGATTTTTTCATAGTAACATTTTTTTCTCTATCTTACTTTATTGTAAGAATACTGTATATAATTCATTTTATATAACATACAATATATGTGTTAATTGACCCTATTATTGGAAAGGCTTCTGGTCAAGAGTAGGCTATTAGCAGTTTTGGGGTAGTTAAAAGTTAATATACGGGTTTTTACTGCACAGGAGGGGAGCAGGTCAGTGCCCTTACCCCCCACATTGCTCAAGGGTCAACTATATATTTTGGGGGTTATCTATATAGATAATCACATCGTCTGCAAATAGGGATAGTTTGGGCATTTTCTTTCTAATCTAATCTGTATGATTTTTCTTTCTTCCTTTGCTTTTGCTTTTTTCTCCTAATTGCACAGGCTAGGACTTTCAGTATGACACTGAATAGGGAGGAAAGATCAGATGTTCTTGCCTTGTTCTCAGTCTTAGAGGGAAGACATTCAGTCTTTCACCATGTGAATGATGTTAACTGTAGGCTTTTTGTAGATGTCTGTTGTCAAGTTGAGGAAGTTGTCTTGCATCCCTAATTTGCTGAGTGTTATAATTGGGAATGGATGTTGAATTTTGTCAAATGCTTTTTCTACATCAATTGTTTGTGACCATGTGTTCTTTTCTCCTTTAGATTATTATTATGGTGGATTGTACTGACTTATTTTCAAATATTGAATCAGACTTGCATTCCAGAAAACCCCATTTGGTGTTGTATATTATTATTTTTATACATCAATGGATTCAATTTGTTAATGTTTTGTTGAGGATTTTTGTGTTTGTGTTCATAAGGAATCTTGGTTAGGATTATTCAGGTTATCTTTTTCATCTTGGGTAACTGGGTAGTTTGTGATTTTTGAGGGATCGGTGCATTTCATCAAAGTTATTGAAATTGTGTGCAAGACTTGTTCATATTTCCTTTTTATCCTTTTAATGTCTGGAAAGTCTATACTTATTTCCCCTGTTTCATTATTGATATTGGTAGTCCTGTGCTGTAGTTAAATACCTGCAAACACTTGCTTCACATATTTCTTCCAGTGTTCAAGTTGTTTGTGGTGGGAAGTCTGACACTCCCTATCCCATCAAGACTGAAAGCAAAAGTCTAAGTATCTTTTTTTACTTTTTAAAAGTGAGGTATAATTTATATACAAGATGCACAGATGTTAAATGTACGGTTCAGTAAGTTTTGATGATTATTTACATCCTTTAACTACCACCTGCTATACTGCTTTCTATCACCTTACATTAAGTATGGCCTGTTCTAGAATTTTATATAAATGGAACCGGAGAGTTTGAACTCTTTCCTGTCTGGCTTCTTTGTTCAGCATAGTTTTGAGATGCATCCATGTTATTGCATATATTAGTAATTCTTTCCTTTTTTAAATGAAGTATAGTATTCCATTATGTGAATGTGCCACAGTTCTATTTTCCTGTTGATTGTTGGGGTAATTTCCTGTCATAAAGGCTACTGTGACTTTTCTGGTACAAGTCTTTTTGTGGACATATGTCTTCATTTATCCCAGGCAAACAGGTCATAAGGTTGATGTATGCTTACATGCATAGGGAACTGCCAAGCAGTTTTCTGAAATGGTCATGCCATTTTACACTTACGTCAGTGCTACATGAGACTTCCAGTTGCTCCAGACCTTCACCAGCATTTGGTGTTGTCAGTGTTTTGAAATGATAGGTCACTGAGTATTTTGCTTTCTGCATCAGAACATTTGCATTTCTTTGATGATTAATTCTGTGAACAATCCTTTCCTGTGCTTATTGCCTATTTGTGTACCTTCTTTTGTGAAATTTTTCTGGCTTTTAGACTTCTTAAGAACTGAGTTATTGGTCTTATTCTTGGTTGATTTTTAGGAGTTTTTTATATATTCTGGAAATGAGTCTTTTGTCATACATGTACTGAAGATATGTTTTCCCAGTGTATGACTTGCCTATTGAGTTACTTAATAACTTTATTGTTATTTCCTCTATGTTTGTCTGTTTTCTCTTTCATTGATTTCTACTCTTATTTTTATTATGTCCTTTCTTCTAACAACTTTGAGTTTGATTTGCTCTTGCTTTTCTAGATTCTGAAAAGCTTAGATCTAGATGTTTATGTCATTGGCTTTATACCTAATTTCTTTCCTAATAAAGGAATTTAAAGCTGAAAGCTTCCCTCAAACACAGCTTTCCCTGCATGCAGAAAATTTTGATATGTTGTGTTTTCATTATCATTCATTGCCAATTTTTCAAAATTCTCCTCATGATTTTTCTTCTCTGGCCTATGAGTTAATTAAGAAGTGTGTTGTCTAATTTCTAAATATTTGGGGTTTTTTAGATATCTTACTGTTTAGGGCTTTTATTTAATAGTCAATCTTCCGTCATCTGGTGTGTCTTGGTAACCATAGGATGTGTTCTTGAAAAAAATGTGGACTCTAGAGTTGATGGGCATAGAGTTCTATGAATATTAATTAGGTCAAGTTGGTTGATAGTGTTTTTCAAGTCTTTTACGTCTTTACTTGTATCATTTACTGGAAAAGGACATTAAAAGCTTCAGCTGTGATGGTGGCTTATCTGTTTCTCCTATTAGTTCTTTACTTTTTGCTTCTGGTATTTTAAAGCTGTTCCTGGGTGTGTGTATATATTTCAGATGGCTCTGTCTTCTTGATGAATCAATCCTGTATCATTATAAAATGTCCCTCTTTGTCTCTAGTAGTACTCTTTGTCTTGAAGCCTATTCTTTCTGTTATTAATATAGCCTCACCATGTTTCTTAGCTTTTTTCCATGCTTTTGCTTTAACTCTGTGTTTTCATATTAAGGGTATCCTTTCTGTAAATAGCATATAGTTGGGACTTGCCTTTTCATCCATTCTGAAATGTCTGCCGCTTAACTGAAGTAAACACCTTGTTTTTAACATCCATTCATGCTATTCTAACATATGTACTTCTAACCCACTGTGTGGTTCTGCCTCATGTGATCCCCCATATTGTGCCCACCCGTCCTGCCTGTGATAGACCCCTGGGGTGCCTCCAACTCCCCCATCAAAACTGCTGTTGCCAGGAACCTCTATGTACAGGTATCCTTAGCTGGGTATGATCCAATTTGGAAGTTCCCCCAGGGTGGAATAGCTGGCTTGCAAGGTTTGCCTATACTCAATTTGACTAAGGATTGCCAGATTGAACAGTATGTCCTCATGATAATGGGAATGATCTACAAGGCAGGAAAAAGGACGATGAGGAAAGAGTGGGGAGAATTACTGCAGCCACATGCTTGAGTAGGTGAGAGAGGCCGGGCCCCGCTGCACATGGGAAAGGGTTGGCATTAGCCGTGAGCAGGGACAGTTCATCCCAGAGGAGGGAAGCAGATGTCTGGGCCAGAGGCAGGTAGATGGGTAGGTGTGGTGGTAGAAGATGGGAAAATTATCTTCTGTGGCTTCTGTTTATAGGTGACATAGGAAGCAAGCTGAGGGTAAGGATGGGGGGAGGCACTGGAAGTGTGAAGAAAATGAAGGTGTGAAACAGCTGTCCTGGAGACTAGGAGCCTGGTTGCGGGACAGTATGTAGGGTGACCGGGAGCTTAGTGAGGGGGCAAGGCTCCACCCCGCCCCATGCTAGCCCTGAGCAGGCAAACAGCTGTGCGACAGCCATGGACACACCCTTCCTCTGGGTGCAGGGGAGGCCAGGAGCCGGGACAGTGTGGCAGGAACTGTGCTTCCCATTTCAGGGGGAAGCTTTAGAATGATGAGACAAAGCAAAATAATTATAAAACTCAGCAAAATGTAGGATGCAGTGCTCTTGGGTCCATAGCTTTATTTTGTACTGCAAAAGTGATGCATGCCATGCCAAAAGAAATCAGGAAAATGTAAAAAATAAATAAAATCATAAAGTAAAGATCACTTGAAATCCACCTCCGCCAAAGGTAGCCATGGTTAGTTAACATTTTGATGTGTTGTTATTAAAGAAAAGGTCTGGTTCCTGCCCTTCGGGTCCTTGCCCTCTGACCTTCTACCCAAATGTGAATGACACCCTCACACCACATGCAGCAAAGCAGTGTGTTAGGCTGGATGGGCCAAGACAGGGGCCCGCCCCATTCCTGGGGGAAGTCAAGGAGGGCTGCATGGAGGAAGTGGTCCTGGAATTGGGTCTTGACAGCCAAGAGTCCCTTGAACCCATCTGGCTGCCTTTTTGCCTCATTCCTCCCCTTGTTCAGTATCTCTCCAGAAGAAGACCAGCTCCCACCCCACATCCCACTGCGTAGCTGAGGGGCTGGGCACCCTTGAGGAAGGGTGAGGCAGGAAAGCTGTGTGAGGAGCAGGTGGCAGGGCAGCCACAACCCCCAAGGGCGCCGTTCCACCATTTGTGCAGTGCACAGCCTGTGTAGCCACACATGGCAGTCCTGAAAGGGGTGTCCCTCCACCCCAACCTCTGCCATGGTCTGGTGCCCACACTTGAACAAGATGGAGGAGCTGGGCCCCTTGTCCCACCCTCCCGGGTCTGTGTCCCTTCCAGACAGCAGCGACAGTGAACTGGAGCTAGCCACAGTCCGCCACCAGCCAGAGGGCCTGGACCAGCTGCAGGCACAGACCAGGTTCACCAGGAAGGAGCTGCAGTCCCTCTACAGGGGCTTCAAGAATGTGAGTGCTCCCGTCCCCCCAGGAGAGGCCCTGAACCCCCCCCCAACCTCCCGTCCCCGTCTCCAGGCAGGAGAGACCCTAGAAACTGCTCCATGGCACAGTAAATATGCCAGGGGGCTTTATGGAGTGTATGTTTTGTGGGAGAACTGTCTGGGGGTCCTAGAGTCCTAGGGTTAGTATTCTGGAGGTGCCACGCTCTTCTCGGTGCGTCCCCGATGCTGGCACAGGGAAGGAGAGTATGGAGGGACCAGCCATCCGCTCGCCCACCACCAGGTGTCCCCCAGCCGGGGGCCCAGTGGGGCCCAGCAGTGCCTCAGGCAGCAGGGATTCCTCAGCGGGAGGAGGGAGGCCAGGCCCTATGAAGTCGGGCTGCGGGGATGGGGCTGGCTGAGGTCGCTGAGGGGTGGCTCCCTGCTGCAGGAGTGTCCCACGGGCCTGGTGGATGAAGACACCTTCAAACTCATTTACTCGCAGTTCTTCCCCCAGGGAGGTGAGTCCCAGGCCAGGCCCCCCTGGCTCTTCCCAAAGCCCTGGCTGTGGTCCCTCTGGCGGCTCGGCAGACGGTGGGTGTCCCTTTCATGGGGAGGGGACCCTCACCTCTATTGCCTCCTGGAGGCCTGGTGCTGCCTCTGTCCTATTGGAAGGGGAGGACTCAGCCTGGGACACAGCGGGCACCCTGAGAGGGGGGCTGCCTGGGGTGGGGCGCGGCTGCCAGGCAGGCCCAACACACGCTGGCCCTGGCCCTTGCTCTCCCCAGATGCCACCACCTATGCACACTTCCTCTTCAACGCCTTCGATGCAGACGGGAATGGGGCCATCCACTTTGAGGTAGGTCCCTGCTGAGCCTGCCCATGTCCTGCCTCTATCCTGTGGGAGAGCACCCTGCCCTGGTGCCCGCCTCTCAGGGTTGTTCAGAGGCTCAGATGTGATCCCTGAGTGTAAAGGGTCCAGCCTGCCACCCAGAGAGTGAGCGGACCGGTGCTTGGCCGGCTCTGGGCCTAATCGTGACGTTGGTGAAATTTAATTTTGCCATCTGCTCCCCTGCGCTCAGCCTTTTCTTCCATTCCGGCCCGGCCAAGCCGAGGTTGCTGAGACACCCTGAGGTGGTCACCACCTAACAGGAATTTGCATTTGGAAAGGGGTCACGGTTAAACTTGGGTGTCTGTGCTAATGGTGGTTTTTCAGGCACCCAGCCCCAGAATTGACCCCTTGCCAGAAAATGAGTGGAGCGCCCCAGCCTAACGGCTCTGGGTCAGCCCAGCTGGGCGCTGGGGTTCCCCCCTGTGAGGACAGAAGCCTTCCCCCAGGACTCCTGCCCCCCTGGAGGGTCTTGCCCGGGCTCTGCGCACTGTGAGCTCCACCAGGTCTGGCCACGTGGGATCATTTGAAAGAGGCCCATCTGTGGAGCCCAGGCCCCTAAAAATAGCTGCAGGCAAAAAGCTGAAACCTCTTTAGAGAGGGAAACCTTGCTGAGAGCCAGGCTGATCGATAACCACCCCTCTCAGCTTCCAGGGCCAAGGGCGGCGGACAGGAAGGCAGCAGAGCAAGCCGGCCAGGGCAGAAAGCCCCTTGACGAGCCAGGGTGTAATAATAACCTGTCGGTAATGCTGCTCAGTTTATTTTTATGCCTCCAGCCAGCCTGGGACACAGACACGAGGACCGGGTGGGGCGGCCTGAGGCCCGGCCTTGCTCTGTGACCACAGGGTCCCCACCCTCTCCAGGCCACACTCCTGGGACTAATACATGTGCAAACGTACAGTGTTCTCATCTTTTTTCAGTAATATGCATGGTAAAAAAGTCCAGTTGCTACAAAGGTCAACAGGAAAAATTCATTGTCCTCCCCTGTGACCCATCTCATATGTCCTTCAAGAGTCACCAGGGACTTCTGCAAGGAAAGTGTGGGAAGGAATCGTATAATGCACCCCACCAGGGCTTAGTTGGATGGTTTTTCTTATTTTGATCGGATGATCAAAGAGCTCAGCTGGCTGGCTGGTGGCAGGGGTCAGGAAGGTCTCGGCCACCCTGCTGTAGTCATTGCTTTCATTCCCCTGAGGAAGGAGGCTTGTGGTCCCTTTAAGGTGGTAGGTGGGGGGTTCATGCCTGTGTACGAGGGGTTGCTGTCAGTGGCTGGGCAGGGGCGCTGGTGCAGCAGTCCCTCTCCTAGGCACCTGCTCAGAAGGTTGTCCGTGTCCCGCGTCATCCCAGGCTTGCCTTCTGCCTCTCTGCTGTGAAATTAATTCCTGTGGTTTCATGGGCCATGTTTGTTTACCTTGAGGACACTCAGTTGATTTCAGTGTTCTGCTCTAGGAAGGCTTTTTCAGGAAGAAAGGAGGGTATCTATTTCCGCAGTGATCTTCCAACCAGCAGGGCCCAGTCCTGCGTGCTGGTGAGCAGAAGGAAATGCCTGCAAGCCCGTCATCATACCCTCCACTCCCGCCTTCTGGCTGAGCTCCTGATCTGCGCTCTGTGGGGTGTCCCTTGTGTGCAAGCTGGGGTGGCTAAGCCGGGGAACCGAGCCCTGCCAGGGCCCTGCCTCGGGGACAGACCCAGAGCAGGGGCTATGGCTGGGACAGGCTCCTACACACAACTTGGTGTGAAGAGCCAGAGGTGACAACTAGCGACAGTGCCACGTGAGACTGCTGTGTGGGGCTGGAAATTCAGAATCAGCAAGCACAAGGACATGGGCTGTCTGGACTTGGGGTCATCTGACGACTAGCCAGTGGTCTCGCAGGGGACATCCCCACCACCCCTCTCCTAGTACCATCACTACTATAGCCACCCTTAGGGACACTGAACGGGGACATTCCTTGGCTGGGCTGACTGTGAGGGCCTCTACACGGTAGGTCCAGGTTGTGAAGACAAGATGAGAGCAGCCGGTGCCCTCCCACGAGAGACGGGGGTCTTGTGGGGCCTCGCCCGGCCCTGCTGCCCCTGTGGGACTGCAGGAAAGCCTGTCAGAGCCCGGCAACGCCATTCCAGGATGCTCCTACCTAACCCATGCACAAGCTCCCGTGCCTACCAGCCCCAGCCTTGGGCACGTAAGAACCAGCCCTTTGCTTCTCCTTTGCTATCTTTTCGTTCTGTTCACGTAGACACAGACGAGACTTTAAGAGCCCAATAGACTAATAGGGTGTGCTTTGGAAAAACAGCAGTTAACCACCCACCCACACACACCCGAGGAAGCAACCACCTTCTCTTATTTTAGCCTATTCGGTATGTTTCCACGTCTCCCAAGAGCAGAAGCGTGCCCAGGTTTAGACGCTGCCTATTGGCTCTCTCTGGTTTTAGACGCTGCCTATTGGCTCTCTCTGGTTTTAGACGCTGCCTATTGGCTTTCTGCAGTTTTAGACGCTGCCTATCGGCTCTCTCTGGTTTTAGACGCTGCCTATTGGCTCTCTCTGGTTTTAGATGCTGCCTATTGGTTCTCTGCAGTTTTAGAGGCTGCCTGTTGGCTCTATGCCATGGCGATGAGGAATTGGGTCACCCACGTGCACACACCTGTCCCATCCCCTGGCTTCACAGGACTGTTGGATTCAGCTGGACAAGGACTCACAATTTACTTGATGTGGGTTTGATTGCCAGCTGAGTCTCACAGGAAACTGTGATTATGTTTTCCTTTCCTGCACACGTTGTTTTGCCTAGTTAGCCTGATTTGTCATCTGCCCGGTGTCTGTGATGCCATCATTAATTCACCCCGGGCCCTTCTGCAGTAGTTTGAGTGGGCCTCTCCCTGAGGACACCTCCCCAGCCTCCGACAGGCTCCATCGTCCATCAGGAGTGGGTGCCCTCCAGGGACCCCTTCCCCAGCCCCTGGTTGGGTCTCCTGGTTCTGGAATACCCCTTTCAGAGGAAAAGCAAGAAAGAGGTTCTTGGCTTTGCTCTCTTTTTTCAGGGGCACGTCTACCAGCACTTTCTACAGAAGAGTACTGGGAGGTAACTTTTGAGCCTTTACATGTCTGGAAGCATCCTCCCTCTGTTCTCACTCTTTCTTGGTCTGCTGGATGGGAGCAGAGCTGTGGTGGGACGTTGTCCTCCAGAATGGTGGCCACATCACTCCACTGGCTTCGTGCCCCCAATGGTGCTGTCAAAAGGCAAAGCCTGCTGACTCCTGACCCTGTATATGGGATCTGATTCTGTTTTTTCTGTTTGGGTTTGTTTTTCATTCTAGAAGCTTGTAGGGCCCTCTCTTGGCTCCCTATTTAATGAAATGTCATCACGATATGTGCCTGCAGGCTGTTTCCAGGCTTCTTGCTACGCCTGGGCAGGACCTGGACGCTCACAGCCTCCTACCCTGGAAGATAATTGCGTCTCTGACATGCTTCCCGTCATTTCCTCTAGTTCTTTCTGGAGCTCCTGGTATTCAAGGGTTGGTCCCTCTGGAGTAAACCTATCATTTTCCTTTTTCATATTTTCCAGCTCTTTGCCTTTTCACGCTACTTGATGGAAGATTCCACTTGCTTTCCCAGCCCTTCTTCTGAGTCTGTTGTTTTGCTTTTTTATATTTAATTCCCAAGAGCTTTCTTGTTCTCAATTATTCCTTTTTTATTGCATCCTGTTCTTATTTTAAGGACTCCAGATTTGTACTCTCTAAGTCAAATCGTTTTTAAGGTTTTTTTCTCCCTGAATAATTTCTGTTTCTTTCAAATTGCTTTTCTCTTTCGTTTAATCTTTCTCTCTCATGGCACAGGCTTTCTCGGATCCAGAAACTGTAATCTTAGAGCGGGGACCAAGCCTACTGGTGCATGTCTGGGCACTCCGCAGCCTGCCACCCCCCACCCCTGCTTCTGGGATAGCCCTTCTCTGCTCCCTTCTTTCCCAGTAGGCCGGGAGGACCCCAGGGAGCAGGGAGGGCTTAACATGCAGACCTTCAGGGAAGTGGAGAGAAAGACTTGCTTTCCACCAGCTGTTATAACAAAGCAGTTAGTTTTCACATAGAAGTCGTTTGGACATTCACGTCTTGTCACATTAGTAATAAGTTGTCTGTCACATCTCAGAGGTGATTGCAACACACGGGTATGTCATGACCCCAGAGTTGAGCGCTGTCAAGTTAGCTTTTAAGCTATAAGATTTCAAGCACCTTGACACGCAGGTGCTTGGCAAACTAAAAGTAGAGCAGTGCCCTTTATTAAAAGAGCATTCCCACGTTTCTCTGTCCGCAGCAATGCATTAAATGGCTCTAAGGCACCATGTATTTGAATGTCTTTATTTGGGAAGACCAGTCCAGGCACCAAGCCATCCCCACCACACACTCTCACACACACCACATACATGCACACACACATAGGCTCACACACACACACACATACATACCACATGCCCCCCGACACAGACACCCACACACATGCACACATACATGCTCACATACATGTTCACACACTCACACATGGTCACACACTGTGTAGACCTAATGGAAACCATCTGCCTGCTCTGTAATGGCAGCTTCTCACCTATAAAGGTGTGAATTTCAGTGGAAGCCATGCAGCAAACTGGAAATAGAATCTGGGCATTGGACTGTCACTCGTCATTCTCCTCTTCCTCCTTAGGACTTTGTGGTCGGCCTCTCTATCCTCCTGCGAGGAACAGTCCATGAGAAGCTCAAGTGGGCCTTTAACCTCTATGACATTAACAAGGATGGCTACATCACCAAAGAGGTACACGGGTGGCTGGGGGCGGTGGCCCGTCTGCCCCTCCTGCCTCCCGCTCCACACCCCAGCCTCTCTTCCCCTCCCTCCTGCTGCCCTGGCTGTCCTGTTTCCCCTCCTCCCCAGCCAGAGATGTGATGCTCCGCCTGGCCCTGGAGGGGATGGCCAACCAGGGGGCCCTCTTCCTCTCCCAGGGTTTCGATCCTGGACTCCAGGGGGCAGGGGCATGGAGCCTGTGTGCTCTTCACCAGACGCCTCAGTCCAGCTCAACAAGTATTCTCGGATCACCCTTTCTTCTGGGGAGGTCCTGGGGGAGATGCAAGTGGAGAAGCTGAGGGTGGGTGGCGGGGGAGTTGGCCTGGGCTCCCATCCGTCAAGAGGGGCAGTGTGGTCCCTTAAGGCAGATGGGAATGGGGGGCCTCACCACACCAGCCCACAGTCTTTGGCCCAATCATTTTTTTTGTATGTGAGACAGTTGCTACAGTTTCATCTTTTGGAGATGGTGCATAAAGTCTCTCTCCAGCTTACCTGGGAGAGTCAGAAGCTTGGGCTGGGTGGGCTGGTGGGGCGAGCTCATCTCATCTCACCACTGCCTGGGCGCCCTCCACCCTTTGATGCAGCCCCCTCCCCTTGGGCCCTCGAGCACCCCACATCCTTGCAGCCAGGCCCATGCCAGCCCTCCGGCCCCCTCCAGGAGATGCTGGCCATCATGAAATCCATCTATGACATGATGGGCCGCCACACCTACCCCATCCTGCGGGAGGATGCACCTCTGGAGCATGTTGAGAGGTTCTTCCAGGTGAGCACCTCGGCCTCCAGGCCCCATGGGGAAGGGCAGCCAGAGGAGGGGGGGCCCTGCTCTTAGGGCCACCCCGGGCAAGCCACTCCCCTCTCTGAAGCTGCCTCCCCACTACAAGGGGGTTAAACTTGCATTCCCCACCTGCCTGGTTGTCAGGGCCCCGAGAGCGAATTAAAACACCATCCCCACTCCCCGACCCGATGAACTCATTTCAGGGCAGCCCAGGGCTCCTGGATTCCAAGGCAGCTGACTGCCCGGCTAGCATTCCAGTGCCGTCTGAGAGCGCCCCCAGCTCCTCCGGGGGAGACTCTCTGTGAATGGAGTGGGGATGGGCAACTTCGCCCTGTGTCCATGGGGACTAATGGGCCTAAAAGCTCCACTCCCACTTACTGGGGGCACTATAGAAACATGGCCATCGTGTGCCTCGGCTGCCCGTCTGGGAGGGAAGGGGGTCAGATGAGTGGGTGATGCATTCTGGAAATGTGAGCCAGGAGGGCTGCTGGGAAGGGGCTGGCATGGGGGGCAGGCTTGGGGGAATGCCAGAGAGGCCAGCTGTGTTGTGGAGGTGGCAGGAGAGGGCATTTATGTGGTCAGAGGAGGGGACAGAGGGGACAGGTTGAGGTGGAGGGAGCCAACCCACCCACCCACTGCCATGTCCTCAGGCCTGGGGCACGGGCCACCACGGTGGGACATAGACTCATTGAGGGCATGGCTTGGGTTGCAGAAAATGGACCGGAATCAGGATGGGGTGGTGACCATTGACGAATTCCTGGAGACCTGTCAGAAGGTAGGCAGGATTAGGACTTGAGGACACCCGGCAACCTGTCCCTGGCAGTGCCCAGACCCCACCCAGCCTCCAAGCTCCGCTGTCACTCTTCTCTGAGCTCCTCCCCTCCCCACCCCTTCCTGCCAGCCCTCAGCCCTGCCCTCCTGGTGGCAGAGGGGGCAGAGGTGGGGCCACGGGAGAGAGACTGGCCCTGTGGCCCTTGGGACGGGGTCACACTGTGGGAAAGGCACCTGGGCCCTTCCCAAGCATTGCTGCCGACCCTCCTCTGCAGAGCACCCCTAGGGGGCCAGGACACTGGGTCTGCACTGCCCGCCTGCCTCGCCCCCTGTGCGGGCTGCTCTGTTGTCCCAGGTCCCATCTGAGTGAGCAGCCAGGGAGGTTCGTCCATCAGTGTTAGCCGCTCCCAGGTGGACTTGCAGTCAGGCTGGGGGGCTGAAGACAGGCTGCGCCCGACCAGCTGCCCCTTCACCCAGTGAGGCGGACGGAACAGCCACTGCAGGATTCTGAGTGCCTGGCAGGAACCTGCTCCAGGTGGGGCTGCCTGTGGGCCCTGCCCACCCGCCCGCCCAGAGTTGACTGAGTCTCATCCTCTCCCGCAGGACGAGAACATCATGAGCTCCATGCAGCTGTTTGAGAATGTCATCTAGGACATGTCGGGGCGGGGGCTCCTGAGTGGTCATTGCCCCCTCTGCCCTCAGAGAAACTTCAGTCCTGCCCGGAGCAGCCTCCAGGAGAAACTTTTTTCTAATATATTTGCAAAAAGTGAACAATTTGCTCCAGATACACACACACACACACACACACACACACACAGCCCATTCTTCTGGGAGGGCAGAAGGGGGACAGATGTCAGGGAAGGGCTGAGTCTGAGAGCTGGGCCTGCGTGAGGAGAGCTGCATAGCCCAGCCCAGGCCTGTGGGGCATGGCTGCCTCTGGGGCGGGCAGCAGAAATCAGGCTCCACTGAGGAGGGTCCAGTCTCCAAAGCAAAGGCCCCTCCTGTGTGAGCCCCCTTGCCCCTCCTTCCTGCCACCCTTCTGTCCCACCGTATACGGCCAGGTTCCAGGGGCTGCTCTTTCCTTGTTCCCCAAAGGTCCCTGCCCACAACTACACTCACTGCAGGGCACTGAAGGGGCAGCTGGGGGTCAAGGGAGTTGGGACAAGGCACAAGACTGCTCACTCCAACACCATCGTAGGTCCTGAGGTCACATGGCTCAGGGCCTGGCTGCCAGGGAGCCCGAGGGGCAGAATAGTCCTGGGAAGGGGCTTCTCCCTCCCCCCTTCCTGTCAGCCCATCTCCCTGGGCCCAGCAGCCTGGATAAGTTCTCCAGCCCCCACCCCTCACTTCCAGGTCAGGACCCTGAAGCAGTGTGGTCGCCCCTCCACACTAGCTCACCCCAACCCCATCAAGAAGCACAAGCAGCCCAGCAGCTCGACCACAGCCCACGAGGGGAGCCAGGACACTGCTTTTCCAAGACAAGGCCCTCCTAGTGGGCTGAGACTTGGATCCCAGCAGTCCCAATACAGGTGGCCCCGGGGCACACGCATCGGGGTCAGTTCTGTGCCCCAGAACAGTGGGGGCTTGAAGCCCAGCCCAGCGCAGCCCAGCTCACCGACATTCAGAAGCACAGACCCTGGGGACTCTGCTTGTCTGGGTTCTGCTCTGGGGGTGGGGGTGATGTCAGCCAGAGCCAGTGATGAGGGCTGAGGGCCCTGAGGCAGGGTGGCAGGTCAACAGAAACCTCCCGGAGAGAGAGAGAGAGAGAGAGAGGCTGCTCCTGCCTGCCTAGGGCTCCCAGAGAAGGACCCCGGGCCCAGGCAGCACGGGCCCTTCTGGGGACGTTCCCATACCATACATTCCATCAGCTGCCGCCCTGTCCCTGCTCCCGCCTGGCCCTAGGGCAAACAGGGCCTTCAGAAGAATGGCAGGGTGGCAAAGGCCGCGGAGACTGGCCTGGCTTGGCCTCAGGGACCCCTGGGCACCCCACACAGGCGGTCCTTCCCCTTGGAGTCGCACTGACACCCCATCTCCAGTCTGACTGGGGGGTCCCTCTCCCCTACTCTAGGAGGACATCAGCTTTCCCTGGCTCAGGGATCTTCCCCACATCTCCTGACCCCAGCCCAGCCCTCCCAGTCGGTGTAGCACTGTTTCCAAGGGGCCAAGGCGATAGGAGAGGGTCACCACCATGGCCCGCCCCCCTTGGGCTCAGGCCAACTGGCCGTGCATCCAACCAGGAGGGGTCTCTCCCAGCTTGGGGTGTGGACTGGCCGCATGTCTGCATGGCAGAAGTGTCTCCCTGGGGCATGGCCTGGGAGGGTGGTTCCTGTTCTCGGCGCCCACCAATATTCAGTCCTGTATATTTTAATAAAATAAACTTGACAAAGGAAAGGGACTCTTGTTGACTTTACCCCGACTCTGAATTGCAGTCTGCCCCCGCCTCCCATCCCTGCTGGCATTGACCTCGGCTCCTGTCCAGCGCTGTGCTAGTGAATGTCTAACATTCCCTGAATTGTAGCATTCGCCAATTTCCACGCTCACTTGCAAGTTCCCACTGTGGCGTCACTTAAGGTGGAATCAGAAAGAGATGCTCACAGTTGGGAAACCTTTAGAAGCTCCAGACCTGCAGAAATGAGAACCTGGGGAGAGGAAAAAGGGGCCCCCAACTCAGGGGTGGGGAGGAGGGAGGCTCTGGGGGTCTGGCAGTGTTGCGCAGCTTCACAGAGTAACAGCCAGTCTCCTAGTCAAAAGACCCATAGCTTCGCCTTTTCTCCTCCACGTGGGGTTTTACCAGAGATGCCATTAGCCTGGGAGTCCACGTGCTGTGCCCCCACCAGGGGGCAGTGGTACCGCAGGGCAGCCTCCTCACCCATTTCCCGCCCTCACTCCCAAGGTCCCTGAGGAAGCGACTTGGAAGGGAACCCACCTGATATTTCTTTCATAGCCCCAGACATTTTCTTATGTCTGCCTCATTCTCCACGTGGTTTTGCCCCAGAAAACTGAATTTATCAGGTAACAATTCTGCAGGCACACCGAGTCCACTGAGCTGGGTGCTGGGAGACAGGACATGCTGTCAGCCCTGTTTTATTAACTAGGGCACATATTAAACTACTCAGATCCCATAACCATCACCACACAGCTGATTTAATTCCAGCCCGGAGCACACAGGGTTAATGTTCAATCTTGCTGGCCTAGCCTTAGCTGCTATGCTATTGAAAATCCTGAAAAAATCTTGGAAACACACCTGTTAAAATTCAACCAAGTAAATGTGAACATCTAACTGGTTTTATTAAGTGATTCACGAACTGGGCAGCATTCCCTCTAGCAAGGGATACTGCAAAGGGCAACAGGGAGAGATTTTTAAAGGCAGGAGAAGGAAGTCACAAACAGGAAGAAAAAGGATTATTTCAGTTACGGTCACTTTCATTTGAGAACAAAAGGATCTTATTAAGTGGATACCTTTTGGGGGGATGGAGAGGATATATGTGACAGGTTATCTTATCCATACTGACCAGAAAATTCCTGACTGACTACATTTCTGCAGTCAGTGATGTAGTCAGCCCCGGTTTGGTGATCTGGCCTAGCAGAAGTGATGCCACGCTGGGCCTGTGTCTTTCTTTTTAACACATCCTACATTGGCTGCTGGAGGGTCCAGAAGGCCAGACAGCAGACAGTGGTCACAGAAACATCTGGGTTGACAGAGACCCCTTGGGAAGGAGGCATATGTAGAGCTGGTTTTGAACAGGCAAAAGTTCTCTGTGAAATCCTCCCAGAGACAAACTTTAAAACAACCACACCTTCCCCATACACACCTTTGGGGACAGAGATCTTTTTGCAGCGTCTCAGAACTCTGCCGTCTCTTAAGTTTTGCTCAGTGACCCGGAGTCCTCAATAACATTGTCCTTCAAGCTGGCTGCTGCCTTCGAAGCTCCCATGGTTGCAGAGCTGTTTGCCCCGTGAACTAACCACTGCGTGTCTGCTTTGGGTGGGGTTTCTGCCTCCTCCTTCACACCAGACAGTGACCCTCCAGCAGTCGCCTTCCATGCTCCTTCCAAGTTCCCAGGTCTGCACCAAGGGAGGCATCATTCCACAGTTATCAAACACTGTCCACACACCAAGCATGGCTGCACCGGAAGGAGACCTCAGTGGCTAAGCCATAGTCTCTGCCTCCGGGAAATTCAAGTCTTGTGGGGACACTGGAAGGCAAGAAGTCCAAGGCAGTGATCTGGGCCATGAGGGAAGTTTCCATGAAGCACAGGCCAGGTGGGACCAAGCCCACCAGGGCAGATCACAGGAGGACTTGGACTTCCCATAGACCTGCAAAGGAAGAGGGAACAGGCTCAGTGAGGCATGGAGGATACCCCTTAGCAGTATTCCTGATGGCCGTTTAGAATGCTCGGGAGCCTTTCCCCTGTCTGTCCCAGTTCCAGACAATAGCTGCATTGCCAAGTCAGGAACCTCTGACACCTTGGGTGAGGCCCTCCTTGAACGAGGCTCTGTCATCCTGGACACAGTTCCTTGTTGCTTCCATTGCCCCATCAGCCTTCTCCATCCCAGACAAGCCGCCAAGGCCATGAACACTGTTGCCGTACCAAAGCACATCCTGGGCCCCTCTCCTGGCCCTCTCAGTCACTTGCAAGGACCCTAGCCCTTCAGGTTCAGGGAGCACTGGAGGCTAGCTCTAATCACATGGACTTTGTCTGAACCAGCTGGCTGTAAAGGGATCCGGCTGCCTGCAGGTGAGCTCTGCAGGCTTCAGAGACTGGAGGAGAGACTGGGGCATGGGGCCCAGCAAGATGGGGGCAGGGCCTGTGGACAGAGCCAGGACGAGTGTGGACAGGGGTTCCCTGCACCTAAGTAGGAGCAAGACAAGGGGATGGGAAGGACACATCTCACCACACCCCGCCCACTCGCAGGGGGAAATGCAGATATATTGATGGGGAAGACACAGGTCTGACTGTCCCTTGGCCAGAGCTGAGAGGTCCTAGAGAAGCGGCAGCAACGGGCTGGGGGATCCCTGGAAGCCATCCCTGAGCAGGCAGCGAGAGCAGCCCTCTTGCGGGTCGCGGTGGCACCAGTTGGGACCGGCTGCCCCGCCTGCCTAGGGCCATCAGTCTCAGGACTGGGCTTCCTCAGCGGCTGTGCACTTCTTGGTTCTGTCTGTTCCTCCAGCAGAAAACCCCAGCTTTTCTCCAACTCACCAGTCCCGTCTTCACTCTCGCACCTTGGTCTGGGCACAGGGTTCTCCTGTTCACACCTCTTGCTTGGCTTTGAACATTGTGGAACCTTCCTGTGGATGCAGGTGCTATGTCTCCCCCATCTCTGCCTGAGATGGCTCCTTGATTCCCCTGTCAGCAAAAGGCCTTTGGGAACTTCTCTCTCAGGGTAGTCCCCAGGCCCCCTATGGACAATGAGGAAAGCCCCCTGATTGGACACCAGTCTTCTGCCTCCCCGGCGTCCACCCTCCTCTCGGGCAGTAGCCCACGACCTCAGCTCCCTCCCTACCTGTGAAGCCTCCCAGGCCGGGCCTGAGCCAGCTGGGGCAGTGCCTTGTCCTGGCTAGGGTGCTCAGCTGTGCAGGCACCCGACCCCACTGTGGACGAGGCACGTGCTGGGAAAAGATGCTGCCCCCTTCTCCCTGACGCTGGGAGTGCGTGTCCTGGAGCCACGGCTGCTCGTCACTGGGCAGGGCCGTGGGAATGAACCGGCGCCCAAGACGGAGGGACCGAGAGAGAAAACAAGGGGGACGTTGGCCTTTGAGCTCAAAATCAAGCTGCCCCTTCGGCAAGCCCCTCCCTGTCTCTAGCCTCTTCACCGATAAGGGCCACCGGAAGAGTCCCCGCCACCACCTCCCTTAAGTCAGTCAGAACGGGGCTGACAGGCACTTTCAGCTAAAAATCCTCAGCCTTTATGACCCTGATGTCAAGCTCGGCTGTGGAGTGGTGCACATGCTTTCCCGACTCCCGAGGAAGGTGGCAGGGGCCAACCTGAGAGCTGAGACCTACAGATGGGGCTGCATGATATGATGCTGATTCCCCTCCCGGCGTTGTCTCCCCTGCCAGGCTGTGGGCATCTTGGCGCAGGAGCCCTGGTGTTCGCCCCGGGGCCCCAGCACTGGCCCTGTGGCGGGCAGGTGGGGAGGGCAGTGCTGGGAATGCTCCTGTCCTTAAGGTCACAGGGAAGAAGGCCATGGTAGGCATCCCGGGGGGCCAGGTGACGCCTCTGAGCCTGCTGGGTCACGGGACCAGCTCTCCCTCCCGAGGCACCAGGGTCGGCGACCTCTGACACATCTCTGGTCTGCCCCGGAGGGCACCTCTGCCTGAGCACCCCCGCCCCGCCCCGCCCCGCCCCTCTTCCCTCCACATTCCTCTCCTGGGCAATTGTGGGACCTGACCCAGGAGCTCAGCACAGGAAGCTGTTTACCAGTGTTGAAAAATCACCAAATACAGTAAAACATCCAGAAACTAAAAATAAGGCCCCAAAGAACAAGTCACCAGTCAGTCCCCCACAGCCAACTGCCAGCTAACCAGGATTGCGGAAACCTCAAGTTCCCTGCTTTGTTGACAAACTTTCCGAGCCTGAGTGGAATTTTGTTCTGGGTAGAGCACATGGAGCCCAGAAGGGAGGAGACTGTGCTGCCACCCCGTCCCTGTCCCCTGTATCTGTGGAACAAGAATGAAGACGCTGTGTGGAAGACACCTTCACTCCATCCTGGTCCCCCGGCCTGTTGCCCTTGTAAACCCAGCACCGTGCTGGGGATAAAATGGCAGAATATTTACAAACCATTAATAATAATGCAAGACATTAATAAAGCAAATCATACAAAAGTGTATAAATTAATAACCAGTGCCATGGCCACAAAGGTGAAGCCCTTGGTTCTGGGAGAACCTTTGGACAGGCCACGTGAGCTCAGGAGGTTCGCTAAGGGCAGCAGCATTTGGGCTGAACCTGAAGGATGAGCAGGAGTGGCCCAGGTAAAGGCTGTGGCCTGGCAGGGAGAGAGCACTGCTCCGAATCAGAGGCCAGGCTGGCGGGGCTGGAGCCTGGAATCTTGGGGGCAAACACAGGTGGAAAAGGGAGTTCAGCGGTGTGTAGCAGCAGCTAGCAAGGTCCTCTGAAGGCTTTAGCCTCATCTTCAGAGTAGCAGGAAGCCACTGACCAATTTTACTGCCAAATCAGTGTTTTGAAAATGCTGAAACATGGACACCAGATTGCAAGGGGCCAGAATGGATTCAGGGAAACCAGTGAGGAAGGCTGTATGGTCAGTGACTCTGGACAGCTGCATAGCTGTTGTGGATTTTACATCTCAGAGTGATTCTTGTTCAGGGTGTCTCATGCCCTTGCTTTCAGAAGGTAGCTGGGGTGGGAGTCATCTGAGAGCTGAAGTTTATGGCATATAGGAGTGCTAGATGGAGCTTCTAGAAAGCACCAAGAGGTGAATCATCACAGTCCACCCTCTAGGGCTGTGGAGCCCGTCAAACCCTCTTCTGAGATAACCACCCTCCCTTTGAGAAACAGCCCTGGTTAGCTGTTGGGCTTTGTTAGAGACTGAGCACCCAGCCAGGGATGTCAATGGCCATAAGCTTGAGACTCCCAAAACAATCTGGGTGTTGTCAAAACCCTTAGTCATAAGGTTGGACGTGTGCAGCAGCAATCTGTCATCACATGGAAGCGGGAGAGAAAAGGCTGAGCTTAGGCAAGTGTGGAAGGAGCAGGCGGCTCCGATTCTTTTGACACAGACACCAGTCACATTGCCCCCTGTCTCAGCGTAGGCCTAAGACTTCCTGGGATAGTCTTTAGGATCAGTTTACTGAGGATGAAAAACTCAACCATGGTTTACAGATGGGGCTGCATGATATGATGCTGATTCCCCTCCCAAAGTGCTAAGTGGCAGCATGACCCTCTCATTCAGGTATGACCTTAAAGGTCAATGGGAAGGAAAAATACTTCTTGTGGGTAGAATCTGGGCAATATATTTGAATTTCTGGAGTGAGAGATGACCAGAAGTATGAATATTGTCATTGATTCATGATCAGTTGTTAATGGTTTGGCTTCATGGTCAAGGACTTGGAAGGAACAGGAATGGAAGACTGGTGCATTAGCCAGTGTTCTCAGAGACCAGAACCAACATAAACAGATAGATGATAGATGGCTAGATATAGATAGATAGATAGATAGATAGATAGATGATGGGTAAGTAGATAGATCTTTTAAGGAATTGGCCCCTGGCTTGTGGAAGTGCTGCACATCCAAAATCAAATGGAGTAGGCCAGTGGGCTGGAGACTCTGGGATGAGTTGCAGTTTAGGTAAAAAAGCCATCTGCTGGCAAAATTCCTTCTTGCTCAAGAGAAGTCAGTCTTTGTTCTACCAAAGCCTTCAACTGACTAGAGGAGGCCCACCCACACTATAGAGGGCAATCTGCTCTTTTCATTGACCACTGACTTAAATGTTAATTACATCCAAAAAACACTTTCACAGAAACACAGAATAATGTCTGACGAAATTTCTGGGCACCATGGCCAAGCCAAGCTGACATGTAAAATTAACCATCACAATTGGTGACAAGAAATTCTAGAGAGAGGGAGCTCAAGATGGTGGTGTGAGCAGGGGGGCGGAAATCTCCTCCGAAAACCATATATATTTTTGAAAATACAACAAATACAACTATCCCTAAAAGAGAGACCAGAAGATACAGTACAACAGCCAGGCTACATCTACATCTGCGAGAATTCAGTGCCTCACGAAGCGGGTAACATACAAAGCCGTGACCCAGCAGGACCCGAGCACTACCCCACCCCAGCTCACAAGCGGGAGGAAGAGAATCAGAGTGCGGAGGGAGTGGAAGCACAGGACTGCTAAATAACCAGCCCTGGTGATCTACACCAGGAGCACAGACACACAACACATGGTGTATTGGATATTAGAGAAACAGAAGGGCAGGATCCAAGATGGAGACTGTGAGTGGGTCCCCACAGCTGGCTCCCCTGGGACAAAAGAAAAGCAGGTGCTTTTTAAAAGTCTTAAAGGGACAAGGGCCCATCAGCTGAATAAAATTGTCCCAGCACACTCGGCCCAGCGGGCTGGGAGTCCTGAGGCCCCGGGGCCCCTCACAGAGATAGCAGCCTGCCATTCATTCTCCCCGGCTGGTGCTGCAAACAGACCAGCTGACCTAGCTGCAGAGCAACTGGAGAGTGGCCCCGCCCACGGCAACCACACAGAGACTCCTCCCAGCCCGCAGCTAACCAGCTGTGGAAGCTGGAGCAAGGTCCAGAAGGCACGAAGGGGCCGTCCTAGCAGTAGACTACACCGGCATGGCGGCTACGCCCCCACAGTGCTCTAGGCTAGCCTGAGGGTGGCTCTCCCATAGCAGCTCAGGGGATTATCCCAGAGACAGCTTTCCGGTGTGCAGGTAACCAGTACAGGCTGCAAAAGCCGAAAGCCGGAGCAAAGTCCGGAAGGTGCGAAAGGCCTGACCTTGCAGTAGAACACACCCTGCGTGGCTGCAACCTCCGTCCGTCCGCAGTGCTCTAGGCTAGCCTGAGGGTGGCCCCACCCATGGTAGCTCAGGGGAGTATCCCAGAGACTGCCTCCCAGTGTGCAGGTAACCGGCACAGGCTGCAGAGAAGGCCTAGGCAAACAACAAGCAGGAAGGGACTTTGTTCTCCCAGCTGACCCATGTTGCACCTGCCTGCAACCATTTCTATCACCATGAAAAAAGAAGAATCTGGTCCAGTCAAAAATCACTCAGACAACTCCAGAGAGAGGGCCTGGTGGGTGAGATTTAAACAATCTTCCTGAAAAAGAATTCAAAATATAAGTCATAACCATGCTGAAGGACCTACAGAGAAATATGCAAGAACTAAGGGATGAAGTCAGGAGGGAAATTACAGAAATTAAACTATTGATGGGCTTAAGAGCAGACTGGACGAGGTGCAAGAGACTGTTAATGGAATAGAAATCAGAGAACAGGAGTACAGAGAAGCTGAGGCAGAGAGAGAAAAAAAGATCTCTAGGAATGAAAGAATATTAAGAGAACTGTGTGACTAATCCAAATGGAACAATATTCACATTACAGGGGTACTAGAAGAAGAAGAGAGAGAAAAAGGGATAGAAAGTGTCTTTGAAGAAATAATTGCCAAAAACTTCCCCAAGGTGGGGAAGAAAATAGTCTCTCAGACCATGGAAGCCCACATATCTCCCAACACAAGGGATCCAAGGAAGACAACACCAAGACATATAATAATTAAAACAACAAACATGAAAGACAAGGACACAGTATTAAAGGCAGCCAGAGAGAGAAAAAAAATCACCTACAAAGGAAAACCCATCAGGCTATCATCAGACTTCTCAACAGAAACCTTACAGGCCAGAAGAGAATGGCACGATATATTTACTGCAATGAAGCAGAAGGGCCTTGAGCCAAGAATACTGTATCCAGCATGATTATCATTTAAATTCCAGGGAGGGATTAAGCAATTCCCAGACAAGCAAAAGTGAGGAAATTTGCCTCACACAAACCACCTCTACAGGTATTTTAAAGGGACTGCTCTAGATGGAAGCACTCCTAAGGCTAAATAGATGTCACCAGAGAAAAAAATCACAGCAAAGAAAGCAGACCATCCAAATAGCAACTAAAGGCAAAAGATAAAATCAACTATCCACAAAAACAGTCAAAGAAAACACAAAAGAGTACAGAATAAAACACCTAACATATAAACAATGGAGGAGGAAGAATAAGAAGGGGGGGAAATAAAGAATCATCAGACTGTGTTTATAATAGCTTAATAAGAGAGTTACGTTAGATTGTTGGATAGTAAAGAAGCTACTCTTGAACCTTTGGTAACCATGAATCCAAAGCCTGCAATGGCAATAAGTACATATCTATCGATAATCACCCTAAATGTAAATGGACTGAATGCACCAACCAAAAGACACAGAGTAATAGAATGGATAAAAAAGCAAGACCCATCTATATGCTGCTAACAACAGACTCACCTCAAACCAAAGATATACACAGACTAAAAGTGAAGGGATGGAAAAAGATATTTCATGCAACCAACAGGGAGAAGAAAGCAAGAGCTGCAGTACTGGTATCAGACAAAATAGACTTCAAAACAAAGAAAGTAGCAAGAGATAAAGAAGGACATTACATAATAATAAAGGGGGCAGTCCAACAAGAGGATATAACCATTATAAATATATATGCACCCAACACAGGAGCACTGACATATGTGAAACAAATACTAACAGAATTAAAGGAGGAAATAGAATGCAATGCATTCATTTTAGGAGACTTCAACACACCACTCACTCCAAAGGATAGATTAACCAGAGAGAAAAGTAAGGACACAGAGGCACTGAACAACACACTAGAACACATGGACATAATAGACATCTACAGAACCCTACACCCAAAAGCAGCAGGATACAGATTCTTCTCAAGTGCACATGGAACATTTTCCAGAATACACCATATACTAGGCCACAAAAAGAACCTCAGTAAAGTCAAAAATATTGAAATTCTACCAATCAACATCTCAGATCACAAAGGTATAAAACTAGAAATAAATTGTACAAAGAAAACAAAAAAGCTCACAAACACATGGAGGCTTGACAACATGCTCCTAAATAATCAATGGATTAATGACCAAATTAAAACAGAGATCAAGCAATACATGGAGACAAATGACAACAACAGCACAAAGCCCCAACTTCTGTGGGACGCAGCAAAGGCAGTTCTAAGAGGAAAGTATATTGCAATCCAGGCCTATTTATAGAAGGAAGAACAATCCCAAATGAATAGTCTAAAGTCACAATTATTGCAATTGGAAAAAGAAGAACAAATGAGGCCCAAAGTCACCAGAAGGAGGGACATAATAAAGATTAGAGAAGAAATAAATAAAATTGAGAAGAATAAAACAATAGAAAATATCAATGAAACCAAGAGCTGGTTCTTTGAAAAAATAAACAAAATAGATAAACCCCTAGCCAGACTTATTAAGAGAAAAGGAGAATCTACACATATAAACAGAATCAGAAATGAGAAAGGAAAAATCATGACAGACCCCACAGAAATACAAAGAATTATTAGAGAATACTATGAAAATCTATATGGTAACAAGCTGGAAAACCTAGAAGAAATGGACAACTTCTTAGAAAAATACAACCTTCCAAGCCCAACCAAAGAAGAAACAGAAAATCTAAGCAGACCAATTACCAGCAACAAAATTGAATTGGTAATCAAAAACTACCCAAGAACAAAAACCCCGGGCCAGATAGATTCACCGTTGAATTTTATCAGACATGTAGAGAAAACATAATACCCATTCTCCTTAAAATTTTCCAAAAAATAAAACAGGAGGGAATACTTCCCAACACATTCTGTAAAGCCAGCATCACTCTAATACCAAAACTGGGCAAAGACCTCACCAAAAAAGAAAATTACAGACTAATATCCCTGATGACCATAGATGCAAAAATACTCAACAAAATATTAGCAAACCGAATTCAAAAATACATCAAGAAGATCATACACCATGATCAAGAGGGATTGATCTCAGGAATGCAAGGATGCTACAACATTTGAAAATCCATCACCATCATCCACCATATCAACAAAAAGAAGAACAAAAACTACATGATCATCTCCATAGATTCTGAAAAAGCATTCGACAAAATTCAACATCCATTCATGATAAAAACTCTTAACAAAATGGGTATAGGGGGCACGTACCTCAACATAATAAAGGCCATATATGACAAACCCACAGCCAACATCATATTTAACAGAGAGAAGCTGAAAGCTTTTCACCTAAGATCGGGAACAAGACAGGGATGCCCACTCTCCCCACTGTTACTCAATATAGTACTGGAGGTCCTAGCTACGGCAATCAGACAAAACAAAGAAATACAAGGCATCCAGATTGGTAAAGAAGAAGTCAAATTGTCACTATTTGCAGATGACATGATATTGTACATAAAAAACCCTAAAGAAACAGAAAAACTAAACAGACCAATCACCAGCAACAAAATTGAATTGGTAATCAAAAAACTACCCAAGAACAAAACCCCCTGACCACATGGATTCACCTCTGAATTCTACCAGACATATAGAGAAGAAATAACACCGATTCTCCTTAAAGTTTTTCAAAAAATAGAAGAGGAGGGAATACTTCCAAACTCATTCTATGAAGCCAGCATCACTCTAATACCAAAACCAGGCAAAGACCTCACCAAAAAAGGAAATTACAGACCAATATCCCTGATGAATGTAGATGCAAAAATACTCAACAAAACATTAGCAAAAAGAATTCAAAAATACATCAAGAGGATCATACACCATGATCAAGTGGGATTCATCCCAGGGATGCAAGGATGGTACAACATTCAAAAATCCATCAACATCATCCATCACATCAACAAAAAGAAGAACAAAAACCACATGATCATCTCCATAGATGCTGAAAAAGCATTTGACAAATTCAGCATCCATTCATGATTAAAACTCTCAACAAAATGGGTATAGAGGGAAAGTGCCTCAACATCATAAAGGCCATATATGACAAACCCACAGCTAACATCATACTTAACAGCGAGAAGCTGAAAGCTTTTCATCTAAGATCAGGAACAAGACAGGGATGCCCACTCTCTCCACTGTTACTCAACATAGTACTGGAGGTCCTAGCCATGGCAATCAGACAAAACAAAGAAATATAAGGCATCCAGATTAGTAAAGAAGAGGTTAAATTGTCACTATTGGCAGATGACATCATATTGTACATAAAAAAAACAAAAGACTCCACTCCAAAACTACTAGAACTAATATATGAATTCAGCAAAGTTGCAGGATACAAAATTAATACACAGAAATCTGTTGCTTTTCTATACACTAACGATGAACTAACAGAAAGAGAAATCAGAAAAACAATTCCATTCACAATTGCATCAAAAAGAATAAAATACCTAGGAAAGAACCTAATGAAGGAAGTGAAAGACCTATACTCTGAAAACTAAAGATACTCCTAAGAGAAATTAAAGAGGACACTAACAAATGGAAATGCATCCCATGCTCTTGGCTAGGAAGAATTAGTACTGTGAAAATGGCCATCCTGCTTAAAGCAGTCTACAGATTCAGTGCAATCCCTATCAAAATACCAACAGCATTCTTCAGCAAACTGGAACAACTAATTCTAAAATTCATATGGAACCACAAAAGACCCTGAATAGCCAAAGCAATCCTGAGAAGGAGGAATAAAATAGGGGGAATTACACTCCCTGACTTCAAGCTCTACTACAAAGCCACAGTAATCAAGACAATTTGGTACTGGCATAAGAACAGACCCACAAACCTATGGAACAGAATAGAGAGTCCGGATATTAACCCAAACATATACGATCAATTAATATATGATAAAGGAGCCATGGATATACAATGGGGAAATGACAGCCTCTTCAACAGTTGGTGTTGGCAAAACTGGACAGCTACATGTAAGAGAATGAAACGGGACCTTTGTCTAACCCCATATACAAAAGTAAATTCAAAATGGATCAAAGACCTGAAGGTAAGTCATGAAACATAAAACTCTTAGAAAAAAACATAGGCAAAAATCTCTTGGACATAAATTGGAGCAACTTCTTCATGAACATATCTCCCTGGGCTAGGGAAACAAAAGCAAAAATGAACAAATGGGACTATATCAAGCTGAAAACCTTCTGTACAGCAAAGGACACCATCAGTAGAACAAAAAGACATCCTACCGTATGGGAGAATATATTCATAAATGACATATCTGATAAGGAGTTGACATCCAAAATATATAAAGAGCTCACGCACCTCAACAAACAAAAACAAATAAACCAAATAAAAAATGGGCAGAGGATCTGAACAGACACTTCTCCAAAGAAGAAATTCAGATGGCCAACAGGCACATGAAAAGATGCTCCACATCGCTAATCATCAGAGAAATGCAAATTAAAACCACAGTGAGATATCAATTCACACCAGTTAGGATGGCCAACATCCAAAAGACAAACAACAACAAATGTTGGCAAGGATGTGGACAAAGGGGAACCCTCCTACACTGCTGGTGGGAATGTAAGCTAGTTCACCCATTGTGGAAAGCAGTATGGAGGTTCCTCAAAAAACTCAAAATAGAAATACGATTTGACCCAGGAATTCCACTTCTAGTAATTTACCCTAAGAATGCAGCACCCCAGTTTGAAAAAGACATATGCACCCCTATGTTTATTGCAGCACTATTTACAACAGCCAAGAAATGGAAGCAACCTAAGTGTCCATCAGTAGATGAATGGATAAAGAAGATGTGGTACATATAACATATACACAATGGAATACTATTCAGCCATAAGAAGAAAACAAACCCTACCATTTCAAAGAACATGGATGGAGCTAGAGGGTATTATGCTCAGTGAAATAAGCCAAGCGGAAAAAGACAAGTATCAAATGATTTCACTCATCTTTGGAGCATAAGAACAAAGCAAAAACTGAAGGAACGAAACAGCAGCAGACTCACAGAACCCAAGTAACAGTTACCAAAGGGAAAGGGACTGGGGAGGATGGGTGGGAAGGGAGGGACAAGGGGGAAAAAGAGGCATCACGATTAGCACACATGATGTACGGGGCACACGGGGAGGGCTGTACAACTTAGAGAAGACAAGTTGTGATTCTATAGCATCTCACTATGCTGATGGACAGTGACTGTAATAGGGTATGTGGTGGGAACTTGATGATGTGGGGAGTCTAGTAACCATAATGTTGCACATGTAATTGTAGATTGATACCAAAAAAAAAAAAAGAAAGTCTAGAGAAGAGGTATGGAAATAGATCTCTCTGAATGAGCATCAATGTGAAGATATTGATGTACATGTGAATGCTCACCAAAAGGCATCTACTGCACAGGGGACACTTAATGGTCAGGTGGACAAAATTACATACCATCTGTAGACATCACCTGAGCTAGAGAAGATCATGTTTGATGTGGAAAAATAATGAGATCAGTTTCAGATACATTGAGTTTATAGTGCTTTTAAAGATCAAAATGGAGATGCCCAATTGGGTTCATATGAGTGAGACTTCTTTCTGTAGATGATAATAAAACCATCATTGCTCAGGGATCCTACTGAGTAAGAAGATCAATATGGACCATGCCTTGAGAGATATCAACATTTATAGGTTGGATGGAGAAGGGCAAGTTTGCCAAAGTGACTCCGATAGAGGAGGAAATTTGAGAGAGTGTGGTATGACAGGTTTAGCAGTTCAGACTATGTATGACTGCAAGTAATAAGGACCCAAAATAAATTAGAAAAGATTTTTTTCCTCTCCTGCATAAAAGGCCAAACCCCCCATCTCAACCCCTAGCAACAACCATTAACCTGTTCTCCATCTCTGTGATTTTGAGATGTTCTAGAAGCGGTGACCTTTTTGTGACCTTCTGAGATTTGCCTTTTTTTATTCAACATAATGCCCTTGACAACCATCCAAGTAATGGTGTATATCCAAAGTTGGTGCCATGCTCTTGACAAGTAGTGTTCCACTGTACGGATGTAGCACATTTTCTTTAAACTTTCACCTATTATAAAATATTTTTGTTGTTTCAATATTCCTTGCTATTAAAAATAAAACTACTATGAATAATCATGTATAGGTTTTCATTTCTCTGGAATAAGTGCCCAGAAGTACAGTTGCTGGGTCACATGGTAGGTGCATGTTTAGTTTTATAAGAAAGAGCCAAACTATTTTCTAAAGAGGCTATGGCATTTTGCATTCCTACCAGCAAGGTACAATAGATCCAGTTATCTACATCTTCTCCAACATTTGGAATTGTCACTACTTCTTATTTTAGCTCTTCTAGTAAATAAGCAGTAATATCTCATCCTGGTCTTAATTTGCATTCCCTTAATCTCTAGTGATGTCGAACATCTTTTCATGTGATCAGATGCCACCTGTGTAGCTTCTTCAGTGAAACATCTCTTCATATAATTTACCTATTTTCTAATTAGATTCATTTTTTTCTCTGTTGATTTTTGAAGGTTCTTTATACATCCTAGATATGAGTTCTTTGTCACATATGTAGTTTGCAAATATTTTCTCCCAATCTGTAGTGTTTATTTCATCCTCTTAACATTCTTTTGAAGAGCAAACGTTTTTAATTTTGATGAAATCCACTAATTGATTTTTTATTTTTCTTTTCTTTAGTTATGCTTTTGGTGCAATGTCTAAAAACCTTTCATCAAGCCATACGTCTCAAAGATTTTCTCCTGTATTTTCTTTTAAAAGTTTGATAATTTCACATTTAAAATTTAAATCTATGATCCATTTTGAGTTAAATTTTGTTTAAGGTATACCATTTAGGTCATGGTTCATTTTTAAGAGATGCTCCACTGCCATTTGTTGAAAGGACACTTTCGTCCATTGAATTGCTTTTGTACCTTTCTCAAACACCAGTTGGCACTCCACATCGCTAATCATCAGAGAAATGCAAATTAAAACCACAATGAGATATCACCTCACACCAGTTAGGATGGCCAACATCGAAAAGACAAACAACAAATGTTGGCAAGGATGTGGAGAAAGGGGAACCCTCCTACACTGCTGGTGGGAATGTAAATTAGTTCAACCATTGTGGAAAGCAGTATGGAGGTTCCTCAAAAAACTCAAAATAGAAATACCATTTGACCCAGGAATTCCACTCCTAGGAGTTTACCCTAAGAATGCAGCAGCCCAGTTTGAAAAAGACAGATGCACCCTATGTTTATCGCAGCACTATTTACAATAGCCAAGAAATGGAAGCAACCTAAGTGTCCATCAGTAGATGAATGGATAAAGAAGATGTGGTACATATAACACATACCCAATGGAATACTATTCAGCCATAAGAAGAAAACATATCCTACCATTAGCAACAACATGGATGGAGCTAGAGGGTATTATGCTCAGTGAAATAAGCCAAACGGAAAAAGACAAGTACCAAATGATTTCACTCATATGTGGAGTATAAGAACAAAGAAAAAACTGAAGAAAGAAAACAGCAGCAGATTCACAGAACCCAAGAATGGACTAACAGTTACCAAAGGGAAAGGGACTGGGGAGGATGGGTGGGAAGGGAGGGACAAGGGGGAAAAAGTGGCATTACGATTAGCAGACATAATATGGGGGGGGAAAGGGGAGGGCTGTACAACACAGAGAAGACAAGTAGTGATTCTATAGCATCTCACTACGCTGATGGACAGTGGCTGTAATGACTGTAATGGGGTACGGGGAGGGGACTTGATGATGTGGGGAGTCTAGTAACCATAATGTTGCACATGTAATTGTAGATTAATGATGCAAAAAAAAAGATTATTGAGTTTGGTCTGTGATGTAGTTAAATTATTTGGTGACAGATTGATCCTTTTGGGTCTTGATTTTATAATTTGTCAGGCAGGAATGGTGCACTGCTCAGTCTCAGGCTCATCATTCCCCACTATGGAGGCATGATTTCTCTACCCAAGATCCCACGAATTCTGTTTTTCCAGTCTGTGTAGTGGAAGGAGGCACTGTTCCTGACCCTGTGCAATCTTTTGACACTGTTCCCTCTAATTGGTTCTAACGCTTCTTTCTGTAGTCTCAGGTAGTTGCCTCCCTGGCATGCACTGCTCAGTACTCTGCTAAATACTCAAGCGGATTATCTCTGCAGAGAGTTCCCTTTCTGCCCAGGTATCTTCTCTCCTGTCCTCTGTCCTGCAAACTCTAGCCTCCTTGGTCTCACCAGGCCCTCGTCTACATCACTGCAACTCAGGGGTACGATGGCTCCACTCTGGCCCCCCTCCTTGTGCCACAGACTGGAAACTCTCAAAGCATTAAGCTGGGGCAAACACAGGGCTTACCTCTTTTGTTTCCTGATATGAGATCACTCTTCTTCATTGCCAGAGATACAATTTCTTGAAAAGCCATTGTTTTGTGTGTGTTGTCTGAGTGTTTTGGTGGTTCCATGCAGGAGGGTAAATCCTGTCCGTTACTCCATTTTGTCCTTCTCCCCTTGGCATTTGGAAGGTGTACCCCTGGACCTCTGTAAGTTATGTGCCCCCCTGACTCCCTTCAGTCTCTCTGGCTGATCCTTACTGGGTGGTCTCCTGACTGGGGTTTATGCCAGGCTCTCTTTAGCACATTCCCCCAGATCACACTCATCCCATAGATTCCATTTATACCTCTATGCTGACCTCCACCTTCAAGCCAGACTAGAACCCCAAGTTCCAGACCCACATCTCCTACTGCCCATCCTGCAGTGCCCCCTTAAATGGGTCATAGGCACATTAAATACAACCCATCCAAAACCGAGCTCACCATCCTTTCCCCAGAACTGCTGCCCCTCCAGAACCCATCTTTAACCCATCTATATCAACGGCACTGCCATTTACCCAGGCCAGAGACCTAGGAGTCAGCCTTGTACCTCCTTCCCCCTTATTCCCACCTCCTGCGGGCTATCAGTTCTACCTTCTAAACATCTCTGGACTGGCACCATCTCTGCCACCGTTGCTCTCACCTGCACCACTCAAACAAGCCGCCAGAGGAAAACTTCTCAAATGCAAATCTAATCATGACTCCCTGTGAGGACCTTCCAGTGGCCTCCTATGTGCTTAGAGAACTCAAACTCTTTCCCAGGACAAGTACAGCCCTTGATGAAGTCTTGAGCCTCTTGCCCAGAGCCCGTCACGTCTTCAGAAGTCAGAGGCCTGGAGAGCTGGATTGCGATTGCCCGTTTAACTGAACACTTCTCTGCTAGAATGCCTGTTCTCTGACGCTGGAGGTTACGCCTTCCACTACCCTGCCCTGACACCAACAGTGCATGTGAAGATGAGGCTGCTGAGAGAGGGTGTAAAGGACTGCAGCTGGGGTTGAGTGCACGTTCCACTACTCACACTGCCCGTGTCATCTGGAGCAAAACACTTTCGGCCTCAGGTTCCCCATAGTGAAATGGGTGAAATCATCCCTCCTCTCCTCAATATGTCAGAATCAAAAGACAAAAATATTTGTCTCTGTCAACCAGCGCGCCACACGTTGGTCCCTTCCATCGCATTTTGCCCGACAATCATAAAAGTTCCTGGCCCAGAAGCAGGGCGGGACGAGGGGGAGGCTAACGAAGCACCCAGGGCGCAAAAGTTCAGAAAACACTCGCTCTCGAGTTCGTGCGCGCTTGGGGCACCCTTAGACTGGGCGTGCCCAAAAATTCTGCGCTCTGCATTCCTTCTGGGTTCTCCCGCCTCTGCCGGCCCGACGCCGGAGGCAACAAACGCTGCGGAGGCTACCACGCACGCTCCAGCACTGCGCCCGCCCCCCGAGAGGTGGCTTCCGGGCGGAACGAGGTGCCCTTCTATTGGCTCTTGTTCCGTGACGTCACCAGGGAGCGTTCGCTTCACCCCTCTTTATTTTAGGGGAGTTGCAAGGCGCTGCCGCTGTAGTTCTTGGGGCTTGTCATTGTCTTTGGAACGTGTTGCCCGTGCTCGGGCGCCCGCCGACCTTGGCTCCCGGCCCCGCGAGCCCTATCCCGACCGCACAGCACGCCCGGCAGGACTGGCCGCCGTGGCCAGGTAGGTTGGTGGGCCAGGTCAGGCCCTAACCTCCATCCAGCGTCCGGCTAAGGGCAGGACTGACCTAGGGCCGGTCGCTCCGACCACACTGACGAGGCGGGTCCTCGTTGAGCGCCCAGTGAGAGCCGGGAACAAAATTGAGCGAGAGAAAGTGGGGGACTGGCACGGGGTTCCAAGCAAGTGGGTGGTGGGACGCGGTCCGACGTGCAAACCCAGGTCTCTGGCTGCGATGCTTGTGCTCTTACTGCCTCTCTGCTTAAGGACCCCTTCCTAGAGTTGGATTGAGCTCATGCCGTGTTGCATCGTGGTTACCCAGAAGCAGTGGGCCCACTTTTGATCGCTACTTTGGCAGAGGACCTCACCTCCTTAAGCCTCATTGCCTCCTTCTGGAAAATGGGCCGTTCTGCCTGAGGAGATTGCTGAGGGCAGAATGAGAACCTGCTTGTGCCTGTCATGTGGGAAGGCCAGAGGCCGCCCAGCAGGCAGGGTGTCCATGAGCCTCTAGAAGATCTCCACTTGTGAGTCCAACCCCTAACCACTCCTAGGGCACTTTAGCCCAAGCCAAGGACTCCAGTGGCACCTGGACTGGGATTCAGGTTCCAGCTCTTTCATCTCCTTGGGAACTTGGGCAAATCCCTTCACCTCTCTAAGCCTTAGTTTTTCATCTGTAAAGTGAGACTGACAGTTCCTACCTTCCACAATTGTCAAAAGAATTAAATCAGATATTGTAGATAAAGCACTTAAAATAAGATCTGGCATTCAGTGGGAGCAGTTATGGTTATTTTCATGTGTGGAGTGTCTGAGTGTGAGCGTTTTGGCTTCAACAGCCTTTTGACGGTGGCATGTTTCATGCTTATGGAAGATACGAGGGCAGAGGTTTCAAAGCTCCTGGTTTTCTGGTCAAACTCTGGACCACCGGAGTGGTCAGATCAGTGACCTGCATCTAATGAGTCTTTGAATTTCACAGACTGAATCATTGGTGTGAGAACCAGAGTTTGGGACTACCTCCATGTTCCTGACCACAGAGAGCTACTTTTCAAAGCAAGGAACCATTCCGGAGTAGGACCATTTGGAATGGAGGCCAGACTTAGATTAGAAACAAAAGAAATGGAATATTTCTTCCAGTGGAGCCTGGAACTCAAAAGAGGCCCTGACCCTGTTAATACCTTCTAAATGATTGGTGGAGGGAAGGCACAGCTATGCCTCCTGAGGTTGACAAACACCAAGCTTTCCCAAGTAGTGAAAAGTCAAGCCCCAGCTTCTGGCATTTGTTCATACAAAGTACCTGAAACCCTTCCGTGTTCCAGGCACAGTGCTGGGCACTGTGGACTCAGTAAGGAGTGAAGGAGACAGACAGAGAGGAGAGGAGAAGGCCCAGTGATGCCTGTCAAACCTAGGCCTGCCCTCAGTCTGTAGCCTCTTCCCTCAGACAGCCTCTGCTCCAGCAGGAGGAATGAAATAATTACTGTCTGGAGGGGCAGGTGGGGACTGCTCCTAGAAGGCTGGGACAGCCTGATGGCGGGTCTGGCTTGGTCACGTGAGCAGTGGAAAGCATTTTCAGTAGGTGAGTTTAACAGGACCAAACTGGCATTTAAAAAACTGCTTGTGGTGGCTGTGAAGCCAGTTTCACTAGGGGTCGCTTGCCCATGCTAGGCCCCACTCTTGGCGAATTCCTAGTGCTGCCCATTTTAGCCCTACCCTGCTCAATTCAGCATTGCTTCCTGGAGAAACTAGACAAAGGCAGGACCCTTGATCTGCACAGAAGGGCCCCAGTTGCCAAATCTTAACAGCCATCAGTGGTTAACATCAGTCTCCCTTGCAAGCAGGATGGCGGGCTGGTTGTGTCTGATCTCCACTGCACAGTGCCTCAGTGGTGACAGGTACAGTGTGAGCTTCAGAGAGAGCACTGGTTCAAGGAACACACTGGAATCCCTGGCACCTAGCTGAGTGCCTGTCATGAGTAGTCACTCCTCTAGAAATGTTTCATTACACACATTGAATGGAGCAAAGAACCACCTTATAAAGTGTAAGGGTGAATAAGTCTGAACCACTTCCCATGTGCCAGCAATGGCTGATGCAGTGAAGGGACCTGAGCTGCAGCTTGAGGGGCTTTGAGGATCCTGATGATGGTTGCTGGCTCCTTCTGCCCCCTTTTTTCTCCGTAGGCCCTGATGCTGGTCTCTTGTAGAAGGCGGCTGCTCACGGCTCTGCTGCAGGCCCAGAGGTGGCCCTTTCAACCCTCCAGAGATATGAGACTGGTGCAGTTCCAGGCACCCCACCTGCTGGGACCTCACCTGGGCCTGGAGTCAGGGAATGGTGGGGGCATCATTAACCTCAATGCCTTTGACCCCACACTGCCCAAGACGATGTTGGAGTTCCTGGAGCAGGGAGAGGCTGCTCTGTCAGTGGCGAGAAGGTAAGTCAGCAGGCAGCATCGCTCTGCAGCAGCTGCCCTATTACCCTCTCCCTCCTCCCACCCTCACCCCCTGCCCTAGGAACCGGAACCAGCAGGTAGCTTTTTTGCAAGGGAGCAGGGCAACCTCACCTTTCTTTTCTCACCTGTTCTTAGTGAAGAGCTTTAGAGATCTTACATGGCAACATCCTCAGTTTACTGAGGCCCACTGAGGGTGATTAACTGGCCACACATTTGCTAGTGGACCCAGAACTTCGTCACGCTGCCTTCCTCAGGGGTTAAGTCCCTGACTCCTGAGGGGTCTGGGACCTAAGGTCCTAAGAGACATCTTGGGAAGCTGGGGGAATGATTAGACTCTTGGCTTCTTGGAGGAGAGAAAACTGCAAAAAGGTTTTCTTAAAGATGGATCTTGGGTTTGGGCTACATTAGGTGGGAACTTCCCTGAAGCCAGGATCCCTGTGGAATCTGGTCTAAAGGTTGATGAATAGTAAATTAAGAACCACTTTGAGGGATAATTTTCAGATGTTAAACTGGCAAAAATACAAGTGTTTGACAGCATACAGTGTTGGTAGCAGTCTGTTTTCCATACTGTCATATTCTTGCAAGAGCCCATCATCTTCAGCAAGTTTTCCAGGTCCATCGTGGTGGGGCCCTACGATGAGGTTGTCCTCCCCCACTGAGAGCCAGGTCAGTGCTTCCCCCTGCCTTCCTGAACCACTGGGGTCCATCTCAGGGGTCAGCATCTAGCATTAAACAGAAACTACATATATATAATTTATATATATATATATTTGAAGTATATATGTATTTTAAAAATGTATGTATTTTTAAAGGTGTATTTGGTGTGTTATAATTCTCATAAAAAAGGGTGGGAGGAGAAGGTGGCTGTGAAAATCCACACAGGACACAGTGGTTGTACAAGGATGGAGCCAGGTGACTAGGAGAAGGGGTAGAAGAGAGACCCTTCCATTATTCCCATTTGTACCTTTTGAATTATCTTACATGGACATGCATTACCTAATGAGGGAAAGGAAGTCAACACTGGATAAAAAATAAATAGTGCTCTGATATCAAAAGACAATAGCTGGGCTTGATTTTCATACTGACTCTGATGGTTGATCGATCTAGAAAGTATATTTCAAGAAGTAAAACTTAACAGCTGCTGCAGGACCTCCCCTGCACGCCCAAGGGTTGCTGGCCTGCTCCCAACCAGCCGCTCTACCCTGCTGTGGTCTCTGCAGAGCCCTGACTGTCCAACTGCCAGTCTTACCACGGTCAGAGGTGACCTTCCTGGCCCCAGTCACACGACCAGATAAGGTGGTGTGTGTGGGCATGAATTATGTGGACCACTGCAAAGAGCAGAACGTGCCAGTGCCCAAGGAGCCCATCATCTTCAGCAAGTTTGCCAGCTCTATCGTGGGGCCCTATGATGAGGTTGTCCTCCCCCCCGAGAGCCAGGTCAGTGCTTCCCCCTGCCTTCCCGAACCACTGGGGTCCATCTCAGGGGTGCCCAGCACTTAGCATCCAGCATTAAACAGAAATTACAGGGGATTTTGCAGTAATGACTGGTCTCAGAAAAAAGAAATTAATTTATATCTTTTATGATTACAAAAGTAATATATCTTCATTGCAGGAAATTCATAAAATTCAGTATGTACCTTCCAAGAATAACATGATGTCCCACATGACCGTAATACCGTTATTACAACTAGAAAATCAACATAATACCTAATATACAGTCCAATTGGGAACATTCCCAGTTACCCCCAAAGATGACTTGTAATTTGGTAGTGTTTTGTTTGTTTTTATTTATTTGTTGAAACAATCAGTCAAGGCCACATTGTATTTGATTATGTCTCTTTAGTGCCTTTAGAATAGGGATCCACAGACTTTTTCTCAAAGGGCCAGTTAGTATTAGACTTTGAATGCCATATAGTGTCTCTTTCAACAACTCAGCTTTGCCACTGCTGTGTGAAAGCAGCCATGGCTGATGTATAAATGAACATTTCTTTGTTCTAGGATAACTTTATTTATAAAAAACAGGCAGTGAGCTGTATTCAACCTACAGGCCATAGCTTGCTGACCTCTGATCTCAAACGATTCCCTGCCCTTTTCTATCTTTCATGACACTGACTTTTTGAAGAATCCAAGCAAGTTGTCTCAGCGTATCCCACACTTTGAATTCGTCTGGTTGTGTTCTCATGATTCAATTCAGGTTAAACATTTTTGTCAAGAGTTCTACACAGGTGTCTTAGTTCATTTGGGCTGCTGTGACAGAATACCAGAGTGGGTGGCTTATAAACAGAAATTCATTTCTCACAGTTCTGGAGGCTGGGAAGTCCAAGATCAAGGTGCTGAGAGATTTGGTGCTTGGTGAGGGCCCTTTGCCTGGTTCATAGAAGACTTTTTGCTATATCTTCACAAGGCAGAAGGGGCAAGGGAGCTCTCTGGGGTCTCTTTTATAAGGACACTAATCCTATTCATAAGGGCTCCACCCTCATGACCTAATCACCTCCCAAAGGCCCTACCTCCTAACACCAGCACATTGGGGGTTAGGTTTCAACATGAATTTCGGAGGGACACATTCAGTCTATAGCAACAGATGTTGTGCATTCACATTACCTCCCATTGGGAGGCTCATGTCAGGTGGGCCTTAGGTCTGACCACTTGGTTTACTTGGTGTTCGATAGATCTCCCATCACAGAGGCATACTGCCCTGTGGTTCTGGATAAGCGCTCTGTAGCATAGCAGTTTGATACCATGTGACCATCTCATTGCCCCAGTTTCTCACCCAGGGATCCTCTGGTCACCCTTACTTGAATCCCTTATTGTATTTGGGGATAGTAAAGGGTGATTTTTCTATCACACCTTCTATCCTTATTAGCTGGCATTCTGTGAAGAAAAGCTGCCTCCCTCCTTTTTTTTTACTCCTGTCCCTTTAGTATCACTGTGATATCAGTATTCCTGATCTTTATTTTATCCAGTACATTATAACCCATCACTTACATCCTTTTGGATATCAAACAGTCTCAATTTGCCCACTGGGGGACTTCAAGTAAGCCCCCATCCCCATCACTTCCTTGCTTTCTGGCCAAGATATTATTCCAGGCTCATCTTGCACTCTATGTCTCAGACCTGGGATTAGCCATTTCTCCCAAGGACCCAGTTCTCTCTAGTGGGGAGCTAGATACTAGAGACCAAGGTGGTGTGCTCACAGCAGCCCTGGTGGTTACCACGAGGAAGAGCAGCCTGTCTGAGGGGCTGAGTTGTATCTTTTGTAGTTTGTGCTGATTATGGGAAAGGCTGAGCACGTTTTCATAGTCTTGCGACCATGTCTCTATCTTTGTGAATTGCTCTTTCAAACTGTTGCCCACATTTATTTTGGTGTGTTGATCATCTTATCATCTGAGTTAAAACATTAGAGCACTATAATGGTGCTCAGCAATGGTAGGGTCAGCTACTATTACTTGGCATTCATCCTTTTTGGAAGTATCAAGAGTGACAGCCAGCCCCTCAGCAGGGGCCCCAGAGCCAGGCAGCTCACTGCCCCTCTCCCACTCTACAGGAGGTGGACTGGGAGGTGGAGCTGGCCGTAGTCATTGGAAAGAAAGGCAAGCACATCAAGGTGAGGGGGAAGGGGTGGTGCCAGCTGTCTCTGGCACTGGGAAGTGGTTGGCACCTATCTGCTCCCTCGCTCTGCCTTGCGCCTTGTGCCTTGCCCACCACCTTCGTCTGGCCCTAACCACTAATGCAGGATCGCGGCTGTTATAGGGGCTGGTGCCCCCATAACCTGACCTTCTACCTGGCCAAAGACCACAGGCGCCATGGCTCACGTGGCTGGCTTCACTGTGGCTCATGATGTGAGTGCCCGGGACTGGCAGATGAGACGCAACGGAAAGCAGTGGCTGCTGGGAAAGACCTTTGACACTTTCTGCCCCTTGGGCCCTGCCTTGGTGACCAAGGATAGTATAGCAGGTAGGTCTCTGACACCCCGCATAGCGACTCTTCCTTCCCTCGCACAGTTACGTCAGAGTAAAGCCAAAGTAACTCTCAGGTAGTGGGAGTGTGGGGTATGGCTCCATGTGGAGCCCCCAGCCTCCCCTGCTGCTGCCGGCTGCTTTTTGCTTATTCCTTAGCAAGCCTCCCAATCTGGGTCACAAGTTCTTAGCAGGCCTCCTTCCACATGCCCTCGTCCACTTGAAGACAACTGTACAGGTGGTGGATCTGATTACTCTAGTTGCCACCATCCACGAGAGCCTTTAAGTTAGAAAGAAGCACAGCTGGCCCTTAAGCATGACAGAGAATAGGTGTCACAAAGCCCATGCCTCTCCTGCAATAAGGGACCTTGCCCAGCCACGTGTTACCAGGGCAGCACCAGCTACAGACAGCAAGGGCCCAGTGAGCCAGGAGGGAAGACTGGCAGAGTGCAGCCATTTGGGTGGGGGCACATCCAGGCGGTTCAGCCTCACACCATCCTGAGCCGTCAGCACAGTGAAGTCGTGTTCCAGCTGCTCTAAGGTGTGTGTGTGTGTAACAGTACAGGTTAGAAGTGCCACTTGGCCAGGACACTATTCCAGGTCGCCGCCCCATGCTGTCAAATGCCCCTCCTCGAGCTGTTACCTGTTCCTTTATAGATGCCTGGTCACTTTTGTATCTGCAGTTGTCAGCCTCTGCTGTGGATAGATACCCATTTTTAAAGGCAAAACAGCGGTTTTTCTCCCCCAAGGTCTGGACATCGTCTCCTGAGCCCACCCGTGACCACTGGCAAGTGCTGTGCTAGGTGGTGGGCGCAGGGAGGCCTGAGGCAGCCCATGCTTTCCCGTCCTAGCTGAGTACAGGGGGAGAACCCCAAGGTGTTGCTTTTGCGTTTCAGATCCACACAACTTAAAGATCTGCTGCCGTGTGAACGGGGAGGTGGTCCAGAGCAGCAATACCAACCAGATGGTGTTCAAGACAGAAGAGCTGGTAGCCTGGGTGTCCCAGTAAGTGGGATGGGGCCCCGCCCCACACTCACTCAGGCTGGCTGAGGCTCCCTTTCCTGGCTTTGGCCGCCTTGGCCCCTGGTCACACCTACCCTTTTGCCCCAGGTTCGTCACACTTTACCCAGGGGATGTCATCCTGACTGGGACTCCTCCAGGTGTCGGTGTATTCAGGAAACCTCCCGTCTTTCTCAAGGTAGGTTGGCTAAAAGGAAGAAGGGGAGCAAGGACCCAGGAGACCAGGCAGGCTTGGCAGAGACTTGGGAAATCCAGGCCCATATATTTGTGTAGGGGTGTGTGTGAATCAGACCAAAGGACTGACACTCTGGCGCCTGATCTGTTGCAGAAGGGTGATGAAGTCCAGTGTGAAATTGAAGAACTAGGTGTCATCATCAACAAGGTGGTGTGATGGCTCCTACCACACGCCCTGGACTAAAGACAAGAGGAGGGGCATCCACTCCTGCCCAGCCCAGGAGGAGGCCAGGTGCCAGCCTCCGCTTCCAGGTAGCAGGAAACCTCAATAAAAGTCTCAGGCCAAAGCAGCAGCTTGGCTTCTGCCACTGTCTGTCGTTCTTTGGAGTTTGTTTCAAGGAGTGAGATACGGCATTTCCACAGGATGAGGAAGGAGAGAACAGACACACACACACACCAAGACACTGCTGGACTTGAGAAAAAGAAGACTTTTCCAGTCTCCTCATTTATCACACCAAAGGATAGAGAAAGCAAGAGATGACAAGGGACAATCAAACACAAAGATTTTATAATCCAGCTAAGGGTTTGCTTTCTCCTCCTGGTCTTGTGGCTCCAGGACTTGGCTGAGAGGTCTCTGCATGGGCTCCACCCCACGTTCTAGCTACAGATGAACTGCTGGATGAACTGTTCCAGCTTCTCCTGATTTTCCCGGATGGCAAATGTAGGGGACAGGTGGAGCATGGGGCCTGCTGGGCTGGGCGTCTGCTGCAGCACCTGAGCCACAGAGAAGGGCTGTGAGTGCTGCTAGCACAGCTGAGCTTCCCTAAGCAGGGATGTGGGGTGGGGGGCAGGTGGCAGGACAGGAGCGGAGCTTGCCCCTCTCACCCCTAGGTCTCTGAAGGTCCAGATAGCATTGAAGGCTAGATTTGGGTCCGCACACTCTGGAGGTAAGAGAAAAAAGCTATAGGGAGGGCAGGGAGACAAGAGGCACATCCCTCTCCCTCTTTTTTGTTGAAAGAAGGAACTGCTCCCTGCAAGGACCACTGGGACAACCTGAAGGCCCTCTCTGCAGCCCTCCTTCCTGGAGTTAGACTGGAACTGCCCAACAGGGGGCAGCAGCCATCAGCAAACCCTCCAGTCTCCCAGGAGCCCACGCTGGCTGCTTGGGACTCACCGAAGAACCCGTCCTCCTGGGCAGTGGCCTGCAAGAACTGGAACAGCTGCTCCAGGTAGCCCGACTCTGCAGGCCAGAGAAGACCTGAGCTTGGGCCCCCACAGGCAGAGCCCATGCCCTGAACTCGCAGCCACCCCCTGTGGATGGCCAAGGAAATGCACGCCTCACCTGTATCAGGCAGCCGTCCCTGGTGGAGGAAGGTAGCAGCCTGCGCAAAGGCCTTCAGCAGTGGGCTGAGCAGGCGGCAGAGGAAGAGGAAGAAGTCAGGGCAGCGAGACTGCTGACTGAGCTGGAGGAGACAGGACAGGGTGAGGGCAGCTCCACGGCTTCCCTACAGCCACCACCCACCCCACCCCCATGGCTTCTCCCAGCGCACCCTGAAGTACCGGCCCTCAGCCTCCTCGAAGTCATCACTGTCACTATCAGTGAAGTCCCCACTCAGTTTCCACAGCAGCTTTGCACTCAAACGCTGTCGCACTGTATCACACGCTGGCTGGGAGCCTGGGTTCTAGGGGCCGTGGGAGCCATTGGTCCCTGTCAGGCTGGCCAAGGTTCAGCCCTGAGTCTCCCAGACCAAGTACATGGCAGGCCAGGCACACAGAGGTAAAATCCGTCAAAGCAGAGCAAGAGGACACCTGGGCCACACCAACCATGGCACCTGCCGAGCCAACTTGCAGGATAAGAGGAAATGAGCACCCACTCTTAAGGGCCACAGCCCTGTGGACAAGAAATGTGGGGGCAGGTATACAGAGAACCTCAGAGGTACACTCATCCAGTCCTGTCATGGCCCCAAGCAGAGAATGGCAGTGGTGGGACCCAGGCTTCCTGTCTGCCAGACCAGGGGGCTGCGCACCCCACAGCGCACGCGGGGCAGAGGAGCAGCCAGGGGATCTGCCGCTCAGGGCGGGAGGCTGAAGGAGGCCAGGCCCCAGCAGGGGCTTTGTCTCCAGCGGCCCTGCCTACCTACCTCCTCAGCAACCAGGAGGCCACACTGGATGAGACGGTCCAGCACCTCCTGACAGTAGCAGTAGGAAGACTGGCAGGGCTGGGGAGAGAGGCGTCGTGTGGCTTGGAGAGCCAGGCCATGGGTTTGGGGTGGGTTCAGGCCAGCACGGGCCCCTCTTCCACCCGGAGGGGTGGCGGAGCGCCAGCGGGAGAGGCCTGACCTGCGGCAGCAGCAGGTCCTGAGGCAGCAAGTGGAGCAGCAGCAGGATCTGGCGGTGCAGTTCATTCTGGCTCAGCAGCTCAATGCCCTGCAGCTCCCAGGGCCCCTCAGGTGGCACTCTGCCCACCAGCAGCCCCCGCACGGCACAGGCTGTGGGGGGAGGGGCTGGGCGTGAGGAAGGAACCCATTCCCCTCACCCCTACCACCCGACCCACTGGAGCCCTGGGGACTCACCGCCCACAGCCTCACTCAGGAAAGCAGGCAGCAACTCAGCACTCAGGCGTGCCAGGTGCGTGAGGCCTGGGCCTGGCCGAGGGACCACCAGCAGATCCCCCTGGTGGACGTGCAGCAGGGCCACGTGCGCCTGCAGCAGACTCAGCGTGTGCTGCAACAAGCACCGCAGCGGCCCGGAGAAGCCCACGTCAAAGCCGCGCAGCAGCGTCTCCTCCGTCAACCAGGAGAAGTCCCCCAGGAGCTCCGACAGGAACACACCCTGGGCCGGCAATGGGACGGGCTGAGCAGGGGCCGCCCCTTCCCCCCAGCCCCCACCACACTGCGCCCTACCTTCTGGTGCTTGAAGAGTAGCAGCGTTGCCATAATGGCCGTGCTCATCACCGCGGAGCTTGCCACGCTGGCTGGGGGTGCAGGTGCTGGTCAGGACGGAGGCCCAGCAGCCCGGCTGCTCCCTCCATCCCCTGTCAAGCCTTCCCAGCCAAGAACTCTCCCCTGCCTCTCTGGCAGCAACCACACCACAGACACACAACTCCACCCCAGGGAAGAGGCGCAGGCCTAGTCCTTGAATGCCAGCAGAGAAGTGGCACTTATGAAATACATGCTGGGAACCAGGCTGGGAACTCAGGGGCCTTCCCTGCCTTACAAAGGCCCACCCACTGACCCACAGCCTCCACACTGAAGGGACATTTGAGGAAACAGGAAAAAGACAATCCTATTAAGAGCCCTCTCTGTGCCAGATAACGTGTTAAGTCCCTTATGCACATTATTCCATTCAATTAACATCACCCTCATTTACAGCTAAGGAGACCAGGCTCAGAGGTGATGTAAGGAACTGAGGCAGAGCCAGGTGTGACCTCAGGTAGACCCTCCATGCAGCTGTGTGCACTCACTCAGGGGCTCCCTTATGGCTGCTCTCCTCAGGAGCAGGGGCTGCTCTTCACATGTCCCAAGCCAGCAACACGGGTGGGGGTGGAGGGTCAGGTGCAGAAACCCAGTTGGAACAGAGGGTCCTGGCAACTAGCCAGCCCGGAGAGAAGGGAGGACTCAGGAGTCTCCCCCAAAGGCCCAGACCTAGTTCCCCCTCACCATTCAGGACATGGCGGCTCAGCCTCCTGACCAGGAGCTGGTCCTCTTCCTTGAGGGCCAGAAGGGGCCCAGTTAGTGGGGTCCACTCCTGCTCCTTCTCAGTGTCTGGGATGACTGTACTGAGAAAGAGACACAGATCACAGAATGAAGGGGCCAACCCTAGAAACAGTTGTGGGAAAGCCCAGAGCTTTCTCAGAGGAGCATGTTCCCCTTTCCCACCCTGGGGCAAGAGGTTGCTCACGTAACCCCAGCCTTCAGGCCTGTGTGCCATACCCTATGCTCAGATTATAGGCAGAGTGGGGCCAGGCACTGTTCTAGATGACCCAAGGCTATCTGGTGAGGGAACGCCGGAGGTGGTGATGTGTTTGTGGGTATGGGAGGGGGTGTTGCCAGCTCACAAGCTAGGGCCAAAGGGCTGCCTGCATTGCCCACCCAGACCCACACGCTGCCCTGTCCCTACCATTGACCCAGCACAATGGGCTGCAGCAGCTGCTCCAGGGTCTGCCTGCTGCCCCAGCAACTTCTGGAGTTGATGGTGTACTCCTGCCCATGACAAAGGCTCTCAGGTGGCCTACCCTAGTCCACCAGGGCACCTGCACACAGCCCACCTAAGGTATCAAGGCTATCCCTGCCATGACTTTGAGGGCCAGGTGCCAGAAGTCCCAGGGCAGACCCCAGGTACTCCCAGACTTGCCCAACAGGCTGCATACCTGCAGGGAGAAGGGCTGGGCCAAGTGCACCCGGACGCAGACCCTGCGGCTGCAGCCCCAGCCTCGCAGGCTCCGCAAAACAGCCAGAGCTCCTGTCCACAGCCCCAGTGGGACTGAGGCCTGCAGGGAAGGAGGGGCTGAGTAAGCCGGCTAACCTGAGGCACCACTTTCTGATCAACTTCATCTCAGCCCCAAATTAGTGCATGACCATGACCTTTCCAAGCATGTTTTCTCATCCATTAAATAGGAGCAATCCCTCCCTAGTGGAATCTTTTGAGGATGAAATGAGAGGATGACTGTAACAGCCTTGGCAGGTGCCACAAGATAACAGTAAGTGACAGAATTCCTTTGCACTCCCCCCTTGACCCCAGGCCTAAGGGGGACTTAGCCATAGGACATAATAATGTGCCTGCTCTCTGGAGATGGTGTCCACTTGAGATCCCAAGAGGCAGGAGGGTCTCACATGGCACGTGTCACAGGATGCGTCGGGAACCAGGTCATAGGTGGTGGCCACTGGCACCAGCATAGCATCTGGGATGATGCCCACCTGCACCGCCTGTACCACTAGTCCCAGCCAGGTCTGGCCCAAGGCTGACAGCCGAGGCCCCTGGGCCCCAGGGGGCTCCTCCAGGAAGATGAGCAGGGGCTGTCCACTGGCCAGCAGCTGCTCTATAGCCTGGAAGGGGGAGGGGAAGGTAGGTGTCAAGGCCAAAGGAGCAACAGACCCCTGTACCCTGGCCTGGCCCCATATACAACCACTAGGGGCACTCACCGCACAGACCACAGCCCTTGCAAGGACCCCCTCAGAGCTGTCCAGGGAGTTGGCCTCTGGGGGCAGAAAAAGTCCCCCAAGCTTCTTAAGCAGAGCTCTGTGGGGCACAGGGCAGAGCCTGATGAGGGAAGGGGCTTGAGAGATAGAACCAAGCAGGAGGCTAGTGAGAGCCTCAGTCCATCCAGGGCCAGCCTGCCTCCTGCCTGAGCACCCTGAGGCCAGGCACGGCCCTAGAGCCCACAGCTGACCCTATGGCTGAGCCCCACAGGCTGAGATGGCAGAAAGTTGGAAGCAGAGAGGCCAGGAAGAGCGCCTCTGGGGAACTCCTGCCAGCAACGTCTCCACACACATCCCCACACCCTTGCCCCACCTGGGGACTTCTCCCCTGTACATCTAGGGCCACAAGACTTTTACCTGAGGGCTGGGGAGCAGGTGTGGGGGTCCCAGGCCACACGGAGCACACCCAGACCCTGGGAAAGCAGCACAAAGGGCAGCAGCAGCCCATCCAGTAGTGACTTGTGGGTAGAGAGGAGGACGAGCGGGGAACCCTGCTCGGAGAAAGCCAGGGGGAAATGTCAATCCATCCCCCACCCTGAAGATGCAGGGAGCTGAAACTCAGCACCTCCAGACCCAGGGCAGCCCCAGAGGGAGGGAGGGTTCAGTTGAGCAGTTCTTCCTCTGAGCACATTTCCCAAAGTAGAGGAGCTCTGTCAACAACTTTTAAGGTAATGCACTGCAGTAATGGTTGTTCAGAGCATGATGAAAAGACGTTAGAGGAAGCCCCATGGGAGCTGGACCGTGAGACATGAAGAGAAGGTCGTCAAAGAGCAGTGGATTTTTCCCACCAGCTGGTGGGGCTGGTCCCAACTTAGGGCTTGGCCTAGCCTCTGCTCCTCTGTCCCCACCATCCCCATCCCATGGGGGGCGGGCCTTACTGACTGGGCGGCCTTGTGGACCATCTTCATCTGGCCCTTGTGGAGCTGCACGTTCAGGAAGACACAGTTCAGGAAGCGCAGCAGTGCCCAGTTGAACAGCCTGAAGAGCGACACCCAGCCTGAGGTGTGGCAGGGCACCACCCACTGGGCGGGGTCCCGCTGCACCAGGCCAGGCAGCACTCCTCGAAGGCGGGTGCGACTACCGCCCAACTTTACAGAAGAGGAAAGTGGGGCTGAGGTCACAGAAGCTGCTGAAGAGTAAAGAAAGCTAAAAGATGGTGGTGCTGCGCCTGGAAGGAGGGCCTGATAGCAGAGATCACACTGTGAGGTGCTGACGCTCTCCCAAGATGGTATCTGCGTGCAGGGGCCTCTCATTAGCTTCAGAGCATCTCCCTGCCTCAATTTATCCCAATGGAGATTAGAGGACCCTCTCTCCAGACATAACCTGGCCTGGTCTTTGCAAACTGCTGTGAAAGGTGAAGTAAAAAGGGAGAAGCTAGGGATCCCGGAAGGACAGGGCATAACTGAAGGGGCAGAGTCCCTGGGGAGGGCTTGTCCAGAGCCCGATGTTAAATGAGTGTGGAAGTGTAGCTGCAAGTAGCATGGAGATGCGGTGGATAAGCAGCATGTGCTCATTCGATGGCGTCTATTTCTCAGTGAAGCCCCTTGAGATGGGGGCATCAGTTGATAGTGGGTAAGTCTGAGAAGGAGCCCTCTGGATCAGAACTTGGGGGAGTGCTTATAAAGGAAACAGGCCCACCTCGTGTGTTTTTCTCTAGTAACATTTGCTTAGGTACAGAGAAGACAGGTGGTTGGGTTCAGACAACCAGGTTGTGCCCAGTGACTCCTTCACAAGGGCATTATTATCACAAGGCTCCCTGGAATTGAAGCTGGGCCAGGAGGGAAGCAAAAACAGGAGGGAGGCTGATGGCTGATATAAAGGTGGTCAGGTCAAGGGACTGGACATCTTGGCAAAGTCACAGAATTGTCCTTTGGAGGGCTGGTCAAGGCCACCAACAATCTCTACTTCCTGTCCATGCTCAGTTGATCCCTCAGCACTTACAAGACAGCTGAGCCCAACACTCACAGGTTTGCACCCTCTTTTCCTCAGGGACTCATTCATCCCCTGGCTTTATACATCATCTATATGCTAGAGCTTTGCAAATGCATATTCCTGACCTCAACCTCTCTTCTGAGCTCAACTCATATAAGTAACTGCATCCTCAGTGTCCCCAACATGTCAGATATCTGAGACTCTCTATGTCCAAAACACCCTCTGTAGGCCAAATTCACCCTCCCCAAGCCTGCCCCTCCAGCCACACTGCCAAGTACTCAGCCAGAAACCCACTCTCCTGTGATTTCTCCCTTTGCCCCTCACTGGCCCCTACCCCAGAATCCATCAGTGGGTCTGTCAATTTCACATTGGTCTCACAATCCATTTTTCCAGCCTTTACTGTTACACCCCACCTCTTCATCACATCTCACCTGGAATAACAAAACATCCTCCCAGATGGTCTGTTCTCTCCACCCTTGATCCCAGTTAATCTTGTCATTCCCTGCTTAAAGCCTTTTACACTGGTTCTCACTGCACTTAAAGTCCAACCCAAACCTTTTATATGGTCCTGCGTATCTGGTCCCTTCTGCCTCCTAACTTCATCTCCAACAGCAACTCCCTCGCTTGCCAGCTTCCAACCACATCAGCTTCTTAAGCAAACCCATCCTTTTCCTGGGGCCACAGCTCATGCTATTCCCTCTGGTAGTACTATATACCCCATCCTTAACCCCAAAGTTGGCTTCTTTCCCTTTCTGGCCCTGGCTTACAAGTCTCTTCCCTCCAGGATTCTCAGTCCTCACCCTTGTTCTGTCCTTCTTGCAGCCCCGCCTACCTCTGTTCACTCTCACCTGTCATCCCTCCATTCCCCCTGGGAACAGCACCCTGCATCTAAGAGGAGCTCAGAACTATATGGATGAATGTGGGAGGGAGGATGGCATGAGGCCCTGTAAGATGGGGAGCCAGCCACCACCTGCCTCTCCCCACAGGAACCTGGCCTGGGGAGATGTGAAAGGAGGATGGAGAGGGTACTGGAGGCCACACCAGGGAATCTGGGGTGACCCCAGGCCCCTACCCCCAGGACAGATAGACAACACTAGGCTGGCAGTGGTGAGAACCTGGGATGGAAGCTGTGGGCTGATTCAGAGCAAAGCCCTACCCCATACTTGACTGGTCCCTCCAAGGAGCCAGCTGTCCTCAAAAGATCTTAACAGTGTCCAGATCAGGGGCTCCCTCAGGCTCTCTGGTAAACACACCGTCAAGCATCAGGAGGGGAATCCAGTCTTTCCCCAAGACCAGCCAATGCCCACTCTCCAAAAGGGCAGAGGCCCAGTCCAGGGACCACTGCCTCTCAGCAGAATTACCTGAGCAGGAAGGGGCGGGGTGGGGCCTGGATATGGCCCAGGATGCGCTGAACTTCTTTTTTCACAAGGTCGGGCACCTGGCCTTCCCCAGCCCCTCCTGGGGCCCTCCCTGAGATGATATTCTGCACCCTGGGGTATGGGGGTAGTGGTGTCAGGCTGGGGCAGGCCTAAGGTCTCTCAGATCACCTCCCTCAGATGCACAGCATCCCCAGAGCACAGCCTCCAGTCTTCACCCTCCATCTTTAAGGAAGGGCCCCAGGCAAAGCCAACACTCTAGAAGCCAGCCCTCTCAGCCACCCCTGCCTAGAGCCTTTGTCATCCCTTCAAGGATCCCAGAAGTGCCAGCTGGACCCCAGTCCCTGCCTCCTCACCCAGTGTTTTCCATGATCTTCTGTGGGGTATCCTGGCAGGAGGGTATGTGCTGTTCCAGTGACCACAAGAAATAGCAGAGCCTCCGAACCAGCCAGCCCCGAAACCTGGGCACAACCCCCAGAGCAGGGGTAGATCTTTCAGAGGGCCCACACCAACTGGGGCCCAAAGAGTGGGCCATCAGGAAGGGATCACATCCCAGTCCCATGGCCTGGGGACACCTGAGCCTGGCTTATCATGGAGCAGGAAAAAGCAGCACCTATCAGTCTGTGCCCCATTCCCACCCCTCTCCCCACTTCATGGAGTATAGGTTCAGGGCCTGACACAGTGGGAAATCCATAAAAGCTCACAGAAGAAAGTGCAGAAGAGCTCTAAGCCTGCCTCTCCCCACCTGTGGGTGTGCCACAAGGGCAAGGACACTTCTTTTTCCACAGGGCCCCAGCAGCCCTGCACCAAAGGGCCGAGCCCATCATGGGTCCTACCCCCAAGCCCACTACCTGGTGTTCTCCTCCTTCACCAGGATCACATTGCAGAAGCCTAGATCCATTATGCTTCTGTGGAAGAGGGATTCCTGCCAGAAAGTGGGTAGGGACAGCATGTCTTTGAGGGGCTTTCCCAAACCAGCAAAGAAAAGCCCCTGCTCTGTCTTCTGTGGCCTTTGCTTGACAGGACTCTCAAGTGTACCAGGAGACAAGGTTTTAGCATGGCATTTCCCTAAAGATGTTCAACCCCAGATCCTGATGCTCACTCAGGAAAAAGGGTTCTATATTCAAAATGGAAGGGCTGCCATTCTCTATGGAATTGCCCTCATGTTGAGGAGCACATTAAAGTCTCTGAGAAGTTCTCTTGTTGACAGCAGGGAACACACAGCCTGGATCTCCACCAGAACCCTGGAACATGGCATGGATGCACAAGAGTTCTTCAAGCATAGGCTGAGTGCTGGATGACTATGAGTGGGCAATATCCCCAAAACTGAACAACAGGACTCATTCAGTCATGGTCAGACTCCAACCATCTAGCCACTCCCTACCTCCTCTTTTCTCAGGCCCCCCTGCACTCCCCCAGCCAACTCTCCCAGACCTGAGAGCCAGCCCCAGGCCAGCAACACAACCAGTACCAGCGCATTCATGCCCCTGAAAGCCAAGAGCAGAGGCATGCACAGGAGAGGGCTGAGCTTGGGAGGACATAAAAAAAAGCTGCTTCCATAGCTGTGGCTCCCAAAACCAAGCTACCCCAAGCATCCCAAGTTGGAGCCTGGCCTTACCATCACTCACCCAGCTTTTGGGGGTGCAGCCCTGGCAGCAGCGACCCACAAAGGGGCGATATTTCCCCAGGAATGGGGTGACAGACTCCAGTTTCATCCCAAAGCCTGAGGACCACAGGCTGATCTAGAAAAGGGCCACAGGGAGAGATGAGGGGAGTCAAGGTCCTGGCAGAGGGAGGGAGGCTCCAGGAGTGAGGGACACAGGAGGTGAGGTAGGAGGGCACAAGGTTTTCTGGGAATGGGAGAGGCCACACTACCTCCCGACCACTCTGGCTGCTCCTCTGCTGGGTCTGGAGTCTGGTTCCCAACATAGTGTCCATGGGGGCCTGTAAGATCTGGGAACCAGCCACCTCTGCCTCTCTCTCGCCACAGGAACCCGACCTGGGAGAGATGGAAGAATAGAGAGGGTACTACTAGCATTTGGCCACAACTAGCGGTTCCTAGGGTGGTCCCCAAACCCTCACCCTGAGGACAGACAGACAATACCCAGGCCAGCAGTGGTGAGAACCTGGGCTGGAAGCTGGGGGCTGGCTCAAATCAAAGCCCCACCCCATACTCATCTGGTTTTACAGTGTTCTTCAAAGGTCTCACAGTGTCCAGATCAGGGAATCTCTTAGGCTGACACTAAGAGGATCAGGTGTCTTACCATCATACCTACCCTGCCATCTCACAGCACAGAGGAGGCTGTACTGGAGACTCAGACCCCTTCTGTGCAAAGGGAAAGAACAAGGCTGGATTGGCAGGAAGGAGGCATAAGACCCCCAGAGAGAAACAGGACCATTGCCACAAGGCCACCAGGTCCTGCCCAGCTGCTCTTCCCACCCCACCCCTCCCCACCCCACCCCACCCCAGAAGACAGCCCTTTATTCATTTGGTCATTACAGGAATGTGGGCCTATGGTATGAGATGCAGGGCAGTTGGGGGGTAAAACACAGAGAAATGCCACACAGATACCTTTCTAGGATCACAATTCCTGCAGTGTATAAGCTCTGGCACACTCATCCCAAATGCACTTCCTACCTGGAAAATGTCCCCAGACACTGGCACAGGGAGTCTCCAAGCCAGGGCTGTACTTGAGGAGTCCGACCTGCTGTGCAAGGATGTCTGCTCCCCAACACCAGACTACCCCTACTCTCAAAATGGGGCCCAATAGATCCCTTCTAACCCTAAAGGGGTGGAGTAAAAGTCAAGGCCAGGGCTTACCCCCATTCGCCTACTCAGCTCTCACAATCCTGAGTTCCATGCCAGAATAAATCTTTCCAGCTCCCCAGCCCCTGTCAGTCTGTAACTCCTGCATGGACACCCTCTCCCCAGCAGAGGTAGCAAACTGGCCTCACGAGGGCCACGTACAATTCACATATGTATGTTCTTTGGCAGTACAATATTCTAAAGCTTGATGAATTAACCTCAACATTTAAAACTAGAGAGCTTGTTACATTAAGAAAAAATCAGGGTTTCCAGCTGGCCGTTGAAAAAGACCTGAGACCTGACATGCACCCAACAAGGTCTCAGCGGGCTGGGGCCCAGCGCCAATATCCCTTTAGCGCAGCAGCACGCACCCTCCCATTTGCCAGCCCATCCATCACACTTGCTGCCCGGCCCCTGTACACTTCTGAGCTTGCAGCCCCCCCGTTAAACATCCAAACCCGTTCCCCTGTCTGGAATGTCTGTGCCCTCCAGAGAACCACAGCTTGGACAGGACCTCTTCACCCCTCGGCCCTCAGAAATCGCCATCCTCATCACCCCCATGGCAGGTGTTCCCTGAGCGGTCCCAAGACGGAAGAAAGGGCGCCCGCCGCAGTGACGGTGTTGAACTCCGACCCGATTCCCCCCAGGTCTTCGGCGACAGAAAGCCAAGAGCCTGGCAAAGCGGGGCTCTCCAGGACTGCCCTTCAGACCACGAACCCCACAGGGGGACTCATTTGCACGTCAGGCCCTACAGCGTCGGTGCTCCATCCAACCCTCATCAACCCTCCCGAAAGGCCATCAAGGCCGGTTCCCGAAGTGGGAAGGCCCTTAGACGATCCTGGGCCTGGTCCGACGTGGCCCAGCCCTGGAGCGACCCCGCAGTTCTCACCTCACACCAACAGCGAACTCCCGCCAAAGCTGCCGCCCAGCAAGGAGACCGGAAAGAGCCGACTGACGGCCTGTGCGCGCCGTCTGGAAGACATCCCTGCTAGCCAATTGGGACGTGCACTGGGCCTAAAGCCACACCCCCTCCCAGCCCCACGTCGCACCATTGGCTGCGTGGCCACGTTACCCTTGCTGTGGGCGGGGTTCCGGGAGGATTGGGTGGGTGCAGTGTGCCGGACGGTGATAGGTGGGGACTTGGCTGTGGCCTAGACCGTGCTGGCCTTCCCCGGCAGGCCCTGTGGGGTTGTGGGGGCCTTTAGAGACGTCCGTGAGCTTTGGGCGTGCTGGAAGGATGGACAGGGACTCTTGGGCAGCCAGGTTCTAATGAAACAGGTTCCCAGGGTACACGCGCCACCAAGCTGTAGTTCAGGTTCTAGCAAAATTCCGAGTTGGGGGCGTTTAATTTAGAAAAGAGAGAGGATTACCAGAAGCCAGCTTTGGATCATGGGAAACAAATCAGACTTCTCTCGTGTCATTTCCTTTATTAATTAGAATTCTAGAGCGTAGTCAGGGACGTGCTGCAGCCACCAGGTGTCGGGGTTTCAGCTGGCCCAATGACCAGCATGTTTATTCGTCAGGTTATTTGATTAATACCCGACTCCTGTCTCAGCCCTGAGCTTCAGGTGAACGAAAGCTATTGGCTCATTCATCTTTTGACTGAACCCATAGTAGGCAAGACATACAGAATACACGAAGGAAGGGGTGACTGTGCTTTGTTCTTGCAGCGCCTGCCGCCCCCCGCCCCCAACCTGTAATGAGTCCACTTGACAGGCAAGAGAATGCCACAATTTCAGAACATTGTGACACTGCATGTGCAAAGCCGCACTGGAGCTGGGCTGGTTGGGAGAGCAGAAGGCTGGTTCACATTACTCCCCTCTGACTCACCACCCCTGAGGTGACTGCCCCACCCTTTTCCTCCAGGGTGTAATCATCTCTCTACCTTCTTTGTACCACTTTGTGTCTCTCTGCCCAGTCCATATGTTTGTCCACTCACTCGATCCCAAGTGTGCACTTGGTATCCATTTTATCCCCATCTTACCTTTCTTTTTTGTACCAGGATACACTGGTCACAACTAGGCTCTGAGATTCTGAAGCTTATAAAAACAAAACCACCTTTAATTAGAAGTCGTAAGTTGCCTTCTAAGAATACACACTTGAATTTACCTGAGGCCTCTTTGCTGTGGGAACATAAGGTATGGGCTGTTGAGTTCTCATGGTTGTCAGTATATCCCCACCTCTCCGTCCTAGGGAGGTTTAATGCTCAACGGTAGCCCCAAGACAGATGCACAGACTGGACAATGGCATGGATTGTGACTGCAGAGACTAGGTCTGTCAACTGGCAGAGTTCTGTCTTCAGTCATGTTGCTTCTTTGGAAGAAATGAGTTTTGTTCCTGTTGTTTGCTACAATTTGGACAATTTGCTGTGGTTTGGACATTTAAAAAGAAGCATCATCTTTCAGAGTTGGGTCTTAGTTGGGGTACTGAGGATTCAATGTGTTCTTCTTCAAGCAGTGTGCAGAAGACGTGGAGCTTGCCATGCAGCAAGTCTGGCTGCCCAGCAGACTGACTGTGGCTGACCTGACCTTGGCAGAAAAAAAGAAACACATTTGGGCTTGGCCCCATGCAAAATAGACTGAACTTCGGGACCCCCACCCTGGGCTCAGGTCAAACTGCATCACCCAGAATATCTTGATGTGTGTAAGGGACTCCCTGGGCCCAGAGGGACTAAGGCCCTCCCTGTGGTTGGGGGCCTGTGTCTCTGAATGCAGTGCACCTTCCTGCTGTACATCATCTGGAAAGGTGGACATAGGCTGGCCTTCATCTGGGCAGAGGGGCTCTGGCCTCTCCCCCTAGGGCTGACAGGGAGTTGGGAAAAGGTATTTCTGGGTCACCTCCCCAGGTCCAGGAGCTCAGCACAGTTACCTTTAGTCGCCATTGGTTGTGCTCTGTGTTGGAGTCCCCTTCCGTTATTCTGGAAGCTTCCACAAAGTCTTGTTAAATATTGTAGTAAACCACACAGCTGAGAAGGGAGCGGTGGAATCTGGGTGCTGGTGCAGGAGAGTGGGAAAATGGATGCTGGGAAGCTACCGACAGATGCTCACCACACAGGCCACTCTCTCCCTGGCCAAGGTTGGCAGCTCTATGGATGTAAATTTGAGCCAAGGAGCGGTAGGGCAGGGATGAGAGGCTGTGGGAAATGTGAAGGCCTTTTATAATAGGAATCTTGGATTCTATGAAGACCAGAGACAGTGTAAAAAATTAATGGGCTGATGGCCTAAGGGAGGTGTGTGTTGTATGCTACAGGACTCTGTCCTCCACCCTGACATCTTTATCAACAACTTGGATGTTGACCCAAAGGCAGGTTTAGCCTTTTATCAGATGCTATAAAACAAAGAGGTATAAATGATATTTGCTGACAGAATTAGGATTCCAAGAGATTTTGAGAAAAGGGAATTAGGACCAAAATAAGCTCCAACCTAAAAGTGTCTGGTAATACCTGGGAGATGACAGTGCACAAAGCTGGACTTGTTGGGTCTCTGTCCAAGGGGACTTTTTTCCTTTCCAATGGGTCTAACTCAGATAAACTTAAGCCAAAAGAGAATGGGTTGCCTAAGGGCCCACTGATAGATGAATGGATAGAGAAAATGTAGTGCATGTACACGATGGAATACTACTCAGCCATAAAAAAGAATGAAATCCTGCCATTTGTGACAACATGGGTGGACCTAGGGAGTATTATTCAAAGAGGAATAAGTCATAGAAAGACAAATACCATATGATTTCACTTACGTGGATCTAAAAAAAATAAAACCAACAAACAAAACAGAAATAGACTCATAAACATGGAGAACAAACTGGTGATTGCCATTCAGGAGGTGGAGTGAGAGGACAGGAGAAATAGGCAAAGGGGATCAAAAAGTACAAAGTTCCAATTATAAAATAACTAAGTCACAGAATTGAAAAGTACAGCATAGGGAATATAGTCAACAATGTAATAAGTTTGTTGTGGTGACAGATGGTAACTATACTTATCATGGTGAGAATTTCATAATGTATACAACTGTTGACTCCAACTGTGTTGTACACCTGGAACAAATATAATATTGTATATCAACTATACTTCAATTAAAAAAAGAGAATTGGTTGCCTCATGTAACTAGAAAGTATAGGCATGCTAACTTCAGGCGTGGCTACATCTAGTGTTCAAGCAACATTATCTGGTCACTGATTCTCTCTCATGTGTCTGCACTACTTGTCTCTGCTTGGTTCTGTTCTTCCTGAAGGCTCTTCTCTATGCCAGTATGACTACCAGCAGCCCAAAACTTACATCCACCACCTTAGCAGCCTTGGTAGAAATCCATATGAAGATCCCAGAGAAGGTTCTGACTGGTCCTGAGAGGATCATCTGCCCAACCTGTGGACGAACTACTGTGTCTAGGGGTTATTGTGCCACATTGGCTGCACCCAAACCACTGCCCTTTTCCCTAACTGTGTACAATGTGGGGACACCATGTCTGACCAACCCAGCAGGAAAGGGGTTGGCTCCCTCAGCAAAGGGGTGCTGGCTAACAAGAGCAACATATCCACCATGGTGTCTACTGCTGATTTACCAACACTAGGCTGGGACCAGTCTGTCTGCTCTCTGCTGTATCGCAGGGACCAGCGCTATGGACTCTTGATGAAGGTTTGTTGAGTGATGAGTGAAATTCCTTCTCTATGGACCTCAGTTCTCCTCTTCAGTTGAGTGGGGGGGTGATCATCTTTCCTTAATTTGCATAGTTGGGGTGTGGCTCAGTAAGTCTATGGGGTGCATGAACTTGGAAAAGTATGATTAATTCTCCAAACATCAGGGACACCTGTGAACCAGCCAGCACCACCATGTGATGACAAGAAGGGTTGGGCCCCCTGGGGAAAGCCAGGGGTTATTCTACTCCTTGTGACCCTCTCACCCCTGACCCCCACTTCAGGAGTCCCATCTTGGGTTTTGTTTACCCAGAAAATACGTTCTGTAATAGGGTGTTTCCTCTCTATTGCCCTACTTGACTGGGAATGGAGGGAATGGTGTTGAGGGCCTTCCAAACCTGCTCTTCCTTCCTCCTTGGAGATTTTCTCCTTAGCATTGATTCAGCAAACTCCATCCATTGCCTGCTAATTGGTGGATGATAGCAAAGTTGGGGTGTAGACACTCCCCAGGTGGAGCCATCTCATCCCTTATGATGGGTGGCTTAATATATGACGATGTCAGTTCTCCCTAAATTCATCTATAACTTGACTGTAATCAGAGCAAAAATTCCAGGTATATAAACTTCCTTTGAAATCCATAACGAAGAATAAAGGTCTGCAGATGCCTAAATAAAAGCCAGGGAGGGGTGGGCAGGAAACTCACCCTCCCAGATATTCAGGCCTACTGCAATGACATCATTTAAAAAAATAAACCTTCTCTGGTGTTAGTGAAAGAACAGTAACCATTGGGACAGCATGAAGAATTAAGAGATAGACCCCTAGTTATAGGGGACCTTAATATATTATCAAAGGACATCATAAGCCTGTGGGGAAAGAGTTGTTCTTATCGGGAAAACTCTGACTCATTTATAGAAAAAAACAATAGCATCCCATACATGGTGGGTGCTCGGATGGTGGATTAAAGAGTCAACGTAAAGAGCCAAATTACACCATTGATAGAAAAAAGCATGGAGGGGAACATCTTTGAGACACAGAGGGAGAAAAAGTTGTCTAACGTAAAATTTCAAAACGTAATCCACAAAGCAAAATAAAGGGAGGAGGACTTTATTATGTCAAAGTTAAAGATACCTATTCCCAATGACATGTGACAAAATGATGGAAGATATGTGCGAAGTCTAAAATTTACAACAGTAGGAGAGCCTCAATACACAGGGAACTCCTGCAAGAAAAATAAATGAAAAAACAATATAAGTAGGCAGTTGTTGGAAGAAGAAACCGCAAAAGCCAGAAAGAAGCTTTTTATAAGGAGATGGCCAAAATCATTATAGGGAAATGTAGATTTTAGTAAGATAGCCAAGCAGACTTTTCTTCAAATACAAATGACCAATAAGTGATGCTCCACATCACTAACCACTAGGGAAATGCAAATCAAAACCTCAGTGAGAAACCACCTCACGCCCACTAGGATGGCTGCTACAAGAAAAGAGAAAATAGCAAGTGTTGGTGAGAATGTGGAGAAATCAGAACCCTTGTGCACAGTCGGTGGGAGTGTACGGTGTTGCAGCCACTGTGAAAAACTATTTGGCAGTTCCTCAGAAAGTTAGGAAGAGAACTACCCTATGATCCAGCAATTCTAATTCTGAGCATGTACCCAAAAGAATCGAAAGCAGGGTCGCAAAGAGATATTCGTACACCCATAGCAGCAGCATTCACAGTAGCCAAAAAATAGAAACACCCAAGTGTCCATCAATGGATAAATGGATACACAAAATGTGGTCTATACATACAATGTAACATCATTCGACCTTAAAAAGGAAGGAAATTCTGACTCATGGTATAACATGGATGAACTCTGAGGACAGTGTGCTAAGTGAAATAAGCCAGTCAGAAAAAGACAAGAACTGGACGATTCCACTTATGTGAGACACCCAGAGCAATAAATTCATAGTGACAGAAAGTAGAATGGTGGTTTTCAGAGGCTGTGGCAAGGGGAAAATGGGAAGTCAGTGTTTCATGGATACAAAGTTTCTGTTTTGCAAGATGAAAATTGTTCTTGAAATGGATGTTGGTAATGATTGTACAGCATGAATGTGCTTAATACTACTGAACTATCCATTTAAAAATGGTTAAGATAGTAGGTTTTGTGCTGTGTATATTCCCTTGTCGGTGGGTTTCAGCCCCAGACAAGTTCACTATGGATTCAATGAGACCAAAGAAATGGCAATGGAATGTTCTTGGAGTGAAAGGGTTTATACCCAGCTTTAGTCCCATGGCGGCAGGTCAATCATCAGAATCCCGTCCACTCAGAGCAAGTCTGCATGCAGCAAGCTGCCTCTGCCTCTGGGCCTCTCTACCCCCGCAGCTGTCTCAGTCTCTGTCCTCTGCTCTGCCACCACTCCAGTCTCTGCTCTCCTGCAGTGGTGCAGCCCAGAGCACTGGGCGGAGCTCTTTATATAGTCAATAACAGCGTATTGCCCACACGTATGAAGTGAGCTAGTCGACCAGAACCAGGTGAGAATCCTGGCCATAGGAACCTACATTTTCTCCACATATATTTTGCCACAATTATAAAAACAACAAGAAAGTATTACATTACACCTGTGAGTAATTAATATTGACTATGTGTGTAACCTATTGACTATGTGTAATGTAGGCAGAATTCTAAAATGAATCCCAAGTCCTTATAGAATCTTCCCCTTGAGTATGTGTAGGGCCTATAACTTGTGTCTAATCAATAGAACAATGAAAGTGATAGGAGGCCAGCCCCTGATTAGGTTATGCTATATGCAAAAGGTGAAGGGAATTTACTGATATAATTAAAGTGCCTAATCAGTTGATTTTAGTCTAATCAAAAGGAGGATTATCCTAAGTGTGTCAAATCTAACCTAGTAAGTCCTTTAAAAAAGGATGTAGAGGTCAGAGACACTCTCCTGCTGACCGTGAGGAAGCAAGTCACCTTGAGTTCTACAGACACAAGGAGATGGATTCTGCCAGCAACCTGAGGCAGCCCTGGAAGCAGATCTTTCTCCAGTTGAGCCTCTGATGAGAATGCAGCCTGGCTGATGCCTTGAGGACCACCTGAGCAGAGGACCCAAGTAAGCCATGCCCACGACTCTTGGCCTGCAGAAAACGGGAGATAAGAAATGTATGTTATTTTAAGCCATTAAATTTGTGGTAACTTGTTACATGGCAGTAGAGAGCTAATGCAAGCTACGAGGCCAAACTTAGCTGGATAATGACAGATGTTGGGTTGGGTGGAGATGTGGGAGTGTTGGTGGGGTCCTGCCTGTGGGCAGGTAGACCAGAGCAGTGGGGGTAGAGGTGTTGTGGACAAGGCACACCTCCCCTACAACCTCTCAATCCCATTTCCAGGCATGGATGTAAGAAACTGACACGGGCCCATAGGACATGGATAGCATGACGTTCACTGTTGAGTTCTTTGTAGTGGGGGGGCGGGGGGGGGCACCTAGGTGCCCATCGCAGGGAGAGTGGAAGAAAAATGAGAATGATTCACACTGTGAGAATTATGCAGAGCTAGGAGAGATGACACACATAGCAACATGGTTGGGGCTTTTGCTAAGTCTAAAAAGTAAGAAAGAACATGAGAATCAAAAAGGGAAGAGACAGCATGAGAAACAAAACACAAACATTTGCAGAAATAAAAAACCCATAAAGACAATATCCATTTTGCAAGAACACATACAACGGGGGAATAAAGTCACATTAGCATGTTGTCATTGCAGAGGCAGGGAATGGCTTTGCAGCATGGAGATAAAAGAGAAATAAAACGAGAAGACTTTTCTGTGGACCAAAGAACATGATGCACCAAGGAGGCTAGCTCAGCTTGAGAGTAGAAGGAACTGCAGCTAAGGTCCAACGGAAGCAGAGGGGGTGGCGGTGTCCCTTGCTCAGCAAGGGACAGCTCAGCTTGGGCTAACAAAGTGGATGAGTGCTATGAGAGTTAATTCTGCCTGACAGGGAGTCACGCCTTTATTTTAGTAATGATTTGTAATGTGAGTGACAGAAAGCCCAGCTCAAATTGGCTTGTTGTTCTTAACAAAGGGAATTGACTCAAATGACTGAAAAGTCCTGGTGTAGGTTTCAGGCATAGATGGATTCAGATGACCAAACAGCATCATCAGATGTCCCTTGATGCCTTCCTTTCCATCTGCTTTCCTCTGGCTTGGTTTCATTCTTAGGCTGCATGACAAAGATGGGCCCCAGCAATGGCAGCTGATAAACCCAGGACTGTGGGCCTGCCTTTCCCAGAGGTTCCCACAAAAGCCCCAGGGCTTGCCCTCCTTAGCCCAGAAAGAGTCACATCCCTCTGCCTCTGATGGCCACACTGGGCTGCCATGAGGCCTGGGACACTAGGGCATTCTGGCACAGGGAATGGCCCAAGTGAAAGCTCACAACATGAAGTGGGAGCAGCAGAACATGAGGTTCTCTGCTGCCTGGCTCAGGCGCTGCAATCCCAGGGCAGCAGGCGCCATCGCAGTCTCTGGGCAAGGGGACGGCATGGTCAGATCTGCAATTTGCAGACTTCACTTGACAGCCAGTGGTGGGTGGCCTGGGGGGAGTGGTTCAGGCCCTTTAGCATTTCTTCCAAGAAAGAAAATGCCTCAAAAACTGCCTACCTCTAGGCCCTTCTCCCTGCCAAGGAGTCCCTTTCCCAGGGAGCAGAAAGTTTAGTATGCTCAGAATGTTTTCAGCACAAATGATTGGGGGAGGGCCTTCTTGGGGTCCTGGGTCATTGCAGGAGAGAACTCATGTGGAAGCAAATGCATATAATCAGTTGCCAGAAAGTACTTAACTAGCCTGTATGCACCCTGCACCAGGAGAGCTGTGAAGACAGAATGGTCACACTCCCTCAACAAAAACCTATTCTGGGCCAGCCCCAGGGCCTGGGGATTGTCTAGCACTTAACCACCAGCCTTTATGCCCCCACCTGGTCTGCAATGGCTGGTGGGTGGTTGCTGGCATTGCCTTTAAGGGCACTGGGGGCAGTGCTGGGCCAGTCAAGGCCATGATATGGGTGACATCTGAGGGTCAGGAATGGCCTTCCTTTATGCAGCACCCACAATAACTCCCCCCAAACCACTCTTCCCCACTGCCGGGGGCTGTGGGTGGATGGTTGTGTAATGAGCAATCAGCCACAGGAGGCTGAACTCCAGCTATGTAGGCAAAGGAAGGTAGCGTTGCTTCTCCCCAGAGTGTGGCTGCTTGGTGCTGGTTTGCACCTGTCTCAAGAGCAAGAAATGGAACAGAGGGAAATATACAGATTAGTTAAAGTGCTTTCAGCTGCAAGCAATAGAAAGCCCAAATCAAAGGGTCTTAATAGGAGAGACATGTCCCCTCTGCAAAGAAGCCCCGAGGTAGGACAGCCCAGGACTGGTTAGTTCAGTACTACAGAGACATCAACAGAGACCCAGGTTTCTCCCATCTTTCCACACTACCCTCTTCAGTGGTGCAGCTCTGTTCTCGGGGTAGCTTCCCTCATGATCACAAGATGGCTGCTACAGTTCTAGGCATCACATCCATACATGACAGCACCCAGCGGAGGAGACCACCTCTTCCTGGATGCATCTTTTTGAGAGTGGGGGAACTCTTCCAAATCCCCCTAGCAGCTTTTCTGTCAAATCTCACTGGCCAGAATTGCATCACATACCTATTTTGGCCAGTCTCCAGCACAGGGCACACGAAAACTGTGACGGTTTAAAGGCCGTAGACTACCCCAACAGCACAGGATTCTGATACTACAGCAGCATCTGCTGCATCAGGACACAGAGATTCTTCCCACTCGGAGATCAGGGGACAGGGAACTGGACTTCTAAGTTGGGCTTTCTCCACCAGCCACTGCCTGACCCTGGACAAGTCAGGTCCCACTGTTAGTCACCTGCCTGGCAGACATTCTCTCTTCATACCTTGCCAACACAGCCATAATTTGGCTTGGTGGCAATGTGCCCAGCTGGGGGATAGACCATGAGTGTGTAAACAATTGTGGCAGGACCTCTGCCCTTTGGGCAGCCTCTGCTGTAACTAGGGGTAACCATGTGACCTATTCCCAGACAGTGAGAAAGAAAGGGGGCTCTTCTGGGATTTTCTTCTATCAGGAAAGCCCCTTCCCATTTTTCCCCCTCTGCCTTTCTCCTGTCTTTGCAGTTTTGTTCACCATTAAGTGAGGATGTGATATTTGGGGCTATGACAGCCATTTTGCAACAATGCAGGAAATACCAAGAAAATCTCAGACTTACCAACCTTACACTTTTGCTTTATTGCTCTGTGAGACAGTCCTGGGACCACATAGGTTTGTTATGCTGGAAAAATTAACTCCTGTTCAATTAAGTCCCCATTAGTTGAGTTTTCTTTACTTATAGCCAAATGCACCCTGACACAGAGCTGAATTCATCATCAGTAAAATGGAAAGAAGGGCTCCAGTGATGGCGATGCTCGTTTGGACTCTTGTCCTCCGTGGAGGCGGAATCCTCCTAGAATTCGCTCACCAGCACACGGAGGACAACTAGGTTCCTGCTGACTTTCCATCTATGCTTGCAAACTTGAGAGGACAAAATGGTGATATTAGAGAGTCCCTGAGCCCTTTCCTTTCCTACCAGGAAACTCCATCCATGCCAAAATTCCCAAAGGACACGGTTGAGGCTCGGTCACAACCACATAAAACAAAATCACAGAAACCTGACAGCAGCATCTTAAATCAGGTTTGGAGGTTTTTTCCCCAAGCAGGAAGTCCAGAAGCCAGAAGACCACAGCTGGCCAGGCCGCTGGGATTGGGGTGAGGTTATCAGAGCCCAAGGCCCTTTAAACTTCCTCCTTTGACATCCTCCGCAGGTGCCTTCATCCTCATGGTCACAAGATGGCCGATGCCCCCTCAGGCCGAGCTTCATGCCCCAGAGAGGAGTAAGTGGAAAGGCAATAATGAAGAGCCACTGGGTCTTTACTTGAATGGGCCCCACTCAGAGGACACCTGCCACTGGCCATGCTGGGTTGTGTAGCCATCCTTGGCTTTGAGGGAAAGGAAGGGGAGAATGGCTGTTGGGTAGGCAGTCAGCCACACAAACCACCAGGTTTGGGATCAGAAGACCTGGGACTCAGCCCGGCACTGCTTCCTCCTGTCCCCTGTGGTCCAGGCAGTTCAGCTGATGCCTGGAGCCTCAGGGCCAACATAATCACAAGGGTCCTTTAAATGTGGGGAGGGAGGCAGAAGAGTGAGTGTCAGAGAGATATGATCAGAGACTCAACCGGTCATTGCTGGCTCTGGAAACGAAAGGGCCGTGAGCCAGGGAGTGCAGGCATTTCATAGGGGCTGAAAAATGCAAAACACAGATTCTCTTCTACAACCCCAAGAAAGGAACACAGAACTGGTGACACCCTGACTTTAACTCAGTGACACGTGTCACCCCCAGCAATATGATGATAAATTTGTGGCATTTTAAGGCATTGGGTTGGTTACTGCAACAATAGTAAACTAATACCTGGCATTTTGAGGGCAGCCTTCCCCGTGGTGGGAATGATGGAGAGCATCTAGTGCAATAGAGATATAGTGCATGTTGCCTGTGTGATTTTTAATTCCTAGGAACCATGTTAACAGAACAAAAGAGGTAAAATTCGTTTCAATAATATATTTTAACTCAATATATTCAAAATAGTATCATTTCAACATATAATCAATATAAATTAGATATTTGTGATATTAAGTAACAAGATACTGTTTGGTGTGTGTTAGATATTAACGAGATATTTTACATTCTTTTTTCCATCCTGTCTTCAGAATCTACTGTGTATTTTATACTCACAGAACATCTCAGTCTTTCTGACTACATTTCCAGGGCTCCGTAGCCACATGTGGCCAGCGGCCCCTGTGTTGGACAGGGCAGACCTAGGGGCCGTACCTCTGGTTGTAGGGCGGCAGCTGCTAGCATTAGCCAGAACAGGGATTCATTTGTGAGACAGATGAGGGAAACCACCAACCCCGGCTGATCTGTGGCTATGTGTACATCTGAGAGGCAAGTTCTTTTCTAATTGGGGATACTCAATGGACATGAGGGCACCCTGACTGTGCATCCCAGAGTCCAGAGCTATGGACTCAGCTGTGGGCAGGGAAGTCCTAGAGAAGAGGGAGCACGGATGCCGGCTTGGGAGAGATGGCAGCTTCTTGGACTGAGAGAGAAAGAGTCTCCCTGGAGCACACACCGACTAAGAAGGACATTTTAAAGGCCTATGCCTGGAACATTTTGCCCCTAAAGAATCAGTGAGCCCGGAACAGCCAGCCAGCTACAGAGAGAGGGTGGGAGGGCTTCACATTTGGAAAGGGCACAGAAATGGTTGCTTGGGCTTTGAATAGAGCACATCGGAAACTCCAGGAGGAATGAGATCAGCTGGGGGAAAAAAAATGGGTTTGATCTTACAGACAAAACAGGGACAGTGGGGAACAGGCCAAAAACGGAGTGGAGAAGAACAGTCAGCCACTTCCAATGCCATGACCCTGCTCCGCTTCTATGGGAAACATGGGACCAGCTCAGGAACAGGCCGAAGGTTAGGATGGAGAGGTGGGAGGGCAGGGGGTGCCCCGAGAGAAAGCGAGGGTGGGGCATCCGCTGCAGGGCGGGGGCACAGGGAACACCCCTGTGCTGCTGACAGGTCTCAGGAGTTACCTACTGCCTGGGGCCTGAGAGAACAGGGGCAGCCCCCTGACTGGCCCAACCAGCCCTCCCCAGGTAAGGATGAGAGTAGCAGCCCTCAGCCCCTCTCCCCACACTGCAGACAGCGAGAGCTGGAGAAGACTGAGAAGGAGGGAGCTGGCCTGGCCTCCCCACACTGCCCGCACAGCCCAGGCCTTCAGTACCCCATGGACCTTGCCCATCCCCAAGTGAGCTCAACCTTTAAATTTTTTACTTAGTACTGTAAAAGTTCCAACCACTGGCAGTGGCCAAGCAAGTATCCCTGGTCTTTGACCTTGGTCCATGGCAATATTCCTTGTTTTAGAGAAAGTATGGGATCCAGGAGCTGAGAGTATCCTTCAGCCAACTTATATGTCATCTCACTTAACCTCACAATTATCGTTCAAGGTATCATTCTTACCCACTTAATGGATAAGGAAACAGAGGCTCAAGGAGGTGGGGATCCTGCCGTGTAATAGCCGGGATTGGCCTGGTTACGCTGCTGCACCAGCCATGAAATCTCATAACACGACAGTTCATTCATCGCTCCCACCATATGTCTCTCGGGAGCTGGCAGGGGATCCGCTCCACACAGGTCACTCAGGGATTCAGGCTGGTCAAGGCTCTGCTCTCTAGAACAGTGGCCTCCTCAAATTCCCTGGCCAGGGAAGACAGCTGGAGGGTCGCACACTGACTCTTCTGTGCTTTGGTGTGACTGTCTAACTATTAAGGAGCTAAGAAGTCTGCGAGAGTACCCAGGATGTCTGGTGAGCCACACCCAGTTAGGAAGCGGGAGCAAGATTTTAACTCACGAGTGTCCAATGTCAAAGTCCTTGCTCTCACCCACACTTTATGCAGCTTTGCCCCAAACTACTTTGAAAGTTTATCGTGAGCTCTATGGTGATACACAAATTAAAGGGGTGTCAACACCATGATCCCCAGGTATTCTCACAAACCACCTCCTTAGCCCCTCCTCAGGCAGAGAGGGCTCTGCAAACCAAGGGCCCTTTCAGGCCAGGGGGACAGTCTGACGTGGGCCTGCTCTCCCACCTTCCAGCTTGCACACTATGTCCCTGCTCAATTCCACAGCCCTCAGCTGCCCTGAGGAATCTGGGCCCCAGTCCTCCCCCAGCCCTGGGTGCCTGCCTCATTCAGACTAGCAGCAGCCTTGCTAATCCGTTAATTATCCACTGCTAGCAAAGGAGTGTGTTAGAAAACTCAGCCCCCTCCTTAAATTGCCCACGGCTTTCTGGCTGTCTCGGTTTCCTCTTGTTCTCTCCAGGCCCCTGATTCTCTGCCTTTGGATCCCTGGTTTCTTCCTGGTGGATAATGGCGTTTGTTACCGCCTTGCGCAGAACTGGTCACTGGGGCTGCTCAGGCCCTTGTGGTGTGAATGGGGGAGTTATACACGCAGACCACAGGAGGCGCCTCTCTCCTGCCCGATCTACTGTGGGAGGCAGGAAGGTGGTTAAAGCAATTTGGCCCAGGAATTAATGGAGAGGCACTGAGCCAGTGGTGAGACTCTACCAGGGAGCAGATTTAAACTTAAAAGGCCCAGCTCCTCCTGGTGCAGAGCTGGCCAGAGGTGCTGGCTGCCTGAAAGGGCTGTCGGGAGCTCCGCAGGGGCTGTGGAGGTGCCTGGAAAGCTCCCCGCTGATGGTAACTCCCCACCCATGGCTGCTGCCTGGAGGGGTTCCAGACCTCAGTCCTTTGAGTCTTGCCCCTGACCCCACTTACCACTTCTCTCCTCAGCACACCACCAGTGTGGCCAGGTACAGATAAAATTTGGAGACCTCAGGAATCTGATGAGCGAAAAAGGCCAGTTTCAGGAAAATGGGGATAATATGATCCCACTTTTGTAATGAAACTCTGAGTACCGTATATATGCATGTTTGCAACACATTTTTTTTAAAGGCCTGGTAAGATGCCCATCAAACTGGTAAGTAGTCATTTTTGGAGAGTGAGGCTGGTAGTGCAGGAAGGAAAGACTAACCTTTTACCTTTACCACTTGAATTATTTTACCAAGACAGGGAGCAAGTGAATCTTCATCCTTAAGGGCTCTGAGCCTTAGAGATATCATCTGTAAAATGGAAACTAGTCCCAAATCCCTTTTCATTCTGTATTAGCCGCCAACTCTCTGTTCTGGAAGCGACCTAAGCCACCACAAGCTTGTATAATAAATAAGAGTAGTGTTTCATCAATGGACACGGGGAATTTTCAGGCATCCGGATTTTCAGCAGGCAGTAGAATGCTAGGAATCACCCTCCTCCTGTCCTTGCTGTGTGTCTGCTTTCTTCGCTCTCCAAACAGTGATTTCTCTGCTTCCATGTTCCCGTGGAGGAAAACAGCAGCCAGGTCTACATAGTTGGGTCCAGCTCACTAGGAGGCATAGGTCCTAATTCTAAAGTCCTAAGCAAGGTTCTTATTGGCCAGCCTGGTGACTGTATTCAGTCGGGATGGGCTGAGTTATGCTGTAGGAACATAGAGCCCCCAAATATCAATGGCTTAAAACAATCAAATTTATTTCTTGCACATGTACTACGTATAGTGTGGTTATAGTCACTCAACCCTGTGGGACAGAGGCTTCATCTTAATTGATGTGTCCAGGACCTCAAGGACAAGGTGACTGTACATGGGCTCTTAAAGCTTCCTACCTGGAGTCACACACACATCACTTCCACTCACATTTGACTGGTCAGAGCAAATCAGAGGTCAGGCCTGAATTGCAGTGGGTGGAGACGTCAACTGCTCTGATGTGCCTAGGATAAAAGAGACTGAAACATCTGTGAATAGCCCTCTGATGACCGTAATGATCTGTCACCAAGAGCCCTCACCCACTCTCCTTGCAGCTGGCCCATCTCTAAGGGAATTCACACTACAGAAATGACATTGCCAGGGAAGCAGGTGGAGATTTCTGGGGAAGGTCAGTTTCTAGCCATTGTTAGCTGAATCGTTTTCTGTAAAGAGAGTTAAAAAAAAAAAAAAAAACATCAAGGCAGAGATCTAGGAGCCCAGCAGATAACTAGAGACTCCCTATGATCCGAGAGAGTTGCCAAGCCCACCCCTGGGACTTGGGGTCCCAGTAGGACTTCTCCCCAGTCCAAACCTTCCCCTCCTCCCACATGAAAGACACTTCTGAAGGAGGAGGGCTGGGTGGGACTGAGGCAGGATGGGGGGAACCTTGGCAAATTCTGCGTGAGGGTCCAGAACATAAACCACAGCTGCTGTTTACTTTGGGGGCCCCTCCCTGGCTTCATCTTCAGAAACTTTGCCGCCATGTGGGCATTTAGGAAGAGATGCCTGGCAGATGTGAACTTCAGAATCCAGAAGCCTTATTCAAGCCCTGGCTCTATCATTAACTGGCCCCATGACCTGGGCAAGTCAGTTAACCTCTCAGAGCTTCAGTCTCCTCATCTGTAAACTGGGTTAATGACAGTGTCCGCCCACCTGACAGTCCCTCTGATTCTTGTGAGGACTGGCTCTTATGGTGGGTGTCACAGCTCTTTGTAAGGTGGACACCTGGGTGAACACCAAAGGTGATCTTTGTTGTGTGGCCTTCCCGGCATCTTCGCTGGGGACTGGCCGGGCCCTGCCTCTCTCCTGCCCTGGGAACAGCCCACCCTATCTCATGCTGCCCCACCCAGACATGAAGCCATCTCTCTGCCAGCTCTGGAGAAGAGCTCATCTCTGTGATTTTAGACAGAATAATGTCTTCTCCCCCTCACGCCTGCCTGTCCGGGAAAATCACACAGCCTACACAGACCCACACACTCTCACAGTCATTGTTCCCCTCATAAGCCAGAAGAAAGCTCCGCATCTCTGCAAGACAGAATGAGGCATGGGAAGAGGAGGGGAAGCTGAAGAAGATGGGCTTCCAGTGCCAGGCCAAGGGCTGACGTCAGGAGACAGGCACCAGGCTTCTTCAGCATCCCCACCGGCCAGGATTGCAGCCACGTACAAGCTCTATGTCAGGTCAGCCACTCATGCACGCCCTGCTGAGGCCTGGACCCAAGCTGTAGGGGGGGCCACACAAGGCAGGAGCAAGTGTCAGCACCCAGTGTCACAGCCCAGGATGCAGAGGCCGGAGGTCTGGGTCGCAGCCGGTTAGTGGCACAGAGTCCAGTGCTCTTCCCGCACGGCTTTTCAGGACTTCTTGCCGCTGGAGACCTGGAAGCTAGAGGACCAGGGAAAGCGGTACAACGAAAGCCTGCTCCTTGCTCTGGAGGGGAGAACCAGGAGCCCCAGGGAGCCCCAACTCTTTCTCCCTGCGCTGGCCACGCCCAGGCCTCTGCTGCCCTTCTCCGCTTGGGCTGGGGCTCAGCCAGCTCTTGGGAACAGCGGACTCCTCTTTCCCCTGCACTGCTCTACAGTGCATGACTCCATCAGTGGGGTAAAGCCTCGGAGGTCTCCATTAAAGGCACGCATCACCGAGCAGGTTGACTACCCAAACTGAATGAGTGTCCCCAGGACAGGGAAGGTGTGCCTGGGAGGGGTCACACCCTGCCCACCCCGTCCTCCAGTAGGACGCAGGTTCTGGGGCAGGGCCCAGAGGGGCTGGTGTGCACCCCTCCATCTCTACCATCCGGGCCCCTGGGGTCTGGAGGCTGATGATGGGCTAAAACAGCTCAGGGAGCTGAGGAAGTGGGGGACAGGGCATGGGCTGAGGGAGAAGGCCAGTGGAGCAGGTTGGGAAGCCTGGATCTCAGACCCTTTTTCTACAATGATGCAGACCTTTGCTCAAAGCCAGTTTGCACCCCTTCCCTTTCTCCCCTGCACAAAAGGGCCTTGAGGAGGGAAGTAAAAAACAGCTGAAGCATGGGAATTCCCCTGCCCACTTCCTGTAGCCCCCTGGTGCACAGTGTCTCCTCTCACAGCCTGGGGAGGGTGCTGCAGGGCTGGAGAGCTGATCCCAGAGAAGAAGGGGGTCTGGGAGAGGAAGTGGCCTTCCTGCTCTCCCAGAACAGGGCTCTTGGCCCCAGGAAGTTGGGGCCACACCTCATCTCCACTCTTCCCACAGCTGCCTTCTCCTGACCCCTCTGCAAAGGCCCATACCAGCCCCCTGCCACTGTGGTTGGCCCCACACCCTTCAGAAGCCCGAGAGTGCCTCTGGGTGCTGGAACTAGCCCCAGGCACCGGAGGGAAGGACATGACTCAGAGACAAACCTTGGGGACAGCAGGGCTTTCCTGGAGGCTGAGAATTAGCCAGTCCCACCATATCCGGGGCCATAAATATGCCATGCTCTTTGACCCAGTAATCTCACTGTTTAGAATTCCTCCCAAAGACATACTTGCAAAAGAAAAATAGCTATACGTGCACAGCTGTTTATAGCAACATTATTTATAATAGCACAAAACTGGGAACCGCCAAAATGCTCTGCAAGTTGTGGAGGGGAAGGGAAGATGCGTCAATAAAGCAAAATATTTATTATGTAGCCAAGAAAAATGGCACACTTGGATAACTCTGCTTGAAAAAAAATGTTAAGGGGGGGACCTGATGAAGGCATAGTTTAATAACCATAATATTGCACATGTAATTGTAGATTAATGATACCAAAATAAATTATACAATTAAAGAAAAAAGAAAAAAATGTTAAGGGAAAACAGAACACAAACTCGTGCACATTTATTCCGTTGACAAATACGACAGCCCCCATCTGGGCCATCAACTGCTCCCAGCACTGGAGAGACCACCATGAATGGGGTCCAACCCCTGCCCTCCTGGAGGGAACATTCCAGAGGGCAGCCATAGGTAACCAACAAGTCATAGCATCTCAGGTAAGTGCCTCCCTAAGACAGGCAAGTTCTCTCAGGCCCTAGCTGCTCTCTGCTGCCCACTGTTGTGTGGGTCCTGTCTGGGCAGGTGGGTCCCTGGGAATGGCCCAGAAGGGGGCCGTGGATCCCAAGGGAGAATCCTTTTGTCAGGCAGTGAGGCATCAGGCCAAGGGCCATGGGCACAGCCAACCCAAGGGGTCTTTTCCTTTGGGAAATCTGGCAGACAGCTCTTGGGAAGCCCGTGAACCCTTGGGATTTACAGACAAGCCAGGGAAGAAGCAGCTGCCATGAGTGTGAGCTTGGTTTCCTGCTAACCTGGGATTTGGGGGCTTACGGGTTGGGGGAGTCCGTCCTGCCCCCATCATGGCCAGGTGTGTACGTAGGATGTGTTGCTGAGGAGGTAAGGAAGTCAGAGGGAGGGGTGGATGTATAAACTGAAGGTGGGCTGGCCCAGGTCCTGCCTACTCTGTGAGGCCCACTCCATGTAGAAGGAAGCCATTAGAACCCAGAACCTTCCTTCACTTGGACCTGCGTGGGGACAAGAGACTCATAGAGTACTGGAGCTTATAGGGATGGAGCACCCAGGTCTCCAAAACAGAAAGCTGCCTGGGGTTGGGGGCGCTGAGGCATGGACTTGCAGCCCTTCCCAGGGTCCAGGTAGAGACTTGGGGGCTTTGGCCAGGGCTGGGGAGCAGGGAGGTCCTCCCTGTCCCAGCTGCCCCACCCCAAGCTGGAGCTAAGAGACTTCCAGCTCTGGGCCCGTGGGAGGCACCAGGCAAACAAAGGACTCGGCAAGCTAAACATGCTATTAGCAGTGATGGAGAAGTGCCGATTATCCGCACAGCTGTCAGGAGCATCTCCCTGTCTCCTTGCACTGTACTTAGGGAGGGGCTGCCCTTCACCTGCCTTCCCAGGGATGTCCAACCTGGGAAAGAAAGGGCAGAAGGTCAGACATTCCTGGCACTGTGCCTGGGCCTTTCCCCAGTGATCTAGCCTTTCACCTGGTGACCCTGCAGCTGGGCCTTTGTTTCTCTGAAAGCTGTGCATGAAAGTGACACCACCTCACAGGGTTGTTGGGAGGCTCCAGTGAGATATTTTGTGTGAGAGCACCTTGCAGATGGTAAGGGGCTATGGGGTCACTGCTGTTACTATTCTTCCATCAAAAATCTCATCTTCAGGGGCTGTCATTACCTCTTTCATTCACACTGAATGAAACTGAGGCTTGAAGAGGTCAAGCAATTTGACCAAAGTCACAGGGCTGCAAACAGAAATAGGTGTCAGTTTCCCATGTTGGAACCAGGAGGAGGTCCACCTGCATTCTGTAAAAGTGGACCTGACGTCCAGAAAGGTGACCACAGAGCAGAATGGGGAGCAGCCAGCAGCCAGCACTGAGACCAGTTCTGTCTGCTCCTGCCGGGCACACTGCCCAGCGGGCCTTGTCCAGCTGGAGGCGACTGGCCACAGCAACTGAGGAGTGGACTCATGGCAGAAAATTAAATATCTAGCCCCAAAGCCCTCCTGGGGTTCTTCCTCTCAAAGACTGTTGGAGACCCAGGGCTTTCACCTGGAGGAGTCTGGGCCGAACCGTGACCATGAGGGCTCTGTGGCAAGTGGATGAGGGGTGGACCCTGAGCGGGGGAGTAAGGAACCACACCTTCTGAAACCTGATGCCCTATCCGAGGCCGCTGGGAACCCAGTGCCCTCCCCCACCCCTGCCCCTGCCCCGCCCCTGCAGTTGGTCAGTCTCCTCACCTGAGGGAAGAGAGCATCCGGGGAGAGGGAGGGCCCACTTGACAAGCCCCACCTCTAGGCAGCCTTTGAAAGCACTGTACTGGCAGGGAGAGCTGGCTGAGGGGCACAGTGTGGGAGGGACAGAGGGCGGGAGGTGACTCACAGGACAGCAAGGACATGGACCAAGTGAAAGAAGCAGTGTTGGTGACTCAGGGGGTGGGCCGGGAGGGAGCTCATCCCAGGAGGACACTATTGTCTACGTCCAGCACCGTGCACACCGGGAGATCTGCCTGGCACCTCCCTGCCTCCGTTGCACACCTCACAGGAGCTGCCCTGCTGTAGGGCAGCTTCACCCTCGGCTTCCGGAGGCCTCTGGCACCGCAGGCTCCTGCATGGCGAATGACTTCCAGTCTCACTGCTGCCGCCTGCGTCTAGAGCACACTCCCCTCACAGCTTCAGGCACTCTCACTGCAGGCACGCCCAACCCTCTGGGCACCCCCTCTGAAACTACCCCCCACAAACGGTAAATGCCTCACCCCTGGGCCCTCTTGCTCCCTGGCTCTCCCTTCAGCCATGCCCTGTGCTGGGCTGCATGACTGTGGCTGTCTGCGTCGTCCTCACCAATACCCTGTATCTCTGGAATGCTACAGACCTTGGCCCTAGCAGAGCACAAGGGAACAGCCACGGATCAGACTGGGGGACCTCACACCCCAAAGAGAGGCTGGATGGAGGCAAGAGGAGGCAAGCTGATGCTACAAACCTCAGCCTCAGCCTGTGCGTTCCCTATGCCCTGTCCCCAGCCATAGGGCTCAGCCCCGTCCTGCACACCCTCCTCCCAAGCCCCCTTCCCTGACATCCGGCCCATCACCGAGTCTCCCAAACTTAGTACTGACCCCACCCAGCACTGCTTTTTTCCAGGCCACTGTGCCCTTCAGTCCCCATCTGGGGGATGCAGTGGGCCAGTCAGCTCCACCCTGAGACATGAACCCATTCACAGGGAGTAGAGCAGGGGCTACTCTTCTTTCTCTCCCCATCCATCCCTCCACCCGTCCATCCCTCCATCCATCCATACATCTATACAGTCGAATCTCAGCATGCTTGATGATGTCACCCTGTGCATGTGGGTCTCCTATGCATGCGCAGCTCCGTGAAGGCAGGGACTGCCGTCTGCTTTGTTCTCTGTGCTATCCCCAGTGCCCGGAAGGCAGCACAAAGTTGATGAATAATACATCTTTGTTGAGTGCCAAATGAATGAAAGAATGACTGGATTGCTCCTTCACCTGAAGAGCAGGAGTAGGCCCAGTAGCCCTCATGTACGGCTCTGAATGGTCTAGGTGAACCCCGGCCACGCAGAGCTGGGGCTCTAGTGCCAGGGAAGGCAGTGCCTGTCCCAAGGCCATCTGCCAAGGTCGGAGGCAGGGCCATCCAATCTCCTGCCCAGGGATTCTCCTCCTAGATCAGTGCTCTCCTCACTAACTTCCGAGAGCCGACCGCACGCCCAGACCTGTGCCAGAAGCCTGTGCTTGAAATCTGAGCCCAGGAGCCCGGTGCTCTGGGGGTGACCCACAGATCAGAGTCTGGGGCAGAAGCTTGGGGGCGGGACCCAGGGGCCCGCAGAGGAGTGCAGCCAGCCTGCGTCGGAAACCTGCAGCCCTGACTCTGGGCAAGCTGTCTCATTGCCCTGGGCCTCAGCTCCTTACCTGCCAAGCGCCAATACTCAGAGGATCCCTCAGGGGTTGGCAGGCCCCATGGGAATGATGTGATGATAGCATTTGGCCAGCACCAGGACTACGAGAAGTGAGGCAGACCCCACTGTTTGTCCACCACCAGCCATCCTCAGCTCCTCAGCTTCCACCCTTCTTTCTTCCTGGCCCACTCAGCCTTCCATTAGAGAGAGAAGGTTCTGAGTGCTTGCTTTTCCTGCCCCCTTTACCACCATGGCCTTAGCATGTGACCCAATCCTAGAGAAGGAGACCTGGGGGAAGTCTACTGAGGCTCCTGGGGAAACCACCCCTCTGCTTTCTTTGGAGGTGTGAGGGCGTGTTGTCCAGCCCTGTGACAGCCATCTTGCGGAGACAAGCCCAAGATGGAAGAAATGGTCCTCAACTGTACCACTGAACTGATAAATCAGCCAGCCATGGCACTGCCCCACCTCTGCTATGTGGCATAATGAAACATCATGTGTGTTTACACACTTTAGCTGGGCGACTTTCTCCTTGCATCCAAAAGCACCCTAACTAATACAAAGACCCAACGCTACCTGGCCCCTCCCTGCCTCTTCAGCCCTCCCGCACCACTGCCCTTCTGAGGCACCTCCAGGTGACACATTTTGCCTGTTGCCTGGAAGGTCCCTCTGATCTCTTTTAATTGGTGAACTCAGCCATCCCTCAAAGCCCAGATCAAATGCTGCCCCTTCTGCAAAGCTTCTGAGCTCCCTCAGATGGAACTCAAGGCCCTCCCTGTATTGCTACTTTGAATGCCTTCAATGTGGAACTTCCACATCATTCTCAGTCCACTTGTCATCTGGCCACCCCCACTGCACTGTGAGTTCCTTGATGGTAAAGACCCTTTTTCCTTTATCTGGGTCTCCCCTAGCATAGTACCTGGTATGCAGGTGCTTAGTGAACGCTGGGAAAACTGCCCCTGCTTCCTCTGCCTCCTCCATCCCTTGGCTCTCCTGATGCTCTTGCCCATCTGGGAAAGTGGTGCACCTCTCCCTTCTCAGGGGAGAAAGATGCCCAAGATCACCGGAGTGGTTGGGGCAGAGCTAGGACTTCAGGCTGGGTTTCCTAGCTCCTGTCCAGGGCTCTTCCCAGAACTGAGAGGGGGAAACTGGGTGTGTCTCAGGGTTGGCATGACAGCTGTCCAAATGACATGACAATGCAGGAGGCAGTTGCCCAGGAGCAAAGGGAGCTGTCAGGTACAGAACAATGCTGCCTGTCAGCCACTGAAGAGCAGAGAGGCTGCAGAGGGGGAAGGGAGCTTGGTGCCTGAAGGCGCCTGGGAACCCCTCCCCCAAGTGCACCCCCTTCTGCAGCCCATGCTGGGTCAAGCCTCACACTGGGCAAAGGTGTGCTCTCTGGGGCTGGTGGGCTAGAGGTCTGCCAGGGGCCCTTCGGGAGCCTGAGAGAGGCTTGGAGGGCTTTGCAGACTGGAATGGTATTTTGTGTGTGTTGGGGGGCAGGAATCAGTGTCAAGAATACCGTCCAATTCTGGGGAGCTTGGCTGGGCTCCTGGGTCCAGCCCTGCTCCTCTGAAGCTGACTGCAAGACTGGGTAAACACTGTGAGCTCTGAGCCTACCTCCAGCCCTGGAGCTGGGATCCTGAGTACTGAGCCGCTCTCTCTATGGCACACACCTCTCTCAGCCTGGCCCCTCCTGGAGTCCAGCCAGGGAGCCTCTGCAGGCCTTCCTCCAGCTGCAGAGATTTGCTTTCCTAAGACCTGAGCCTCCCAGGCATCTTGGAAGTAGAGGAGGCATGGGGGAAGGGGGTGCTCAGAAGCTGCAGCCAGGAAGTCTATTCTTTATTTATTTACTAGGTTTTAAAGGTTTTTTTTAAATGGAGAACATCTCTTTGTAAAGAAAAAAAAAACTTGAATATTCCAGACAATGCTAATGTGTCTCTCAACTACCTCCCAGTTCCCCAAAACAAGTGTCTGTCCCCAGAGGTAATAACTTCAGCTAATATTTTCCAATAAAAATACTCCATGCAACTATACATGCTCATGGTAAACAATTCGAGCAAATACCAAATATCGAAGATGAAACGCCCCCCTCCCCCAAATCATCATTGTTGACAATTTTAGGGAATACCTATGAATCTTTTAAAATTCATATGCAGGGAGAAGATATTCACTGTTTCCTCATTAAATACATATTCATTTTTTTCTACACAAATGGGGTCATATTCTGCATGCAGTCCTGCCTCTGGGAGTACTCATGAATGCTCTCAGAGGATTCTCCTTGCAAACCCAGCAAGACCCCACAAAGGAGGTGCCCGTACTCAGTTTAACCCCCTCCCTGGGGTGCACCACTGCCCCTGGTCCTGTTTCCCAGCAGCCCCGGGGAGGAGCCCAGGGTTCTGGGTGCTGGGGCAGGTGCGCTCAGCTATCCGGGCTTGCCTCCAGGATAGGCACTTAGGGGGCCTGGATGGCTAGGCAGGCGAGAGGCCTCAGTGGGGACCTGGAAAGGCTCTGGGCTAGTCCTGCCACCGCTTGGCTGCTGGTGACCTCAGGCTAGCCACCAGCCTTGAGTTCCTCCCTTGGAGCTGAGGGGTGGGGCTGGGGTGGAGCTATCCCAGTCCCTTCCAGTCTTCCCTAGGGTGGGCAGGGGGTCACATCACCTTCCCTGTGCGTCCTACCCCACAATGTGGGCCAGCTGGCTGGGTGTTTGCTCTTTGCCAGTAACCCCACTGGCTGGGCACCATGGCACTTCATTTCCTTTCCTGATACCAAGACCGTGAACAATGTCACAGATAAGGGCCGTGTGGCCAGGGAAGCCCAGCAAAGGGGTGGGTGCCACGCACACACCACCCCCAATGAAGGCAGAAGGACACCTCAAGCCAACTTTGCAGTTCCCTCATCTCTCCCTCTACTGCTGCTGTTACTGGTTCAAAAAACCAACACAGTCCCCACCAAAATATGAAGAAAAAAAACACTAAAAAATTTAATATTCCTGCGATGTAGGTCTTCTCAAACACAAGGCAGCTTCTGCTCTAGAGCTGAGCTTGGCAGAGGTGGGGTGGACTTGTCTTATTAGCATTTTCATTTCTCCCCTGGAGGTGCCTCCAGTTAAAATACATGCTTGGAACGTGATCTTCACGTACTTTGCTGGCAATTAAAGTTGCTGTTTGTTAGTGTCCCCTTTGCCTGTTTTTTGTAATGACTGCTGGGGATATCTGAGGGACAGGATGTTATAGTGAAGGTCGGGAGAGTGGCATGTCCACAAGGTTAGGGAGAGCTGCCCCAGCAGCCGGGAGCCAAAAGGGTCAAGCAGCCCAGAAGGTCAAATCCTCCCTGCAGTCAGCCGCCCACTACAGGACCTGGATGAATATGCTGGCCGTACTATCTGCTAAGTGTGACTCTGAGGATAGTCCCAGACCCGCCTTCCTCTTCTGCACCTTTTCTCAGGAAACTTTAGGGAGAGGGTCTCCATCAGTACAAGGTGGGAGCTCCAGCTAACACTGAACTTACTTGGACTTTTGGAGACGAGATGGCTCCATGCAGACTCCTCGCCTGAGCAAGATGGCTCAGGATGATTTCAGTAGGTGTCCAGGTCCCTCAGCCAGGCCTGTCACTACTTTCCCCCATGGACAACTGAGCTGAAGAAATGCCTACAGCCACGCTGGGGTTCAAGGGCACTCAGATCTGCCTGTGGCTCTAAGGTCTCCACACGTGGGGCCTCCTGGGCATGGCTGTCTGTGGGCTGTTTTAGGAAGAACCCGAGGCTGCTTCTAAGTTCAGCAGGAGCAGATGTGTCATGGACACAGGAGTGGCTACAAGTGGTCGGGGATTTGCCAGTCCTCATGCAGATGGCCTCTAGATCCTGTCCTGGCACCTGTTCATTGCTTCTCTGATCAGTGAGCAAGGGCTACGAACATGACCATAGGCCGCCTGAGGCCACTCTGAGAGGTCAGACAAGGGACTGCTGTTCCCAGGGGTCTGCTCCCCAGCCTTTTCTCCTGGGGGAGAACCTGAAGCCCCAAGGGCGGGCCAGAAGGGCACACCTTCTAGGCTGTCCCCCACCACCATCCCATCCCCTCCTCCCGTCCCTTGGAGAGTGGCACCCGTGAGTCTGTGACAGTCTGCGCTGGCAGCTGTCAGAGCTGCTGCGTCTCACTGCCTGAGTGCGTCTCTTAATGAGAATCCATTAAGCTTCCTTTTATTACCGCATAATTATTGTCATTAGAGGGGCTCTGCTCTCTTTATTTTGGAAATAAAACAGTTTTAAATCCCCAAAGCCAGAAAGGAGCATACCAACTTGGGGCTCCCACTGGGGACGACGCAGGGGCTCCTGGTGTGGGAGCTCTAAGGTCCCCAGGCTCCTGGTGACCTTGTCATGCAGAGCATTGCAGAGCCCAGGCACAGCAGCTACTATTTCTGCAGCCGAGGAGAGTGGCAGGCCAGTCCACCTCCTGCCCTCGCGTGAGTACCGAAAGTTGCCAGGGCCCTGGCCCATCCTCCTCACTCTGGCCCCGGCAACTGTCATCACCCAGCCCCTCCGACCCTCACCACCACCTGGAGAGGCAGGCAGTGCTGGGACCTATGCCTCCTCTCAGTGAGAAAACAGGATGGTGAGTGGCTGTCCTGGGACTCTCAGGCAGTAATAGGAGTATAAACAGAAAGGGTCAGAACTGTCATTGGTTGAGCATGTTCTTTCGTATGCCCCATTTCACTTACTCATCACCGGGGCCTGCGAGGAAGGCACTAGTGTCTCATTTTTATGGTGAGACTCAGAGGCATTAGGCAAAGTGTCCCGGTTCACTGGCTCCCATGTGATGAGCTAGGATTTGAAGCCAGATTTTCCTGCCTCTATAGATTCTCAGCCTGTCCTTTCCTCAGTGTCCTAAGAAGATGCCCGGGCCAGCCGGGACCCCAAGGGCACTTGGGCACGGTGCTGCGTCCGCCCACTGAGGTGATCGGGAGGCGTGTCTTGAGCCCCAGCTGTATGCAGGCACTGTGCATTGGGCATGAAGGGACAAGGTGGCCCTTCCTCCCAGGGAGTTCCCTGGGAGCAAGGGAGCCCCTTGAGGAAGCTCAAGACGGTCTCCACCGCGATCATGAACAACACCCTGCCATGCGCAGCTGTGGAAAGCCACTTCAGTGAGAGAAGGAGAAAAGGGCCACTGAGGGGCGGGGACGGTGGGGCAGGCACAGAGGTGCAGGTGAGGAGGGGCATTTGAGAATTGGTGATGGGCCTGGGAGTGGTGGGTGCCTGATGTTGGGAGATGCTGAGAAGTAGAGCCCCTCTGGCAGGGGACCCTACTTCCCTTTGGGGCCTGGTGAAGGGCTGGGTACCCCTCTGCCCCCACCCAGAGAGGGCGCTGCTGTCCTGCGCTGGCCTGAGAAGCAGCCAGCGTGATGGTATGAGATCAGGCTCCTCCTGCCCCTACCAGGAGGCAGCCTGGGGAGAGGAAGGAGCTCATAGTTCACCCCAGAAGCAGCCTTCCTTCTCCATCCCATTTCCTCACCTGTGAAAGACCCCATACTCAAAGCTGTACTCTCCTTCTTAGGTGGTTGTGAGAGCCAGAGAATGTCTCTTTTTGTTATCTGACTTGTGAAGTTAACCACTCTTGTCCAGTGAACACACTAGAAGTATGTCAGTGAAAGTGGCTAGGATGTCAGAGATGAAGGGCCTCTGAGCTATTCTGCATTTTACAGTGGAAGAAACAGGCCTGGTGAGAGCATATAATGTGCTCAGGATGAGCCAGTGAGTTGGGACAGAGACAGAACCCTGCCTTCTCTCCTAAAACAGCCTGCCTGCAAACTGGCAATGAATTTCTCACCTTCTTTGCCTGCCTCTGCCCCAGAATATTTCTCCTCAGCCTACCGTGCTGCATGGGATCACATTATTAGGATGCTTTCTTGGAGATGGTTAATATGCATGCCCTTTTAGAAAGGCTTTAAATAGGTATCAGTCACTCACACCTTAGTATGAATCAGTTTTCTCAGCTGCTTTCTCCAGAGCTAATAAAGCAAAGGCATTGGTGGGGTGAAGATTTTTAAGAACAGGGCAGAAAATGGGATAATTGTGAACCTCTTTTTTTGTTCAGGGAAGACAGGCTTAAATGGACCCAAGACAGCTGTTATAGTACTAAATGGAGGCCTGCTTTCAAGTCCAATTTCTTGAATTTATTCTCACTGAGCTCCGTCCATCTCTGTAGAATGGCCCCATCCCATCTCTGTAGAACTGACTGAGTCAGAAGTTCCTTCCAAGCTGACATTCTAGTTTTCCTTACCTCAAGAAGAAGGTCCCAGGAAGGAGAGGGCAGCCATCCCCAACGTGCCCCATGCCGAGGACAGGAAAGCCAGGTGTCAGGCCCTTCATCTCATGGGCCAAGTCCTATTGCAGCTCTCCATGAAGGCAGGAAGATGGGCTCCAGAAGGCCTCAGTCACAGAGGGAAGTTCCTGCCTTGTCAGCACAGCAGGAAGTGGACCGAACTCAGCACAGCTCCATCTTCAGCTTGTAACAGCCTCTTCCAGGGAGCAGGACTGACTCCCTCATGACAACCATAATTACCCCCTCTATTTGTGATTCCTCCCCAGCTTACAGAGCTCTGAGTGCCCATTATTTCTCTTTTTTTTAAATTAAAGTATCATTGATATGCAATCTTATGATGGTTTCACATACACAAAACAGTGGTTTAACATTCACCCATATTATCAAGTTATTTCTCTCTTTTTATGTTAACAGAACTTTATTGAAGTGCAATATAATTAACATACAATGAAGTGCACAGATAGTAAAAACACAGCTTGATTAATCTCTACAAATGCATACACCCCTGGAGCCATCATTCACACCTTAGTATGAATTAGTTTTATCAGCTAATTATTTTAATTATCAACCATTATCAAGACAATAAATGTAACAGTATAATTTATTGACCCCTCTCAGTCCTTTGTGTTAGTGTTACCTATATTTTACTTCTACATTCTTATTATTTTTGCTTTTAACAGTCAGAAGTCCTTTTAAAAAGTGAAAAAATATGGTCTATTTGTCCATATGTTTACAATTTCTGGTGCTCTCCAATTCTTTCTGGTTATCTGAGCTTCCACCTGGATTCTTTCCCTTGGCCTGAGGTATTTTCTTTAGTATTTCTTGTAGTAAAGGTCTCCTACCAATGATTTCTCCAAATTTTTAATTTGTCTTAACATGTCTTCATTTGGTCTTTATATTTGAATGGTATTTTTACTGTATATAGACTTACAAGTAAGCTCACAGGCTTTTTCCCTCTAGCTCTTTAAAGTTCTCTTCAATTGTCTTCTGGTTTCCTTTGTTTCTAATAAGAAGTCAGCTATAATTCTTACTGGTTTTCCTCTGTAATGACTCTATTTTCTGGAGATGATTTTAAGATTTTCTTTTTATGTGTTTTTGCTACCTTGATTATAATGTATCTAGGTATAGCTAGCGTCCTTGTATGGATCCTGCTTTAGTTTACTAGGATTCTTATATCTGTGAGTTAATCTTTTCATTAGTTTTGTAAAGTGTTCAGTCATTCTCTCTTCAAATATGTATTCTGCCCCATTCTCTCTCTCTCTTCTCTTTCTGGGACTCCAATTATACATATATCATACTATTTAATATTGTTTCATCTGTTTTTGTTACTCTGTTCCAAGGGTTGGAAAACTTCCCTAAAGGGCCAGAGTATAAATATTCTGGGCTTTGTGGACCATAAGGTCTCTGTCACAACTACTCTGCTATGCCATTGTAGCACTAAAACAGCCATAGATGATACTTAAATGAATAGGAATGCCTATATTCCAGTAACAAGTAGTAAGCCAGATTTGGCCCATGGGTCCATAGTTTGCTGACTACTCTACTCCACTGTTGTTGGTTTCTTTCTGTGTTTCAGTTTGCATAAATTATTTTGATCTGCCTTTGAGTTCACTGATCCATTCTTCTATTGTATACAATCTGCTATTAAGTCTACTAAATGAATATGTTATTTCAGGTACTGTATTTTTCAGTTCTAGAGCTTTTAATTTCAAATTCCACCTGTTCATTGCTGGTATATAGGAAAGCCACTGACTCTTGCATTAACCTTGTATCCTGCAACCTTGCTATAATTGCTTGTTAGTTTCAGGAGTGTTTTCTGTGTTGTTGATCCTTTCAGATTTTCTGCATAGAGAGTCATGTCATCTGTGAGCAAAGACAGTTTTAATTCTTCCTTTCCAGTCAGTATACATTTTATTTCCTTTTCTTGTCTTATTATATCAGCTAGGACTTCCAGTATGATATTGAAAAGGAGTGGTAAGAAAGGACATCTTTGCTTTCTTTCTGTCCTTAGTGGGAAAGGTTCTAGTTTCTTACCATTAAGTATGATGTTATCTGTATGTTTTTATAGATGTTCTTTATTAAGTTGAGGAAGTGGCCCTTTAATCCTACTTTGCTGGGAGTTTTTATCATGAATAGGTATTGAATTTTATCAATATTTTTCTGCAACTATTGATATGATCATGAGATTTTTCTTCTTTAGCTTGTTGATGTGATGGATTGCATTAATTGTTTTTTGAATGCTGAACCAGCCTTGCAAACCTGGTATAAATACCACTTGGTTGTGGTATATCATTCTTTTATACACTGTTGGATTCAATTTGCTAATATTTTGTTAAGGATTTTTGCATCTACGTTCATGAAAGTTACTGGTCTATAGTTTTCTTTTCTTGTAATTTCTTTGTCTGATTTTGGTATGAGGGTCATGCTGGCCTTACAGAATGAGTTAGTGAAATATTCCTTGTGCTTCTATTTTCTGCAAGAGATTGTAGAGAATTGGTGTAATTTCCTCCTTAAATGTCAGGTAGAATTCACCAGTGAACCCATCTGTGCCTGGTGCTCTCTATTTTGGGAGGTTATTAATTATTCGATTGATTTCCTCAATCAATATAGGCCTACTCAGATTGTCTGTTTCTTCTTGTGTGAATTGGCAGATTGTATCTTTCAAGGAATTGGTTCATTTCATCTAGATTGTCAAATTTATAGGCATAGAGTTGTTCAGAATATTCTTTTAAATAAAGGATCTGTAGTGATATCCTCTCTTTCATTTCTGTTAATACTGATTTGTGTCTTTTTTCGTCTTAGTGAGACTAGCTCAAGGCTTATCAGTTTCACTGATATCTTCAAAAAGCCAGCTTTTGTTTTCACTGATTTCTTGTCTATTGATTTCCTGTTTTCAACTTTAGTGATTCTGCTCTTATTTTTATTATTTAATTTCTTTTGCTTACTTTGGATTTAATTTATTCTTCTTTTTATAGTGCCCTAAGGAGTACATTTAGGTGACTGGTTTTAGATCTTGTTTCTCTTCTAATATATGCATTCAATGCTATCAATTTTCCTCACTGCATTCCAAAATTTTGATAAGTTGTATTTTCACTTTCATCTAGTTCAAAATATTTTTAAATTTCTCTTAGATTTCTTCTGTAACCCATGTATTATTTAGAAATGTGTTGTTTCATCTCCAAGTAGTTTTTGATTTTCCAGCTATCCTTCTGTTATTGGTTTGTTATTTACTTCGATTTTGATCTGAGAACAGATATTGTATGATTTCTATTCTTTAAAATCTGTTAAGGTGTGTTTCATGGCACAGAATGTGATCTACCTTGGTGAATATTCCATGTGAGCTTCTAAAGAATATTCTTTTACTGTTGAATGAAGTAGCCTATACATTTTCTACCTGATGAACCTGTCCATTCCTAATAGAGATGTGTTGAAGCCTTCAACTCTAACAGTAGATTCACCTATTTCTCTTTTCAGTTCTATGAATTTTTGCCTCACATATTTTGATACTCTGTTCTTAGGCACATACACACATTAAAGGTTGTTATGATTTCTTGGAGAATTGACACCTTTATCTTTATGTAACACCCCTCTTTTTCCTTGATAACTTTCCTTACTCTGAAGTCTGCTTTGTCTGAAATATAACTTTTCCCACTTTCTCTTATGTATCTTTCTTCATCTATTTATTTTTAATCTAGGTGAGTCTTTATATTTAAAGTGGATTTCTTGCACACACCACGTGCTTGCATCGTATTCCCTGATCCATTCTGACAGTCTTCCCTCTGACAGATTGCTACCATGAGGGGTTTATCTCATTGATCAAGCTGAGCTAGATGGGAACTGAGTTAGTTTCAATTCACGGAGGTTTCAATATTTCAGTGGTGAGCTCAGCCGTCCTCCCCCTCCAGCAGGGCTTTGAATCTAAGCACTGCGAGACCATCTCTCTCTCTCTGCTTTCTAGCTCTGCCCCCAGCTGATGTTTATTCAGCCAAAGCCCTGCGGAGAACTAGCAGGCGGGCTAGCAGGGGATAGCTCTTCATGTGGAGCTCCTCCAGATTCTAATCTACCACATAAGTTCCGTTAGTTGAAAGTTTGGGTGTTTTCCTCCTTTCTCAGCAAAGTCCCTCCACCTATGTCAGGCCTTACCCGCCACTACCCAATTTAGTCAGCCACCCCCACTTAGCATGACAGCATCTGCCAGTCTCTCCTCTCCTGGGAGGGCTGATCCTCTCTGTAATTTAGTTCACTTAGACTTTGTGTGTGTGTATCCACAGCTTTCTTATCGCTTTAAAGAAAACACTTAAAAAGATCTTTGCTGCGCTCTTCAGTTTGGATAATTTATTTGAATCTGCCTTTGAGCTCACTGACCCTTGTTGCTATGGCAGGAACAATGGTCTTTCACGACCTTCTGCACTCTACCAAAGCTGCATCTGTTGCCTCTTTCCAGCCTCCATCAGCTCTGGGAACCGGTCAAGTCAGGGATTGACATCATTGTCCCCATTTCACAGCTGATGTCACAAAGCAGAGGGACTATGAATGCTCAGAGGACATAATGAAGCCTGGATCAGAACCCCAGTCCCTCAGCCCAGGGCCCTTCCCCGCACAGCTCTGCCTTTGCGCTCCTGCTCATGTGATCAGGCTCGTTGTCCTCCCAGCTCCAGGTGGGCAAACAACCAGCACACGGAGCTGGGCCCTTGAGCTCAGGTCTCCCTGGTCCTACTCAGTCCCCACACCCACTCCTTCTCTCCCAGATTGGAGGAAACATTCAAGCCGCCCAACAAGGCTTGGGTGTCCCCAAATGGAAGGAGCCTGTCGGACCTCCCTGGAAGCTCAGCGGGCAGTACATACCCTTCGGACCTTTTCCCTGCTCATCCTTCAAGACATATGCACGACTTGTCCTCTGGTTCCATCAAGGCTCCAACCAGCCCTGCACATTCATCCCCAACCACTTGAGTCAAACCCCCTAAACCCAGCTTCCCAAGGCCAGCACCTCAGCTAACAGCAGATTCCACAGCACAGACACCACAGTTGGACCAGGGGACCCTCTCTAGTGACTGGGTCCTCTGCTGTTCTTTCCTTACAAGAAATTTAACACCCCACAGAAAATGTCTCCATTCATGATGTATATCACTTTGACCTTGAGGGTCTTATTAAGTGCTTCCTGCATGCCAGGCTTTGGGCAGTAATGCCGCCATCTTTCATCTTAATCATAAGCTGGCCAAACTCTGCAAACGTTTGCCCTAAAATGCCTGCAAACATTCTTCCTCCCTGTCCCAGTCCCTTGGTTATGCTACCTCCTGGGGCCAGTTGTCCTCTGGGCACCTGGGGGCCTGTATTCCTGGATGGGCAAGGTCATTTTCCCAAAATTAATTCTGGTTCATGGCTCAGCCCTGCACTCCCAAACTCCACTTCCCCTCACAAATTTGGAAATGAAGGCTGCCTCGGGATCCTCCCTGATTCACAGGGCGGTGGTGACTGACAACCTTGAAATCCCCCTGGATCAGGTCAGCCTGGGAGCGTCCTGGGGTGTCATGCTCCCCATGGGACTGATTGTGGGGTCCTCACATCAGATACCTGAGCTCTACCATGACCCTAAAGGACCCACATCAGGGGCAGAATGCATGAGTGAATTCAATAGATGTTACGGGGTAAAGAGGCCTGGATTTAGATCCCGGTCACCCCACTTAATGACTGGTCAGCTTAAGCATTTGTGCTCCAGTTTCCTGGCCCCCCCAGGGAGAACAGGCTGGCTCAGGCAGCAAGTGTACCAGCAATGCTCACTTTCAAGCGCCTCGTGCCCCACTGGCCTCAGTCCAGCCTGGAACGGCCCAGGAGCAGCCCTCTCATTTGTTTCCCAGAGATGTCAGACCCACCTCACCAGTGTAATGACCCTTCTCGGGAGGATGGTCCTTCCCAGTTGGCAAAACACAATCTGATGGGCCCCTGCAAGTTCCAAACCTGTGTCCTGGCCAAGGCCGGGGTCCAGTCTTGGATCACACATGCCCCAGCCCAGGTGCTAGGCTGAGAGGGGATGCAAAAGAGAAGGGCCCAGCCTGCAGCCCAGACACCTGCCTGACCACTGGGGCCAGTCTGCTCGCCCAGCCAAGATCATCAAACCATGGGCTTCACTGCACATCCCACTCAGGCAGCACTTCACAGTTTACAAAGGAAGTTTCTCCACCTCCACGAGTGAATCTCGCCTCGTAACTTCCTTTGAGAGGAGGGAAGCCGCTTGCCCAGGGCCACTCCACTGGTTCGGGACCGGAAAGGACGGGGACCCATGTCTCTGTCTCCCAGAGCCCAGGGCACCGCCGCAGCTCATGGTGCTAGCTCCTTGAGCTCAGGTCTCCCTGGTCCTAAGGCTTAGCCTGTAGGTGGGTGAGAAGCCCACCTGCCTTCCCCAAGGCCTGGCAAGTTCATCGCATCCTGGAGCCAATGCTCAGTGACCTCTGGCACTTATGTGCACTGTCCCTTTAATTAGGAGGCAGCTGAGATCACGCTGCCAAGACTTTCACAGTGCCTTCCCCCCTTCTGCCCTGGGGTTCCCTCTTGCTCAAGCCAGCTCCAGTGTAGAGCCATCAGACTCCAGGCCTCCAGGATGGGAGAGGGGGAAAAAGAATTCAGGCCTGGCTCTGGGCTGGCCAGCCAGAGGCCAGGGACAACAGAGCTGCTCACGTCCACATATTTCTGAGCATCCACATCCCTTGGCTTGCTTCCCGGAGCCAAGGCTCCTACCCCTCCACTGGGGACAGCTGCCTTTCTGCACACAGCCAGAGATGGCCCGAGAATTCTAGCGAACTCAGCCCCATGCCCTGACCCCAGCAGAGAGGCACGCGGAAGGGAATGGTTTCCGATAACTCTCACCCCTGCCCTGGCCCTGCACACACAGTCAGAGGCCTGCAGTCAAATCCCGCTCCTTGAAGCTGCTGCCCTGCAAGAATCCCCCACCCCTGCTCCCTGCAGTCCCCGTGTACCTGTCACACCCACTGTGGCAAGTACCCTCTCTCCAGCCACACACCGTTCCCCGCCCACCCCTTCCTTCTGAGTGCCCGGGTCAGTTACGCACAGGCCTCTGCCCACAACCCTGCAGGCCCTGTGAGGCACCACTCATAGGATTTATTTCCGTTTTCCACTCCTCCCCCTTCCTCCTCCTAGTTCCCCATGGATGTCCTTAGAACGAACTAGTACGATTCGCATGTACTCGTGTTTTCAGTTTATAGGAGTGGTTTCACGGCGTAGCCTCTGTCCATCATAGTTTTTGACATAGCAGCATGTTTTAAGATCTCCCAGTGGCTGCGTGGCACCTTGTTTGTGGCTCCCGACAACTGTGTGGCTCACTCCTATCTGTTCTCCTAATGTTGGACCACTGATTTAATCCCATGCTTCGGCACCATAAACCACACTATAAGAAACGTCCTCATGAAGACTGTAGACACGCCTGTGGACCTGTGTGGGGGCTTCCTGGGGGGACACCCAGTAGTGGGACGGCAGCTTGAGGAGCTATGCGTGTATACCCTAGGGGGTCCTGGAATGGCCATGTGGTCTACACTCCCACCAGCTGGCACAATGAGAGGAGAGAGGGTGTACCTGTTTGAAAAGGTCTCTCCTGCCTCCTGAGGCCAGGGGTGGGAGCCCTAAAGCTGGAGGCTCAGAAAGGCCCCCCAGAGCAGCGAGGCCCAGAATGGAGATGGCTGGGGAGAAAAGGCCGGGCAAGGGGACCGCACATGCAAAGGCCTAGTGATGACGCCAGATAGCCTCGATTATTGAGTGTTAAGCACCTGTTGTCGTTCCATGACTCCGTGAGGTAGGTATTGTTGTCTCATTTCACAGATGAGAAAACCAGGTCTTGCGTTATATGACCTGCCCACAATTACTCCTAAGATTTTTGTAAGTCAGGGTAGGCTAGCTGCTATAACAAAGCACCCCCCCAGAGCACTGTGGCTTAGCACACGTTGATCTCTTGCTCACATCACAGCCCCGTGTGAATTAGGCAGCTCTCCTCCAAGCTGTGTTGCAGGAACTCAGGCTCCACTTATCCTCCAGTGGCACCATCTTCAGCCTATGGCTTTCAGGTCACTGCAGAGAAGAAACTGAATGGACAATTGCACATGGGGGATTTTCGTGGGCCGATTGGAAGTGGCATGTGTCTCTTCTGCCAACTTCCCACTGGCCTGACTCATCTCCAGGTAAAGGGGGCTGAGAAATGTGGTCCAACAGGTGCTCAGGAGGAAAAGGAACCCAGGAAAAGGGATATCAGGGGCCCTGGACAGCTCCTCCCTGAGCAGCCAGAACTAGCCGTGTCCTTAACCAGAGGCTACTGCCTCCCACACCACCCCCTGAGAAGAACTGGGCACCTTGGGGCATGGCAAGCAACTGGGATGGCCCAAATGCAGGGTGGGGAAGAAGGAGCCCCTGAGTACTGAAGGCTGAACGTGAAGGTCCCCAGTGCCAGCCAAGGTATCTGGACTCCATCCTCCAGCAGCGTGGAGCCACTGACAGACTTTAAGCAGGGAAGCACCGTGGGCAAGTCTGGGTTCCAAAGAGATCAGGCCGCCGAGGAGAGAGAGGTGGGGGAGCCCTTGGGAAGGACAGTAGGCCGGGAGATCACATGAGTGGCCAGGGTCCTGATGACCGCAAACTGAATCTCTGGACCTCTGCTCCACTACTCATCTTCTTCTGTCCCAGCCCATCCCAAAGGCCATGGCCACGTGGTCTCTGCAGTGCCCCTAGGCAGGACATCCAGGCCCCACCCCAGAGGACAGCTGAGGGGACGCTGCCCTGGCTCTGGGGGTGGACATGCAGCTGTAATTCTATTGCGAGCATCTGGGAACTGGCAGGGAAAGAGGACCGATAACCACGTTTTGTTTACTGCAGGCGCTAGGACATTTCTCAGGCCCAGGGAGAAGCCATTAACCTATACTGAGTGTGCCCTGCAGGGAAACTATCTCCCAGCAGCCTCACTAGGGCAGGGCTTCGCAAGGGGGTGATGAGGGGTGGGTGTGGTGGGGCCACTGCGGGGGCTGGTGGGGGCTGGGGGCGTTGGTGAAGAAGGTGGGTAACCTGGCTCTCTGTTGCCTGGAGAGAAGGACAGGTGTTTCCTGACGTGTATGGGCCACCGAGTGCCCAGGTACATGCCAGCTCCTATAAACTTCACACCTGCCTGGTGCCCACACCTCTCCTTCCTTTGTCCCCTCCAGACCCTTTCTGCTCCACATTCCCTTCCAGACTTCACATGGAGAGGTGGGATGGCCCCCTGCAGGGCGCTCCCCAAGCCCCTGACCCCCACCACAGTTACTGGCTCTTCCACCCCCTTGTCCTCACTCTCCATCACAACCTCCCAGCTAACTGCAGTGGCTGCTGTAACAACCACCCGCATTCCCCAGTCCTGGCCACAGCAGGCCTCTTCTCAGATTTGTCTTGCATTATCTCACTTCAGAGTGGCCTTGTGAGCACAGGGCTCCCCTAGTCCGCAGAGGAGGGACTGCTGCCCAGAGAGGGACAGAAGCTTGCCCAAGGTCACACAGCAACCAAGCCTAGAGTTGCTGCCTCTTTCCCTCCTGCCCCTGCCCCTACCTCAGACCTCTGTCCTCTCCCCACTCCAGCCACCCTTCTAGGAGGAGAGCTCAGGCTCCTCGGTGGGTACAGCAATGTCTGTGGAGGGGGAAACCCGCTGATGGGTGGCCTCAGGGCTCTGTCCCAGCAGACAGGAGCGACGGGGCTCAAGGAAACCAGCCTCCGTCTAAGGGAGCTGCACACAGTGGACTGGAGCTGAGGATGTCATCACCCCCACCAACAGTCCCCCACCCCCACTACCCTGCCCCCACGCCCTGCACACACAGCCCCCCGGGGGCCCGGGAGCACTTGGAAACCAGGGGTCTGCCTCTAGCGGCCAAAGCAGCCAGAGAGGATCTCCGAAAGGAAGCACCGAGAGAGTTACTGCCGGTGGGCTCTGAGGCATTGCCCGCACAGGGAGGGTGGAAGGTGAGGGCTGACTGGGGACTTAAGAAGCAGACAGGGAAGGAGGAGCTAAAGGCCAAAGGGAGGCCTGGTGCTGCCTTAGGGTCTCTACTCACTTCAGCTGCTTAGTCTAACAAGGTCTGGTCATCAAGTCCATGCCAAAGTGAGAATTCCTGATATTCTAATTCCTTCACAAACAGCTTCTCCAGGTGCCTGAAATTGTGGCTTCCCCACCTCGTCCACATCTGAGCCTTGTCCCACCCCAGCTCCCTGCCTTCAGCTGGTGCATCCCATCTGGGGAGGCAGAAGCCCAGGGCTGTTCTCTGGCAGAAATAACCCAGTAGCACCCTTGGCAGGCAGTGTGTGGGTGTGCATTCCAGCCCTCTAATTTAGGAGCGTGTGCCCCTGGGCAAGCCGCTTCACCTCGCTGAGTGTGGGTCCTCTGGTGTGTAAATGGGCTAACAGGGCTCTGAGAACCCCGTGCCCCCGTGCAGACCACAGCTGGGCTCACAGTCCTTGAGAGCTGACTGTCGCCACCCACTCTGATTGTCTGGCTCCTTGTGGCCTCAGGGTATTCTGTCTGCTCCATATGTCAACTTGTGGAAAGTTGAACTCACTGTTGGTCTCCACATCAGGTCTCCCACTTACCCTCCCCAGTTCTGACATGAGAATGATAATCATGCCAGGCGCTGAAGCTAAAAGCTATGAAATCATCTTTGACTTTGTCTCTTGGCTTAAATTCCTCTAACCAATGGGCACCAAGCTCTGGTAAGTCCCTCACCCAAATTTGCCTTCCCCAGTCCTCTGTACTCAGACCAGAGTCAGGACCAGAGCCCATCCATGGCAAGGGCCCTCTGTGTGAGCTACGTGGTGCAGCTGGGGATACAGAAGTGGGTTCCCTGCACTCAGGGACCTTCCCATCAAATGCAGGATGGTCTGGCCAACCCTTTTTACAATCAAGACAGTGTGGTACTGGCAGAAGGACAGACATATAGACTAATGGGACAGAACTGAGTGTCCTGAAATAATCCCACGTATCTATAGATGATTTCTTTTCAATGGGGTGCCGAGGTCGTTCAAAGACAAAAGAATAGTCTTTTTGACAAATAGTCCTGGGACAACTGGATATCCACATGCCAAAGAATGAAGGTGGCCCCGCACCCCACAGCATATACAAAAATTAACTCAGAATGGATCAAATATCTAAATGTAAGGGCTGAACCTATAAAAGTCTTGGAAGAAAATATATGAGTAAATCTTCATGACCTTGCATTTGGCAATGAAGTCTTCAATATGACACAAAAAGCACAAGAAGAAAAAAAATACAACATTTACCCTGCATCGGTGGAGGAGATGCTCCAAAGCCCCCAGGAGATGCCCATCTCAGATAGTACTGAAGCTTCTATATACTGTGTTTTTTTCTAATGCATACATACCTACAATAAAAGTTAATTTACAAACTAAGCACAGTGAGGTAACAATAACTAATAACAAAGTAGAACCGTTACAACAATATGCTCCAATAATACTTAAATGAATGTGGTCTCTCTCAAAATATATTATTCTGTGTTCCCCCTTCTTGTGATGATGTGAGATGATAAAATGCCTACATGATGAGAAGAAGCGAGGTGAACGACATAGGCATTGTGATGTGGCGTTAAGCTGCTACTGACCTTCTGATACCACGTCGGGAGGATCATCTGCTATTCTTGTGGACTGCAATTGACCACGGGTAAACCACAGAAAGTGAAACCATGGATAAACTGGAGGACTACTGTAGACAAACTGGACTTCATCAAAACTGAAAAAACTTGTGCACCAAAGAATACCATCAAGAAAGTGAAAAGAAAACTTACAGAATGGGAGAAAGCATTTGTAAATCAAATACATACGGTTTTGATAAGAGTCTAGTTTGCAGAATACATAAAGTACTCTTGCAACTAATAAAAAGACAAGTTGTCCAACTAAAAAATGGGCAAAGGATCTGAATAGATATTTCTCCAAAGACGATAGATAAATGGCCAAAAAGCATAACTATGAAAGATGTTCCACATCACCAGTCATCAGGGAAGCACTGATCAAAGCCACAATGAGATACCACTTCACACCTGTGAGAATGGTCAGACCTTTTTAAAACCAACAATAAAAAGTGTTCTTGAGGATGTGGGGAAATAGGACCCCTCATACACTGCTGTTAGGAGTGGAAAATGGTGCAGCTGCTTTAGAAAATAGTTTGGCAGTTCCTCAAAAATCTGAACATAAAACTACCATCTGGCCCAGCAATTCCACTTCTGGGTATATACTCAAAAGAATTTAAAGCAGGTTACACATATGTTCATAAAAGTACGATTCACAATAGTCAAAAGGTGGAAACGACCCAAATGCCCATCACCTGCTGAATGGATGAACAACATGTGGTCTATCCGTACAGTGGAATAACAATTAATCATAAAGAGGAATGAAGTCATGATACCTGCTACTGTGTGGATGAACTTGGGAAGAAGTATGCTAAGTGAAAGATGCCAGACACAAAGGGCCACATATTGTATGATTCCATTTATATGAAATACCCATTACAGAGAAAGCCCTAGAGACAAAAAGCAGAAGAGTGATTACCAGGGCCTGGGGGACAATGGGGCAAGACTGCTTAATGGGAACGAGGCTTCCTTTTAGAGAGATGAAAATTTTGGAACAAGATAGTGGAACAACATCACTGGTTGCACAATATTGTGAACATACTAAATGCCACTGAATTATACACTTTGAAATGGTTAATTTTATGTTTATTTTATCTCAAAAAATACATTTTCTGACAAAATATTTATATTTAGAGTACATAAAGAAATCCTATACATCCATAAGAAACAACTCGATTGTTTAAATGGGCAAAAGACTGGAGCAGGCACTTCACACAAGAAGATATCCAAATGGCCAATAAGCACATGAAACAATGCTCAACATCATCAGTAAAAAGGAAAATGCAAATTAAAACCGAAGGAGATTCCACTACACACTTAACGGGCTGCCAGGAAGACCAATAGCACCAAGCGCTGATGAGGATGTGGAGCAACTGGAACTCTCGCACATTGCTGATGGAAGTGTACTGCGTAGACTCATTTTGGAAAACTGGCGATATCCACTTAAGCTAAATATTTGCTTCTTATCTGGCCCAGTAATTCCACTCCTAGATATTTACCTGAAAGAAATGAGGGTATGTGTCCACCAAAAGTCATATTCATGAACATTCCTATCAGCTTTATTCATAATTGCCAAACACTGGAAACCATCCACATGGCCATCAACAGGGAATGGATATAAATTATGGTATTGAACCAATACTGATACAGCCTGGATGGCTCTCCCAGACATTTTATTAAGCAAAAGAAGCCAGACACAAAAGTGTGGCTCAAAAAGAATACGTTTTGATTCCATTTATGTGAAAGTTCTAGAACAGGCAAAACTAATCTATGGGGTTAGAAATCAGAATGATGTTCTTTTCCAGGGGATATTGACTGGGAAGGGGGAGAGAGGCCATCTGGGGGAGGGACACTTGGCTCTGTACCTTGATCTAGGTGGTATCAACATGTCAACAGCCCTTAGGCTATATCCATGGGGTCTGTGCACTTTTCTGTCTGACCTGAGGAATCTTTTAAAGAGGTCCCTCTGGTTGCAGAGTGGAGAGGGGCTTGCAGGGGGCTGGTCAGAAGCAGGGGGCATGAGTATGGAGGTTCCTCAAAAAACTCAAAATAGAAATACCATTTGACCCAGGAATTCTACTCCTAGGAATTTACCCTAAGAATGCAGGAGCCCAGATTGAAAAAGACAGATGCACCCCTATGTTTATCGCAGCACTATTTACAATAGCCAAGAAATGGAAGCAACCTAAGTGTCCATCAGTAGATGAATGGATAAAGAAGATGTGGTACATATACACAATGGAATATTATTCAGCCATAAGAAGGAAACAAATCCTACCATTTGCAACAACATGGATGTTGTTCATGTAAATGTATATTAATGATACAAAATAAATAAATAATAAATTAAAAAGAAAAAGAAGTAGGGGGCATGTTAAAACTGTCACACTCACCCAGCAAGCATCTCCCTGACCTGGCTGGTCAGGTTCGAACCCCAGAGTGGACTCAGTCTGGGCCTCAGGCAAGAAGTGTCTTGAGGAAGGTTTTCTCCCACAGTGCCCTGGCCTAAGCAATGAGACCCAGGCCCAGACTGGAAGAGGGAGTCATCCCATGCAGGTGACAGCAGGGCAGGCCTCCCAGCCCAGTGCTCACTGCCATAGAGTATGAGGCTCCCTGAGAGGTCCAGATGGGAGCGGGCAAGACATTTGTGCCTCTCCTCCGTGGGGTGAACCGCTCACGGGGAGGAAGAGCACAGGCTGCGTGCTTGCAGGTGCCCGGCTCATTGGTGGACCCAATAAACAGGGTGTTGGGACCAGTAGGAGCAGACTCTGAGGTATCTGAAGAAATTGGGGGATTCAGGGAGACCCTACTCCATCCTACAGGGGGCTCCTGCTCAAGCTAAGGAGAGCCTAGGAAGCTCGAAGAGTGAGCTACTTCCCTCAGAGGCACAGAAAAAGAAGGGGGTCCAGGGCTGGCAGGAGTTGGAAAGAGCAGGCCAGACCTAGGCCTGGGCTCCCTGCAGCCCCAGCTGGCACACGAACTCTGATCAGCTCCCAGACCTGCAGCTTCTAGAGGAGGGGGCTCGCTTGGGAGGCTCCCACCACCGCCAGGCCCTCCCGCAGGATGGACAGGGAGGTGGCATCCACCCTCTGCCCAAAGACCCTGTCAGCCACAGGGCCAGCCACAAAGCCTGCAGGGCCTCTCGGGCCCAGGAGTCGGGGGTGGGGGGGAGAAGGGATGGTGGGGAGAGTCTGGGAGGGCCTGGAGTTTTGGTCCCCACCCTCCCTTGAGGTCTCTTCCCCTGGCCTGGAAGGGCTTTGTCCACGAATATGGGATGTTAAAAATAGCCTGCCTCTCCATCATCCCAACAGCCGTCCTCCAGGACAGCGTGTTCCAAGGCCCAAGCAGCTCTCTAGGGACTGGAGCAATGGGGCAAGGAGGGCTGTGCCCAGGCCAGGAGAGCGTGCCCAGAGGCAGTAGCACCACAGCCCAACCCAGTTCAGGCACCCGGCCACACGTCAGCCCTCCTGCCCCCTGGGGTGTTGGGTTGTGACAGGAGTCCTGGGAGTGCTTACGGGGTGTGGTGACTGCCTTGGAGGTCCACAAGGAGCCATAGGACCTGGAACACACACACACACGCACACACACACACACACACACGCTTGCGTACAACCCAGCAAAGATGCCACCTCTCACCACGTGGTTTCCTCCTTTGATCCCAAAACTGCCCCCTGGCTGGGGCCCAGAGGGGATTTTATATGGGATGGGGGTGGGGGGAGGGAGGGACTTGGTGCAAGTAGAGCCTATGTCCTTGTCCCTCTCTTCTGTGGCCCCATCCCCATGGGAGAAGAAAAGGGTGGTAACGGCACTCAATGTAAAGAGTTCAGGCTCTGCAGACAGAAAGACTTGGGTCCAAACCCTGCCTCACCCCTGACTACAGTGTGACCTCGAGAAAGGTACTTAACCTCTCTGTGCATCACTGATAAAATAGATGCCTATGCTTCATGTTTGTAGGGTTGCTGGAGGGCTAAACCAGTTCACAAGTTGCTGAATGTGTAGTGCCTGACACACAGTGACCACTCAGGAAAGAGTATTAGTATTAGAGCCCCATGGTTACGAGCATTGGCTAGGGAATAGAATGTCAAATCTAGCCTCTTCTATTGACCAGCTGTGTGGCCTTGAGCGAGTGGCTGGGCTGCTTTGATCTTTCATTTCCTCAACTGTGGAATGGAGTAATGCCACTTACCTCCTGAGCACGCATCCAGCACTCAGGAAATGTGCCTCAGTGCACGGAGCATTCAAGCTGGAGCCCCACAGAGGGACAGGCAGGGGCAGGGTGACAGAGTAAAGGCAGCTCCCTGGCCTACGCTGTTTCATGACCAGGTGGAGGCCTTCCTGGCCATGCACCATACAGGCTGGAGCCTACCCTGGGCTCCTCTTGCTCCAGCCCGGGGAGCCCCTCAGGCTTCCTAAGGGCCCTGCAGAGCAACCCCACCTGGCCAGCAGGCCTGCCCATCTCCCCACCTTCATGCAGTCCCACTGCACCCAAGGGTGGGGGAGAAGGAGGGAGAGAGGCAGAGACAGGACAAGAGAAAGAGACACAGGGAAACTGAGAGAGGCTAAGAATGCAGCGAAAAGAAAAGAGGAGACAGGAGAGAAAAATGAGGGAAGGGAGGAGGAGGAGGGAGAGGGAGACCCAGACACAGCACAACAAAACACAGCCAAAGAAAAATTCTGGAAGTTTAGAAAACAGGAGTGACCTCTGCAAAAGGACCAAAATGGAAGGGAGGCAGGTAAAGAGGGAGAGAGGGGGACAAGCTGGGGAACTCTGAAGGGGGCTGTGGGGGACAGTGGTGGAGCCAGGGGAGCTGGAGACAGCCCAACTCCCCTGCAAACAGGGCTTTTACCTAAGGATGGGTTATGTGTTGTCATGACAACAGATGTAGCATTTAGGGTAATTACCTGTGAATAACAGAGGGAAGAGGTAGCAGCCCTGGCTATTGCTGCAGCCCAGGGAGGGGGTGGTCTTGGAGACAGCTCCAGGCCCCCATCTGTCCCTGCCCTGTCGCAGACCCTCAGCCTAGCCAGGACCTTCCCAGTCCAAGAGGTGCCCCAGGGCAGACCTTCTGAGCCACACCCATGTCCCCAGGCCCTGCCTCCCTCCCCAAGCCGCCTAGGTCTGCCAGCACACACAGGCCCTGTCTCTGTGACAAGCATCTCATAACTCTCCAGGACCCTCTGAGCAACGTCCAGCGGAGGCCTCATTTTCCAGATGAAAATGCAGAAGTCAGGGAAGCTGACCAAGTTCTCTGAGGTCACACAGCAAGTAAGCCAGGATCTGAATGCAGCTCTGCGGGTCTGCCCAGCCCCTCCCAGGCTGATTCCTGGGACCGAGAGCTGTTCCTCAGAAGTCCTAGAGACAGGCCATTCCTGAACACTCTCACCCTTTCGTCACCTGTTGGAAAGGGGCAGAGGCAGCGTTTGTGTGTTATAGAAAACGTTCAGTGCACCAGCTCTCTGCACACTGTCCCATCTCATCTTGAGATGCTTCTTTCTGTTTTACAGATAAGAAAACAGGCTCAGAGACAAGTGACTTACCTAAGGAGTCCCCCTAGTCAGGGCCAGTTGCCCTGCCGCTGAGCAACTGTCTGCTCTGGGGCCATCCCAGGCCTGGCTGGGTCAATAGCAGAATGACAAAGCAACTCCTTAGATACCCTGTTATTTGGGGAATTGAGGAACTTGTCTGCTGGGTGACTGCAGGGCCTGGACTCTGTTTGTCCAGGGTCCCGAGCCTTGGGGTTTGACGGGCCTGAAGCCAAGGCTCCCATCCAGCTCCCTTTCTACTTCCGTCCTCTGGGCCATTGGCCTCACGTCCACAGAACCTCCAGACATCCACCTCAGAGCCACCGGGATGAGGGGGTGGTGGACATGCCGGCTCCAGCGGGAGGGAGCGCCTGGCCTAGCAGAGAGAGGGCAGCCAGGAAGTGCGTGCTTGGCTTCGCAGGAAGGCATGTCTGCTAGCAATCCCAGCCTCTGGGAGGATGAGCTATGGCCTTTCACATGCCTTCAGGCCCCATGCCCTGGGCCCAGAGGTCTCCCTGGCTGCTGTTAGGGTGACAGCAGGGCCCCCTTAACACCCCCTAGGCCCATCCCAAGGGAGCTTCCTCAGGGACAGACCCAGGTCCCAGCCCCTGAAACAACCCCCAGAATCTGGAAAGGCTAGCCAGGGGGTGGGGCGGGACCCAGGGGCTGCAAGCTTGCAGAAGCTTGGAGCTGCCTGCCACTGGGGAGTGGGGCGAAGGAGTGTGTGTGTGTGGAGAGATTAACAATGGGATGGAGCTGCACTTGGGAAGGCAGGGCTGAGGATTTTGAGCCCTGCTAGAGAATTTATCAACACACTTGATAATACAAAGGAAGAGAGGAGGAGGAGGAAGCGTCAGGAGGAGAGAATAAAGGGGCTGATGGCCCTGGGGGTGGGGAAGGGGCCCCTCCTGAGAACTGGTCGCCAGCCCTTCGCTCCCTCCTGTGTGTGTCCCTTGGATGCAGGGCCGCAGGCAGCTGCTGCACAGGGCCTGGGCCGGCCGCCCCCGAGGAGCTCCCCAGGCCGCACCCTGACCAGGCAGCTGTGATCAGAAGGATGTCAATGAGCTGGGCAGTGGGCAGAGCTGCTCTGCGGAGGGAGTGGCCCTGCCCCGAGGCTCAGGGCAGCCACAGGAACCAGGACGTCTGGGTGGTCAGGGCTCACCCCAACAGAGGCTCTTCTGAGTGAGGACAGAGAGAGGGGGACAGGGAAGAGGGTAGAGGGAAAGGAGGGTCACAGGCTGGATCCGGACAGGTTGTGAAGGAGCTGGTGTGCTGAGGCGGGAGGCAGCGAGGCCTGGGCAGAGTGAGAGCGGCCTGCATCTTTTGAGGCCCATCCGGCCAGAGGGACGCCCAGGATCAGGATGAGAGGGGCCACGTCACCCCACAAACTCTGCAGCCAGGATGAGGTGGGCTCCTCCCTAGCCTTGCCTCCAGCTGAAGCAGAGAGGGCACAGAGCCCCCCATATTTACCCTTTAGCATCTGAAAAGCCACTCCCAGCCCCTGGGGTTCAGGGCAGAGGGGGAAGCACTTCACCAACAAGCCAGGCCCCAAGGGGCTGAGGTGGGTGTCACATAAACCCTGACAAATCATGGGGCAGTTGGGGCCAGCCTGCCCTCACACCTCCCACCCACACCTCCAGGCTGTTCCCAGGGCCACAGACCAGCTTCTCCCCAGCGCGCCCTGCGCTTCCTCCCAAGGGTGGTGTGGGCAGGGCTGGTGCCACAGCTGGACTGAGGCCCCCGCGGAGAGCTGTGCCCTGAGTGCCAGGAGACTTGGGCTCTGGTGCGGCTCCAGGCACTGCCCACTGTGACCTGGGACAAGTCCCTCAACTGCCTGGGCCCAGGTGCCACAGAACAGAAGGGTAGGAATGAAATAGACATGCCACATTTACCCCCTCCCAACAGGGTCTGTGTAACGTGCCGCCTTTCGACTTCACCCCAGAGCTCCTGACTCCTCCTCTCCACTGATGGGGTCTCACAGGAGCACACCGGACATGGGGAGCTGGGCATGTATCAGGGGCTCTGGGGACATTCACAGGCCCCAGGGCCCTTCACCAAGATCCAGGCAGCCTGGGAGACTTCAGGCCAGAGAGAAGAAAATAAACAAGTTTGTTAGCCGTCTTCAGCTGCGGTTGGGTCTCCTCCCCTTTGCCACCTCCTCCTTCTCACACTCGTCACGCTTCCCCATTTCCTGGAGCCAGGAGACCCTGACATCCTGACTTATTTTTAGTCAGCTGCCTCTGGGGCAGGGCTGCTGGCCCCGGGCCTCACCGGGCCTGTCGCCTACCACTGCGGAGCAATATGGGGCCAGAAGGCACCTCAGAACATGACTGAGCCCACACCCGAGCCATCGCCCAGGCAGGTGGGTCCCCCTGCTCCCCACTGCACCCCTCTTGCCTGAGACACCAGCACCACCCTCCAGCTGCCTCCTTCCTGGCTTCCTGCACCCCAGAAGGCCCACCCACCCTGCCATCTCTGAGTGTCCAGCCACTGCCCTCCGTCCCTCAGTGCTCTGTAACCTCGGTGTTGGAGACCTCTCCCTTGCCGGCTGGATCCCCCGCAGGGTGGTATTGGCTGTCTATGACCCTGAGCCTAGCACAGAGCTCAGAGCTCAGAGAGCCCGTGCAAGAAGGGACCCAGGCATCCAGGCAGGTTTGACACAGGACCCCCCAAACCGCTTCTCCTGGACCAGACACCCATCCTGGGACTGCAGCCAAGATGCGCACGGGGCTGGGGCGGAGGGCCACATGGGGCAATCTCTGCCCACCCCCGCAGTTCCCAGCAAGAACCCCCGGAACCCCAAACTTGCACACTCTGCCGAGCCAAACCAAAGCCAGGCTGTAGGGAACTCAAAGCCCCCCGGCTTCCCAGCGGCGTCTCAGCCAATATCCAACACTTGCTGTGGTCCAAGCCCATCTCTGGAAGCTCTAACCTCCCACCCCACTGTCCACACACTCTTCCTCCCCTCCCTGGCGGAGTGCTCATAAATACGGTTTCCAGCACCTCACCACATTCCCCATGGTATTTTAAGTGTCAGGCAGCTGGCCCCCCAAGCCAGCCCCTACATTTTCTCCATGTGCCAGGACTGTCAGGCCTGGGATACTGCGGCAGTGACCAGACAGACATCTGTCCCCGCCCTCATGGGGGGACAGCCTAGTTAGACTCGACTAAGCAGGGAACAAAGACAAGGAGCAAACAGGGAGGTGAAATATCTAGTATGCCAGCTGGGGGTAAGGGTTGAGGAAGCTCTCAGCAGGGACAGGAGATGGGTGTTGGGTTGAGGAGGGACCAGGGAAGGTACAGGGTATGGTGATGCAGGGGTGCAGGGGCCCTGTTGCTGTGGGCACTGTACAGATGGAGGGGATTGGGGCTCAAACTCTACTCCTGGCGCTCAGGGAGCAACAGCATCTGCTCAGACTGGGTGATCAGACCCAGCGCAGGGCAACAGGCTGTCCGACTGTGGGCTGGGCAATTCTTGAACCATCCTTGCCTTGCTTCACACACCTCTGAGAGAATAAGACCTCCCAGTGACTCTGCATCCCTTCCCCACTCTTCCTGCCCACCTCTGGCCCAGATCAAGGCAAGCTGGCCTAAGAAGCCCCCACTCTCCCCCAGTTCCCGCCATGCTGCCTGGTCTCACCCTCAGCAGACATCCCCTGGTCCTTCCATTTGCTGGAAGCTGTGTTTCCATATGCAATCTTATCAGAATCTCTGGTCCTGGGCACTGACCTGTGACACCCCCCTGCAGCAGCAGTCAGGAATCCAGAGACTGTCCTCTTTACCATCCTTTACAGGAGGTTCTCCTCACATCAGGCTGAGCAGCCCTTCCCCCCATATGCTCACAGAGGATGAGGCCATGATGCCCCCAAGACCTGAGAAGCAAATAGGTTTCATCTTGCACACTAGCTGCAACTGTTTGAGGATGCTTGCTTGGACTCCCTGCAGCCTTGTCTTGACTAATGGGAGAGTCCTGGGGTCCATTAGCAACGTCTGGCATGGACAGAGCAGGAAGGTTGTGGGCATTCATGTGGCGTATTTGACACATTTGCCTGAGAACCTTCCCCTTCCAGGTCTACACTGGAGAAAGCCTGGCAGGGGCTTCTGGTGGGGGAGCCTTTGGAGCCCATAAAAGCCTAGGGTAAGGGATAAGGTATGGCAGATAGAGCAGATTCCACATGCAGCATGGGGCCATCGTCCAGGGTGCAGAGTCCACCCTTCTTCCATCAGGCTGCTGATGGAAATGAGCAGTGAGTCAGGGGACATCAAGGGACAAGGGTTCTGCCCGCTCTCCTTGGAGAGGACCTGGACTTCCAGAAGAGTAATCATAATGGCTTTGCCATTCATAGGTGCCAACTCTGTGCGCCCACACTCTACTAGGACATCTTGTATGTCACCTCTATCTCTCAACACACCTCTCTGATCTTAAGGTAGGTCATATTATCCCATTCTAAATGTCAGGAAATGGAGGCTCAGAGAGGGTTTGTGGTTTGTCTGAGGCCACACAGCTCGTAGGCGATGGAGCCACGTTTGACTCGACAGCCAGGACCCTTTCCATGCTGCCACCGGGATGACCCAGCCATGCCCTCTGTCTGCCTGTGCCTTCCCTGTTCAGCCCCATCTGCTCTTCTGCACGCTGGATGGGCTCCTGCCACCACCTCCCAGGACGCCTTGAGCCTGCCCAGCTCTGTGGGACAGTACTCCCACCTCTTGCTCAGCCAAGGCCAGGATGGAATCTTCCAACAGAGTTTCTCTAGGAAACTATGGGAAAACAACAAAACAAAACAGAACAGAAAAATTAAATACCAAGTCAGAGATGCATTCCCAGAGCACAGGGTCCCCAGAGTTAGGTAACTAAGGCCAAGGACACCCTAGTTTGCTGGGAAAACTCACTCAACAAATGTTTCCAGTGCGTCTGCTCTGTACCAGGCTGGGAGGCACACATGCACCAAGGCAGAGGGTCCTGCCCTTGGGGGTAGGCCGGCAGGCGCTTGCCCACAGCTGGGGTCAAAATGCGTTTATTTTCAGGAGCCGCATCTTCTCTGTGTCACTCAAGGCCGTGGCCCAATGAGAGCACGGTTTTCCCAGGAGCACCATTCCCCTGCCTGCCTCTCCCAGAAGACCTCACCCTGCTTCCATCTCCTTCCTGCCTTACCTAAGACACAGTGTCAAGAACAGACTTCTTGCTGCTGCTCCACACACACAGGCCCTTTCCCTGGCTCACCAGCTCCCAGCCTTCCTTAGGGGGATATCTTTCGAGGTGGCCCTTTTGCAGTTCACACTACCTCGATCTGCATGGTCAAGGGCAGGACAGGCAGGTGGCCGAGAGGTACTATTTGAGCTGGAGTGGGAAAGGGTTGGTGACCTTAGGTGCTGACAGAGAAGCAAGCCTGGTGGGCAGGTAGGAGGAGCTGCTTCCTGACAGTTGATGGGCAGAAAAAGGCAGAGGTGGTGGGGGCAGGAGACCACTGATTTGTTCCCCTCCTCTCTCTGCTCCTGCCCAGCAGCTCCTAGGGCAGCACCCAGGACATCATTTGAACCACACTCCGGTCCAACTCCTTCACCTGATAATGAGGAATTTGAAGCCCAGAGAGGTGAAAGGCCTTGCCCAAGGTTACCCAGCAACTTGGTGGCCCTGCTGGGACCATGCTCGAGCCTGTGGATCCTAGCCAGAGTTTCTGAAATGGCTGAAGAAATGCTTCAAACAGCTGGCAGCCCTGTGCCCACCCAAACTCCAGCTGCCAGGCCAGCACAGGGTGGAGAGACCACAGCCTGTCCCAGATTTGCAGGTGGACAGCTGTGTCAAAGTTGCGCCTGATGGACCTACTGGAGCTAGCTACCTGGGACCGTCCCCTCCCAACCCCCTCATGCACTGGGACCGGGAGAGCTGGGTTTAACCCTCACCTGCCCCCAGTGTCCAGGGACTCCAAGCCGCGGGCCCAGGCAGCCTCTCACGCTCCCTCCCTCACAGCTGCATCTGGGCTGGGGTGGGAACGGAACTGATGGACACAGGGACACTCGGCCCTTTTCTCTCTTGAAGCAGCCCAGGTCCCCATGGGGTTGGAGGTAGTGGCTCAAGATTGGAGGGGCCTGCCCCCAAGCTCCAGAAGGGGCCTTCCCCCTCCCCAGGGAAATCAAAGGTCAGAACCCTCGCACCCTCCCGGCCTCGGCCCAGCACCTCCCCCGCCTGCCCGAGAGCCAGGGGTCCCAGAGGGCTGCAGGGGCCAGAAATAGCCCCAACTTGCCAGAGAGGGGGGCTCTTTTTGGTCTGCAGTCTGTTCCGGTCCCCTTGCAGCCACAATGGCCCACGGAGCCTACAGGCCCCATGAAGAGCCAGGACCATCCCCAAGGGGGAGGCGGAAGTCAGAAGGTCAGCAGGAGGCAGAGGGGAGGCTCCAGAAGGGAGAGGCAGTCACTGAGGACCCTGAAGTGGGAAGGACCAGGGGAGGGGAGGGGAAGAGGAAAAGAGGGAGGGAGAAGAGCGGAGGGAGGCGGGTAGAATCCCCCAGGGAGAAGGTGGGTATTAAGAAGGGGCGCCTCTCCCTTTGAAGTCACTGTTTATCAATAGTTGGCCACAAGGCCAAGCCAAGGGCAGGAGCCTTTGGCCCAGGTCCAGGGGAGGGTGTGAGAAGATCAGAGCCAGCAAACCCTGGGGAGGGTGCAAGCTGACATCCAGACTCCTTCCAGCTCCGGCCTGCTGGCAACAGCCTTCCCCACGCTGGACAGAAGGAAGGACGGAAGCAGGGAGCACAAAGAATCCCAGAACCTAATTTTAGCTGAGGGCTCCCCACCTCCCCTGCTAACAGTGAGCGGAGCCTGGAAGGATGGGAGCTCCCACCCCCTGCCTGGGCTCCCGCTCTAATGCAGGTGCCAGCAGGCAGGGAGATTAACCCCAAAGCTGTGGGGTCTCTGCAGGGGAGACCCTCAGCTCACACAGGGCAGGGGCCCTGCTGGCCTGAGAGGGCCCTGGAGCTGCTCCCCACTGTTGAGGAATCAGGTGCTGAGTCCTGTTAGTGACACAATTGAGCTCAGATTGGGTGGGTTTATGTCCCAGTGCTAGACGGCCTCTGGCAAGGCCCTCAACCTTCCCCAGCCTCAGTTCCTCCGCCCTTAAAATGGAGGTAGTGATCGCTCCCGTCTCGGATGACGCCCGTCAGGCACTGGCCCAAATGACTCAGAGGTGTCATTATTCCTCTGTCCCTGCACATCTCAGAGAGCTGCAAACTGAGCAGTCACTCCCGACCCAGTCTGCCTCTGCGCTAAGGTGCAGAGTTAAAGAAAACAGCCCTGATCCGGCCCAGGGGTGTGACTCTAAGACAACTGAATAACCCCAGGAACCTCTGCATTTGGGCCTTCCAGGGCGGTGAGCTAGGGGCAGGGCAGAGAGGGAGCTCCCAGCTGGAAAGCTCTGGGGACCACAGGGCCCATCTCTCATGGGCCAGCAGGGACACTGAGGCCCCAAGAGGGACCCAGCCCTGTCCAGGGACAGGTAGATGGATGATGGCAGAAGCAGGGCCTGACACTGGCCTCCCCGCCACCTCCCCACGGTGATTTTCACTGATTAAAAAAAGTCCCACCCCAGTGCCGCTGTCCGCAGTGACCAAGCTGTCTGAGCAGAATTCCTGGCTGGCACCAGGGAAGTGAAAGGTTGCCCAGTAACCTCTCCAGCTGGGCAGATGCCTCCTTCTCGGCCAGCAGCAAGCCCATTTGCAGGTGGTAGCTGGGCAAGGTCTCACACCCCCTTCCCACACACTTCCCCCACAAAATACACAAAATGGAGACCATGCAGGGGCTGGGAGGGGGCCGGGCCTGATAAACCCCCAAGCCCCCCTCCACCTTGAGTCTTGGCAGTAGGTCAAGCTGGGCCCTCTTGCCATGGATCCCTTCTGAGCAGGAACGTCAGCAGTGCCTCCTACAACAGTGCTCCAGAGAGAAGCCCCAGCGACCCAGACTTCTCAGCAGCTCGCCCGAGGCTGGGGCTGAACTGTCTCTCAAGGAAGTCCCCTGTGACCTAAGGACCCGGGTTCTCCCTGGACCAGTGCAGGGGCACAAGGAGTCTTCCTGAGTCCTCCACCTCCCTCTTGTTTAGCTGTCTGCTCTATTGATAACTCCCTTTGGTCAGGGATACCTTAAGACAGAAGTTAGTCGGGTCTCCAGAAGGCAGAAGTTCCCAGCCAAGACAGCACACATCTACCTAGTAAACAACCCTCCCTGCTGCCTCCTGCGGGATTACTCTTGGGAGCAGAGTCTGTGATCCCACCGCCGAATCTCTGCTGCTCTGTGCCCACCCCACTGACCCACTACCCCTCAGATGGGCTCAGGGTGAAATCAAAGTAGGTGCTACTCTCAATGAACAGCAGGAATGGGGTGTGAGAGGACGAGAAGACCAGATTGGGAGTCCAGGACTCCAGCTGCCCCACCTATTAGCTGTGAGACCCTGGGCCAGTCCCTGGCACTCTGAACCTCAGGTTCTTCATCTGAGAACTGAGTAAGGCAGCAAAATGTTGCCAAACCTAGCACAGGACCTGGTGCACAGCAGACTGTCAGCAGATGGGCCTGAATATGGGCCTGCTATTCCTTGAGTCTGGACACAATCCCTGCAGTAAGAAGGTGAGGTATCCTGGGCACAGAGACAGACAACCTGGGTTCTAGACCCAGCTCTGCCACCATGTGGGGGGTCTGAGGCAAGTCACCTCCCTCTGTGCCTCAGTGTCTTTAATAAAATCCAAGGTTTGGACTGAGCAGCTGGGAATGGAACCTGTGGAACACATACCATCACTTACACATTCTGCAGCAATGCCAGACATGAGCAGTCGATCACAGCACTGCTGCCTACTGACTCCAGCCATATGCAGTTTCAGAATCCTCAAACAGCCATTACCACTGAACGACAGCTGGAGTAAGAGATGGAACCACAGTTCTGCACTTGAATTTTGTGACTTGGGGACCCAGCTGGGTGACTTTGAGCCTTAGTTTCCTCTTCTGTAAAATAGCCACACCCAGAAAGTTTGTGAGGATTAAATGAGATAATGCATTCAAAATGGACTGCCAATAGTCCAGCTCCAGTAAGGGTAATTTTCTGCCACCGCCTCCAGAGACTGGACAGGAAGCTCTGCCTCCAGGCCCATTGGCCTGTCCCTTGCATACCCTCAGGCAACATGGACAGTGTAGTCCAGTGGAAGGAGTTTGGGCTTGGATGGCCTCAGGCAAGTCGTAACTCTCTCTGAGCCTCAGTTTCTCCTGAATAAAATGGGCTGATACTTATTTTACAGGGTGGGCATAAGGATTAAATGAGGTGTCAAACAAAGTACCAGAGAAGTGACTGTTCAGTAAGCAGGGAACAAATGGGCTACTCTGATCTACCCTCCCCAGGCTGCAGCACCTTCATGGTGGGTGCCCAGCGTGCTAGGAAAAGCTGGGAGGGACCACGGCTTTCTTGCTAAGTCCTCAGTGAAGCTGCCAAGTCACCAATGCAAATGGGTACCTAGAAATCTCCACTGGTCACCGTGGCAGAAGCCATGGTCCCAGGAAAACATGAATCCTGGATCAAAGTGAAGGTGGGAGATGGCCCCCCCCCCAGACCCTGGGGCCTCTCTGCTCCTCCCTGCGCCCTCCCCTCCCAGGCCGCACCCCTCCGTGGGGTCTGCCATTGGCATCGGCCCTACCCCTGTCCCCTGATCGAGGCCAACCTGGTGCAGCCCCAAAGGCTGCCCTCTCTGAGGTGGAAGAGGAAGCCCGGTGGACTCAACTTCTAATCCAACTCACAGGGTGACTTTGGGGCCTCTTCTGGGAAATGCAGAAACAAGGGATGACATCCACAGGCCATGACTGAACCTTAGTGTGGGAGAGCGCGAAGCAAAGCGGCTCATTCTGCTCTCCCATCTTCACCAAAGGCAGCTGCTGAAAATATGCAGGGCGACATCCTTCCCTCTTGCCTGTGCTCCTCTAACCCCATGTGATTGCTGTCTGACCTCCTCCTCTACTCCTCTGACCCCCGGCCGTTGTGCCTGACCTCCCGGCAGGGCTAACTTCAGGCTGGTTCTCAAACTGCTACAAATCTGCCAGTCACAGTACCCTTGGCATGTGGTGTCCCCTGCTGGAAACACCTTCTTAGCTTGCTTCTTGGTGTACTCCGGCTCATCCCCCAAGACCCAACCCAAAGGCCACCCCCTCTGGGAAGCCCTCCCTTCCCAGGCAGCCAGTCTCAGGCTCCTCTGGCCACTCTCACCCCTACTGACTTGTAATAATGAAGAAGGAATGCTGAGTAGACAAAGCAGCAGGCAGGTGGGTGGGCACCAGCCAGCCACACCTGGAGGAGGAGAAAGGCCCGGGGAGGGCACCCATGCCCAGAGTCTGCTATGCAAGTAGCTAAGGAAAAATTACCCCTGGCAGCCCTTGCACAACAAGTACACAGCCTGCTTATTACAAAATATCCTTTATTGATAAAATAGCTCAGACTTCTAAAAAAAACACCTGCATATCACAACAAGGGAGACACAGGTGAGAATAGCAGAAGTCCCATGAGGAAAACACAAGCCCAGATAGCAGACATCTCAAGTCAGCCCCTCCCCTGGGACCAGGCTCCCAAGCCCCACCCCAGGGCAGTGCCCAGGCCTCACACATAGAGACCAAGGAACAAGCCGGATAGCCCCCTTCCCCAGGAGGGACTCTCTTTGGTGCCCCCCATTCTCTCTCCGCTCCAGAAAACCCCTTCAGCACCTTCCAAATCTGGCCAGGTCCCCCAGAGTGTCAACAGCATCTGTGCTGAGCCCTGCCCCCAAGCTGGTGGTGAAGCCAGCCACTCCCATGGGGAAGGCTGGGAAACATCCCTCACATGCTCCCATTTGTTCTGGGTACCAGGTTATGGAGTAAGGGAGAGATTCCAGAGGGAAAGGTCCCCGGAGTCCCACCACTGGGGTACAGCAGCAAGCTGGGTTGGAGATGGCTCAGGGTGGTCCCATCACAGTGCCTATTTGGGGGTTGGAGACCTGCCTAGGTGCCTTGGGGTCCTTGCTTACCTGCTCCAGCCGCAACACCATGCCTGGGGCTCTGTCACCTGCCACAGGCTCTCATCTCAGACTGTTCCCATGGTGTGGCTATTTTTAGCTATCTTGGGGAAACAATTTGCCTGCTTGACGATAAAAGACTTACCCCCACTGGGGGGCCCAAGACACTGAAAATCCTCTTGGTGTGGCAGGTGAAATGTCAAGAAGTTGTCATGCAGCATAATAATGCAAACCTTTGCAGGCACAAGAACATGTTCTCAAAGAAATCTTTTAACTGTAATAGTGGTTCTGTCTGCCACTCCCCACTTCCAGTTTGGGGTAAGAATTTACACACCCCAGGCACAGAACAGAAGCCTACAGGAAGACAGGTGGTGGTAATACACAGAGAAGGGGATTTTTATATCCCCGAATAATCACATTTTCTGGTTCTCTAGTGCATTCCCCTATGGAGCTCAAAGCTTTCCACAAAGCCTTTCATCTTCCTGCAGCAAGCAGGCAGCAAGCTATGGTTACCCCGGGTTTCTGCATGGGGTAAATGCTACTGATCCTGGATCTCCTGTGGAGGCAGAGGCCAGGCTTCCAGACTGCCCCTCTGAGGCATCCACATACACACCTGCCTCCCAGAAGGGAACAAGGTAAGGAAGAGGATCCACAGTTCTGGCCTTCAAAGGAGATACAAACCCAAAAGCAGGGAAAGGGGAAGAAGGGCCTAAAAGAGGCATCCACATACACACCTGCCTCCCAGAAGGGAACAAGGTAAGGAAGAGGATCCACAGCTCTGGCCTTCAAAGGAGATACAAACCCAAAAGCAGGGAAAGGGGAAGAAGGGCCTAAAAGAGGCATCCACATACACACCTGCCTCCCAGAAGGGAACAAGGTAAGGAAGAGGATCCACAGTTCTGGCCTTCAAAGGAGATACAAACCCAAAAGCAGGGAAAGGGGAAGAAGGGCCTAAAAGAGGCATCCACATACACACCTGCCTCCCAGAAGGGAACAAGGTAAGGAAGAGGATCCACAGTTCTGGCCTTCAAAGGAGATACAAACCCAAAAGCAGGGAAAGGGGAAGAAGGGCCTAAAAGAGGCATCCACATACACACCTGCCTCCCAGAAGGGAACAAGGTAAGGAAGAGGATCCACAGTTCTGGCCTTCAAAGGAGATACAAACCCAAAAGCAGGGAAAGGGGAAGAAGGGCCTAAAAGAGGCATCCACATACACACCTGCCTCCCAGAAGGGAACAAGGTAAGGAAGAGGATCCACAGTTCTGGCCTTCAAAGGAGATACAAACCCAAAAGCAGGGAAAGGGGAAGAAGGGCCTAAAAGAGGCATCCACATACACACCTGCCTCCCAGAAGGGAACAAGGTAAGGAAGAGGATCCACAGTTCTGGCCTTCAAAGGAGATACAAACCCAAAAGCAGGGAAAGGGGAAGAAGGGCCTAAAAGAGGCATCCACATACACACCTGCCTCCCAGAAGGGAACAAGGTAAGGAAGAGGATCCACAGCTCTGGCCTTCAAAGGAGATACAAACCCAAAAGCAGGGAAAGGGGAAGAAGGGCCTAAAAGAGGCATCCACATACACACCTGCCTCCCAGAAGGGAACAAGGTAAGGAAGAGGATCCACAGCTCTGGCCTTCAAAGGAGATACAAACCCAAAAGCAGGGAAGGGGAAGAAGGGCCTAAAGACAGTGCTATTCCATAAGCCCCCACTCGGTGCCTGGTGGGGGTCACGGGCGCCCAGTGCGCATGCCTCCGGCTCAGCAGCAGGCCATCCTGGGAAGCCTGGAAGGCTGGCTTCCTGCTCTTTACCAGGGGAAGATGAGAAAGAAACAAAACACTGCAAGCAAGTGACTGGCCAGGGAACACAGGGTATTCGAGGAAGGGAAGCCCACCCATTGGCTTTGCTGGCATCTGAGGCTCTGGGAGGGAGGTGCTTTATCCTAGTCTGGGCTCGGCTACATTCAGGAAGGTCCAAGCTTCATCCATCTGCCTATGCTCAGGCAGGGGATGGAGAAGATCCCCCCAACCCTCCAGCCAAGCCAGCAAGGGGAGTCTTCAAATGGACACCTGTGAACAGAAGCCCTGCCCCTGCCCCTCCCAGGAGGCTCCCAAGATGAGCTTGAAGTACCTGGGTGGGCCCCAGAAAGCCCCAGGGAGGTGGCCACACAAAACAGGGCAAGAATTAGGGTGGCTCTGGTGCCACCTGGCACCAACCCAACATGGGCAGCAGGCAGGCGGCTCACCATGCCGTCTGGGTCCACTGGCGGCAAAGGATCCTTCGGAAGGCACGGCGAAAGTCCTGGTTGAAGATGGTGTAGATGACGGGGTTCAGCGAGCTGTTGCAGTAGCCAATCCAGAAGAAGAACTGGAAGAGGCCATGAGGCACCTTGCAGTGCTGTGGGCAGATGGCGCCCAGGCTGTAGCTGAAGAAGAAGGGGAACCAGCAGAGCACGAAGACACCAATCACCACAGCCAGCACGAAGGTGAACCGCTTCTCCCGGGTCAGCTGCGCCCGCCGACGCCACCACTGCCCACTACCCACAGCAGCGCCCACGCCCCTGCCCAGAAGCACTTGGCCACGCAGGGTCGCCAGCACCCGGGAGCCCTGTGGCTGCCGCAGGGGTGGGCTGCAAACTGAGGCCGGAGACGCTGGCAAGGCCTGAGGCTCATGCTCCTCCTCCTCCTCCTCTTCCTCCTCCTCCTCCTCTTCCTCTTCAGCTTCCTCCTCCGGAGATGCCCCACAAACACCTTCATTCTGACCCTGACCTGAGTTGGGTAGGGCAGGCCAGCTGGGTGGCAAGGCGGGAGTCCCCGGATCTTCAGGGTTCTCCCCCTCTCTCTTCTCCCCAGTGGTCTTGGAGTGTCCATTGGCCTCTCCAGAAGCGGCCAGAGAGGCCAGGGTTGGCAGTTTAGCTGAAGCTCCCCCAGGGACCCAGCGGGGCTGCTTAGACTCACCCTCACCAGGGCCCCTCTTAGCCCTGGGACCTCTGCGATGGCTGCGTTTGGCGATCAGGTAGATGCGCAGGTAGACAAGGATCATGATAAGGCAGGGGGCGAAGAAGGATCCGATGCTAGAGGCCAGGATGTACCAGGCCTCTTGGTTGAGCTTGCACTGCGGGCGCCCGCGGGGCTGCGGACCCTGGTCACCCTTGTAAATAAGGGGCGGCAGTGAGATGACAGCCGCAATGAGCCACACGGTGAAGATGATGCACTTGATGCGGCGTGGGGTGCGCTTGGAGTTGTACTCCAGTGCTCGGCTCACCGCCCAGTAGCGGTCCAGGCTGATGGCGCACAGGTGCACGATGGACGAGGTACAGAAGAGCACGTCGAGCGCCAGGTACACCTCGCACCACGTGCGCCGGAAGTACCAATAGCCCAGCAGCTCATTGGCCAGCGAGAAAGGGATGATGAGCGTGGCCACAAGGATGTCAGCGGCGGCCAGCGACACCAGGAACAGGTTCTGTGGGGCGCGCAGCGAGCGGCTAGTCAACACAGCCAAGATGACCAGCGCGTTGCCAAAGATGGTGAACAGAATGAGGAAGGTGATGATAGCCGCAATGGCCGCGGTGGCCTGCACTGAGTAGGGCTCCTGGTGGTCCATGGCGGTGCCGGATGTGGCCAGAGGGGGCGCTGCTCACCCAGTGCGTGCCTAGGCAGCGACGGCGCTGTGCCACCCAGCTCCTCTAGACAAGCGGGTGGCCCCCGTGGCTGCGCTGAAGGCGCTGGAGCCCCATGGCGATGCCGAACGGGGCCTAGGAGATCGGGGAAATGCCAGGGGCCAGCGACCACCCCCTACATCCTCTTCCACTGGAGCCCGGCGTCCCTGCCGTCTGCCCCGGAGAAGTTTTCCAAGTTGTCCGCTGCGGTCCCCACCTCGCCCGGAACGGGGGGAAAGTTGCGCCCTCCAGCCACCAGGCTGCTGGACGCACGCCGGGCCGCCGAGCGCCGGAGGGCCGGGCAGGGGGCGAGCCACCAGTTCTTGGAGGAGGCGCGGAGGCAGAGGTGCCCGCTCCGCCTGCTCGCTCGCTCTGTCTGGGAGCCACTCCTGCAGACAGCCCGCCGCGGCAGGGGAATGGGGAGGAGAGCGAGCGCGGCTGGAGGAGGGAGGAGACTGGAGGCGGGAGCTGGAGGAAGAGAGGGAGGCGGGGCGGGGCGAGCGACCCAGGGTGGGTGGAAGGTGCCTCGCCGGACGACCTACAGGCCGCAGCCTCCCCGCGCCCAGCTCAGCCCTAGAGCCCCTACCCCCTTTCCTCCCGGCCTCCGCGCAGCGGGAGGTCAAAGAGATCCGGCGTCTGGGGTCTTCGGGACTCTGGGACATGGCTTGCAGAAGTGGAAGGGTCGGTGCGCGCGGGGAGCTGGGACGCGGCGCGGGCGCGTCGCAGGGCCCGAAGGCGGGACCTCTCTCGTGCGGACTGCTGGGCAGGGTCCCAGCACCCGGCCCTAGGATGGTGGGAGCGAGCTGATCTCTCCTCCCACAAACCGAGCCCCAAAGGCAGGGTGGGTGGGTATGTTGAGCCGCTGGAGCATAATAAACACACCCTCGACCCGGCGCCCGAGAAGGAATGAGTTGCGGAAGGGGTGGGGTAGCGGAGAGACTGCCCGAACCCCTTCCCCAAATGCTTTCCCGTCTCATTTGGACCCCGTCGGGCCTGTGAAGCAGGAGACGCGCGTCGCCAGCTTGCGAGCGCCCCCTGCCGCCGCCCGCGTGCTGAGATGGTCGGCGGCCAGCCGGGAGACTCGCGTCCTCCCGGCATCTTGCGGGGCACTGAGAAGGTTCCCAAGCCTGGTAGGGCAAGCCAGTGCTCAGAGATTTAGGACTTCAGCTTTCCTGTTTCCTCTGCAGCTGCCTCAGTTTCCTCCCTTAAGGGCAAGAAGGTAAGAGGAGAACAGGCTTGGACTCAAATCTCAGCAGCAGCTCAGACCCAGGCCACTGGGGAAGGGCGTGTGCGCTTGACAAACCTCTTGACCAGGAAAAGGATGTTCCCTGGCGCAGACCAAGGAAACCTAGTGGGGGTCAAAGGTAAGGTCTTTTTTTTCAAAGCTCAGAGAACAAGCCAGGGGCAGCTATTACAGGAGGGGCTTCCTTCTCCTGGGTAGTGAGCGCCCTCCCTGCTCCAGCACTGCTGACTCCCCCGATACACACTGCACACCCCTCTTGGAGTGGTGGTGGAAAGAGGAATTGGGGTGAGAAGAAAGTCAGATTAAGCAGTCTGCCCTGACCCCCATCCTGGGTTTACAGAGCTTCAGCTGTGGCTCCCCTGCTGCTCCACCCCCACCCCCCAACTCTCCTGGTGCCCCTTGCCACCAGTGCCAGCCTGTGCAGGCTCAAGGGCACGTTTTTTCACCACTTCTAGAGCCGCTAATGCCATAACCCCAGTGTAGAGCTAAGCCTCATATTTATAGGCCACAACTCTGCATGGCATCCTCTGTATAAATATTCAACCTATCTCTAAAAGTAGGTCTCCTCCATAGGACCCTGCGTTAAGCCAGTGTGCCCACTGGACCTTCGTTCCTTCCCACCCCATGTTCCTGGGAGCAGGGAGTGCAACCTCTCAGTGCCCAGACACTGTCTGACCCCTACCCAGTACCCCAGACCCTCCCACAGCCACGTGAGGTGTGGGGGTGAGTTCCTCCTTGATCCCTGGCTGTCCCTGCCTCCTGCCAGCCTGCCCAGCCCTCTCTTAGGTGCGGGTGCCCACAGCCTGATGCAGTGGGTGCTGGCTAGGCTAGTTTTGGAGTGGGCAGCCAGCTTCCCTTGCTGCCTCCACAGACAGGTCTTCTGGATGCATTCTTCCCACTCACTGGGCTGAGTTGGGATAGGCAGGGCCAGAGCCCCCGACTAAAGGGATGACGAGATCTCAGGAGCCCCATCCCTGAGGAAGGACAGAGGGTGGCCACTGGAGCCTGAGAAGCAGCCAGAAGCAAGTTCCTGCCTGTCCCTGGGGCTCCCTGTCCAGGTGCTAAGTAGTCTGAGCATCCTGGTGGCTCAAACGGGCATTAAGAGGGACCACTTTTCACACCCTCCAGCAATACTCGGGCTCGGGAGCCAGTGGGTTTAGACACGGCAACCAGCATCAGCCTTTGTCTCCCGGCCCATTTTCCTTAAAAAGCCAGGCCTCAGGACTCTGCAGTAGCTGAGGCCGAGGCTGCAGTACTCACTCCTGCTCGTTCCTCCTCCCCCTCACTCCCAGCGCTGATCCTCACCTGGGCCTTCCCTGAAGGGGCAGCTCCAGATCTACCCAGCTTCAAGCCCTGCTGGGCACCAGCCCAGGTGGGGACGGCCAGGGAGAGTCTCCAGGCACGTGTGAGGCTCAGCCACCAACCGCCCCAGGTTCTGTGTCACCTGCTGCCACCTACCAGCAACACCCCTGGACGTGCCCAGGCTCTCAGGACAATGAGGGCAGTTACATAACTGGATTCCTTGCTCCTCTCTGAGCTCCCACCTCCCCCTCCACACACCTTCTGATGCTTCCTTCAGCTCTTCCCAAACTAGATCTGACCTTCCATTGTCATCCCAGTACCCCTGGGCTGGCAGAGTTCAGTCCAGACCTACAATCAGCCAGCCGCAGGAGCTGCCTAGAGCAGTCCCAGCTGTGCACGCGCATGTGCGTGTGTGTGTTGGGGGCAGTGGGGGAAGACAATGCCCAGCATGGCCTGCCTTCCTACCCCACCAGGCTCCATATTGGTCCCTGGACATTCCCTGCACTCCCACATCTCCAGGCCTTTGCAGGGGCCATTTGCGCTGTCGGACAACTCTCCTCACACTTCGTTCTGTGCTTGGTCCCCTCAAGGTCCACTCACTTGTGGCCACCTTTTCAGCAGAGGGAGGTGCCATCTTCACCAAGCTCCTTAAAGCTGTGCACACAGCACCACTTTCACTCTTGGAGCTGTGCTGAGATGGGTTTGTTGCATAATCCCTTCCATCAGAGCAGACATCCCTTCTCTGTCCCCAGGATTGTTGAATGGTGAGGGGTAGCAGCAGCTGGTGTTGGTCACACACACGAGCCCTTCTCAGACTGGTGAAGTTGTCCCCAGGAGATGTCTTTGGAAAGAGAGGCCATGGAGGAAGCTAGCACCATTTTTTCCCCCCAAAAAATGGAGACACTTGTCCCATCCTTGGCTGTGAGAGTGAAGCAAGAGATGTGCCATCCTAGCTGAGAGATGAGGCTGGTCCCAGGTCCTCCTGGACCAGGTCCTTGGAAGGTCCCAGAGCTGCCCTGCCTGCCTTCCTTAAGAGCCCACAGGAATGATCTTCCAGCTGCCCTTGGAAGCCCGAGGCTTCCAAATCCCTGAGACCCCACCTGTATGACCCAACCTCCACCTTCCCAGGCCCTTGAGGTGTGCCCTTGGTAACTAAGTCCATCATTGTTACTCCACCATAACTCACCTGAGAAAGCCCCTGCCCTGGTCACACCTAAATCACCCACCCTGCCTTTGGCTAAGCAGCTGCTCGCTCCGGAGCAAAGCACCCTCTGCAGCCTCTGGCCTTGCTTTTTGGTGGTGACCAGGCATTCCTACCATGCTCACCTTTCCACTCGGAACTGGTGTCCCACTGCCTCCCGCTTGGGAAAAACTTGAAGTCACTGGGTGAGAACTCATCCCCACCCTATACCTGCACCTGGGCTCCACGGCCAATCACAGGGCGAGTCCTCTGCTTGTCATCTGGGCTCCACGGCCAATCGCAGGGCAAGTCCTCTGCTTGTGCCCTGGACCCAGACCCTCTCGTGTCCCCCAGAACTCTGCCCCTTCAGCTCTCCCCCCTCCTCCTGCCACTGCTCACACTCTACAGGGCCAGCCGCATTCCTTAGGAAGCCCTGTGTCCCCATCCTGTGGCTGCCACTTCCTTCACCTGCCCCGTGCTGCTCTGATCCCTCAGTCAGGCACCTGCCTCCCATCATCCACTCAGTCTACTCCTGGTGGGCCATTCATGACACCATGCCACCAAATGTGTCCTCCTTAGACCCAGTTTCTCAGCAACATTTTAAACAATGGAGCCAAGCCGAAAAAGACAAGTATCAAATGATTTCACTCATCTGTGGAGTAGAATAACAAAGAAAAAAACTGAAGGAACAAAACAACAGCAGACTCACAGAACCCAAGAATGGATTAACAGTTACCAAAGGGAAAGGGACTGGGGAAGATGGCTGGGAAGGGAGGGATAAGGGAGAAAAAGGGGCATTACGGTTAGCAGATGCAATGTTGGGGGGGGGGGCACGGGGAGGGCAGTACAACTCAGAGAAGACAAGTAGTGATTCTATAGCATCTCACTACGCTGATGGACAGTGACTGTAATGGGGTTGGAGGGGGGGGGGGAACCTGATGAAGGGGTAGTTTAATAACCATAACATTGCACATGTAATTGTAGATTAATGATACCAAATTATAAAAACAATTATTTAGGCTTTACTGAAACTTAAAAAAAAGAAACATTTTAAACAATGGGCTGCTCCCTTCCCTCGGAACACTGCAGGTTCTCTTTGCAAGCTACTCCTCAGCCTCCTGTTCTCCCAAACTTCAAATCTGTGGTTCTCGCTGAGTGATTTTTGCCCCAGCCCCTCCATGGAGCTTTTGGCAACAGCCGGACAGTGTCCCAACAGTCACAACTGGAGGGAGGAGGCTGGTAAACCTCTTAACAATGCACAGGGCAGTCCCTCACACCAAAGAGTGGTCACGCACAAAACGTCAGCAGTACTGGGACTGAGAACCCTGCACTAAATGACAGCACCCCAGTTCAGGCCTGAGGCCCCTTTTCTTCTGCACCTGACCCCTTCTGGTGTAGTTTCATTTAGCCCCAGGGCTCCCACCTAGATCCTGGTGATCCCAAAGCTTACCTCCTGCCCCGAATTCCAGGCCCCTTTAGCCCTCATGCTCCCTGGCCCACCCATTTGATGGCTGGAACACCTACAACCCCCATTTCCCCGGGACCCTGCCTGGCCCCTTGGTGCTAAGTGCTGTGTGTCAGCGCCTCACCCCCCGCGTCCAGCTGCAAGTGGGTTGCCTCAACCCCCAGAACACTCCAAAAGCACCCATTCTGCCCATTTCCACTGCCTCCGTTGCTCTGGCTTACACAACTGCAATGGCTTCTGTTCTCCCTGCTTCCGTGTTCCCCAGAGACCCCCCCACCCCCTCCCCACTGACTTTTTAAATCTTAGATCTTGTCACTCTCCTCCGTAGAACCCGCGGGCAGCTGCTCCCTGCTGCTCTTGGGATAAACTCCCTCCCTGACTCACCTGGCCCTGCCTGCCTCCCACCCTTGTTTATCCCCATTCCCATTGCTGCTTCCTGCGTCAGGCCTTTGCCCTGGCAGCTCTTTCCCAGATTTTCACAGGGTAGCCTCCTCCTGTCATTCACGTCTCAGTTGAAATGCCAACGACCTAAAGGAATGCTCCCCCTCCCCCAACATTATCAATCCCAGGTGCTTCCCTATTTGCCCTTTTTCTTCCATGTTCCTCCTGCCCCGTGAATAAACTCCATGAGAACCGAAACCCTGCCTTGCTCACCTTGTTTTTCCCAGTGACTCCAACAGAGCCAACCTGGAACCTAATTCAATAGATGCCTATTGAGCGAGTGAATAAGTGGAAACAGCAGCCCCCATGGCTACGTGGTTAGGGACTGGGCAACAGGCCAGCTACCTATTGGGGGGCTAGCCACCGGGCTCTGGTTGACACCCCAGGGCCTCTACACATACCCCCATGCTGGGGCTCCGGGGGCTGAGCCAGCAGCAGGATGGGGCTTGGACCACGCCTGGGCCCAGAGCTGGCCTGGGGAACGGCTCTCTGGTGATAGGGGGCTTCTTGGAGGAAGGACGTGACAGACAGCCTTGCCCCTATAAGCCCCCGAGATGAGGAAGGAGCAGCATTGCCCTCGGGCCACCAGGCTCCGCCAGCGCCCCCTCTCTCTGGAGAACCCAGGCCTGAGACCAAAAGCCACATCCTCGTAGTGATGGGCAGCCCCTGGGAGCTCGGAGGGCCTCACAGGGCCCAAAGCACATCGCCCCCTTTGACCCAGTGTGGCCGCCAAGAAACCCCGGCCCAGTGCGAGGCCCAGCTCCACTCAGAGGGACTGGCCGGCCGGTAAGGTGAGCACACTCATGTCCCTGAAACCGGGCACACATGCACTACCTGTCCTTGGGACTCTGCCTGCTAGGAGTACAGCCGCAGGCCACACTCACCCGCTCTAAACTCGCTCATGCAGCTCCTCCCAGGTCCTAGGGCAAGAGGGACAGTGTCTCCCGCCGTGCTTCTTCCCTGAGGCCAATACCGGAGGCCAGGTTCCTGTTCAGCCTGGCTTTGACTCGGACTAAAAGCCAAGGCAGGCTGAGGGCAGAGGCCCAGCAGCCTGCGGGCATTCCCTCATGTCCCTGTGGCAGGTGGGCAACCCATGTCTCAGGCCTGCTCTGCTGCTCCTGGGCTGTGCCCCCTTGGGCTCCTCGGAGTCTGCTTCTGCCTCCAGAAAATGGGGGGGCCCCCCAGGATGGTCAGGAGGCTTCAGGGTACTTGTGTGAGCGAGGTGGGTGGCACAGCCCAGCACCCCACCACTGCAGCAAGTACCCGGCGCTACTTCTGCCTTCCCCACAGATGCCTGCCGCGCCTGCCCCCTGGGCCAGGCCATGGCTCCTGTTCCCCTCCCTCCCCAGGCAGGACTTCCTGGGGCTTCGGACAGGTCACAAGAAGAGTGCCATTTAAGGAAGGGAGGGCCTGTCCCCCTCACGGGGGAGGCCAGGAGCTGAGAATGGGACTCAGCCCAAGGAAGATAAGCAGGGTAACCACCCATACCCCTCCCCCCCAAAACGAGGCCCTTTCCACCTTCCAGGGCCTCTTCTGGCCAAACCCTTGGGATGGCAGGTGGGGCCTGTGGCATGCAGAAGGGTGGCAAGGCTCCTGGGAGCAGCCACTTGGGCTGGAGAGGAGCTCTGAATGCTGTGTCAGGGGTCTCACAACCTTGCCGAGTTTCCCAGTGTGCAGGCCTAGAGCACCCCACCCCACTCCCGGCCCCTTCATCTCCCCCTGGGTGGCACCTCTGCTGCAGGGGAGTGAGCTGGGCTCTGAAAGCCTCCTGGAAAGCAGGGCCCGAGGCTACAACTGCAGGCAAACATTCTCAGCACCCAGACCTTAGGGACAGGAGACGGCTCCCAGGGGCCCAGGCCCTGAGACTCCCCTTAAGGCCTGAGCCGATGGAGATGGGGGGGCACCGTTAGCACCCCAGGGGGCTGGGAACCTGCCTCTGCCTGCCCTGGAAAATGATACCTATTCCCAGCATCCTCCAGGGCTGGGGCAGAAGTTGACGGTGGGTAGAGCCAGGTGTCCCCTAATAGGCCTGACTGCCAGAGCCCCTCTAGACCCAGGAGCCCTGGGGTGGGAGGGGGACCGTGATGGGGCAGGAAGGGGCTAGGGGAAAGGCCTAGGCCTCAGACAGGGCAGCCAGATTGGGGTTAGAAGACAGGGGTGCTGCCCAGAGAGGTCAAAGGTCACTCAACCCAGCTACTCTGGGCAGAGGATGCCCTTCCCACCCGGGGACAGAAGCCACAGGCCTGGAGCCTGGGCATGCCCCTGAGGTGACTTCCAGGGGCTCCTGGTAGATCTGGGTTCTCCAGAGCAGCCCAGTTGGGTGCTGCCTGGTCTTCCAGAGATGGGGTTGGGGGCCCTGCGGGGGCCCGGGCCAGCCGGGACTGCTCCACAGCAATACCAGGAGCGCTGGCTCCAGGCCTTGAGCTTGGGGAGGAGGCTGGAGGCTGAGGCAGCCTTTCAGGGGCTTCTACACCGGACTTCCTCAGGGCAGGGGCCTCCCACGCCCGTGGGCTTTCTCCAGGCCCTGCAGCTACATGCTGGTCTGCAGTGTCCAGGCTGCTGGATTCCACCGTCAATGCCTTCAGAAGCCGCTGCAGGTAGGGCGTAGAGTCAGGAGTGAGGCTCCTACCATTGCTGGGAGGCTGGAACCCTAGATCAGGAAAGACAGGAGGTCACATCCCAGAATCCCAGAAGGAAAAGCCAGAGGACGCAAGTTCACAGGGAACTAGAGCTCCACTCGATGCTGCTGCCAAACTGCGGTCCAACACACATAAGATCCAAATTCCCAGCACCGCCCTGAGACACAGGCCACAGAACCATCCCATTCCCTCCCTACTTGGTCCCCGAGGGCAACACCAGAGAGTCAGACCTGAGGAGTCTTCCATGAGCCACTGCCCTGATGGTAGACCCACCCGTAGCTGAGGGCTGACTGGGCGGCACCGGCTGCAGGGGCTAACACCTCCTGGGGCTGCCCAGCGACCCCTCACCTCCCACCCCCTCCCAGAGCTCCTCCTACACTTGCAGACACATCCAACCCAGGGCCTCAGGAGGGCATTGCTGAGCACAGTGGGTCCCTTGCACTCAGGGTCAGGTCCTCCCTGCTAATGTCTGCTACCTCTTACTTTGTAAAATTCTCCTTCAATTTAGGCTGAAGGTATCCCAGCACCTCAGTCCTGTCACTGCTGCCCAGGCTCCAAAGGCTTTGCCTTGAGCCCAGTGTTCCATCAGTCGATGCTTACCCCGTCTGAGCTGGCATGCTGCGGCCAGCCACCTTTCTCCCTCTTAGGCCCACGGAGCTCCCCGCCCATCCCCGCCCCTAGACCTGGTCAGCACCAGAAACCACCACGGCAGAAGTCTCAGTTCCTGGCAGCCCTGCCTCAGACGGCAGCTTGTTTGTACCTGCTCCTAGCACAGATGTCACCACTGTCCAGCCCTGCCAAGCCCAGGCTCCCCACATCTTCTTGTTCCGTAACTCTTCCCTTCCAGACCTCTCCTCACCTGAGTGGGACACCCCACAGCCTTCACTGCAGTCACTCCTTTGGAAACCTCAAGCCTCGCCACCCAACCCCATCACACCTGCCCACAAACCCCAGTCCCGGAGGGCCAAGTCACCAGCCTCCACCATGCCTCCACTTGGGCAGCCAGCCCTGCCCTGTGTTACTTAGGAGAATTGCTGGGGTCCTATGGGAATTCCATATTGAGCTGCTAAATTGTTTTCCGAATCAGTTATACAATTTTTCATTCCCACCACAGTGTATGAGGGCTCCAATTTCTCTACACCTTTGTCGACACTTGTTATTATCTATTCTTTTGGTTGTAACCATCCTAAGTGGGTATGAAGTAGAATCTTGTGGTTTGGCTCTGCATTTCCCTGATCATGTCGAACATCTCGTTATGTGTCTGTCAATCATCTGTAGCTTTTCTTTGGAGACATGTCTGTTCACATCCTTTGCCCATTTCTCACTTGGGTAGTCTTTCTCTTGCTGGGTTGTAAAAGTTCTTTGGATGAAATGCTAAGACCTCCACCACAGCCTTGAATAGATGGGATAATAGGGGGAAAATTTGTTGTGGTTCTGACTTCAGTGCTTCAACAACAAAATGATTTTTGCTCTCAGTCTTTGGTAGATCTATGCTAAGGTTAACAAACAGAAATAAACTCTTAAGAAAGTGACCTTAGCACTGACTTCCGGGAAGATGGCGGTGTGAGCAGGGCGGCAGAAATCTCCTCCCAACACTATATTTATCTACAAAAACACAGAAAATACATCTATTCCTAAAAGAGAGACGAGAATACACAGGAAAGCGCACAGCGTGCAGCTACACCCGAGAGGATTTGGCACCCCAAGAGGCGGTCTTAAAGAGCCCAGCTGACATACGTGGCAACTATCAGTGACCAATTATATAGCCATGAAAAGACAGAGGAATATGGTTCAGACCAAAATCAACCACACAACCCCAGAGAGGGAGTCTGAAGGGATGGAAATGCACAGACTTACTGAAAAAGAATTCAGAATAAAAGTCATAACCATGCTGATGGACCTACAGAGAAATGTGCAAGAGCTGAGGGAGGAAGTGAGGGAACTGAGGAAAGACAATACAGAAATCAGACAGGCGATCGACGGGCTTAACAGCAGAATGGATGAGATGCAAGAGACTGTTAATGGAATAGAAAACAGAGAACAGGAGTACAGAGCAGCTGAGGCAGAGAGAGATAAAAGGATTTCTAGGAATGAAAGAATATTAAGAGAACTGTGTGACCAATCCAAACGGAACAATATTCGCATTATAGGAGTACCAGAGGAAGAAGAGAGAGAAAAAGGGATAGAAAGTGTCTTTGAAGAAATAATTGCTGAAAACTTTCCCTCGCTGGGGAAGGAAGTAGTCTCGCAGTCCACCGAAGCTCATAGATCTCCGAACACAAGGGACCCAAGGAAGACAACACCAAGACACATAATAACTAAGATGGCAAAGATCAAAGATAAAGACAGGGTATTAAAGGCAGCTAGAGAGAGAAAAAAGATCACCTACAAAGGAAAACCCATCAGACTATCATCAGACTTCTCAACAGAAACCTTACAGGCCAGAAGAGAATGGCATGATATATTTAACGTTATGAAACAGAAGGGCCTCGAACCAAGAATATTGTATCCAGCACGATTATCATTTAAATATGATGGAGGGATTAAACAATTTCCAGATAAACGAAAGTTGAGAGTTTGCCTCTCATAAACCACCACTACAGGATATCTTAAATGGACTGCTCTAGATGGAAGCACACCTAAGGCTAAAAAGATGTCACCAGAGAAAATAAAATCATAGCAAAGAAAGCAGACCATCCAAATACTAACTAAAGGCAAAGAATAAAACACCTATTATAGAAAGAATGGAGGAGGAGGAATAAGAAGGGAGAGAAAGAAAGAAACATCAGACTGTGTTTACAATAACTTAACAAGAAAGTTAAGTTAGATTGTTAGATAGTAAAGAAGCAACCCTTGAACCCTTGGTAACCACGAATCTAAAGCCAGCAATGGCAATAAGTACATACCTATCAATAATCACCCTAAATGTAAATGGACTGAATGCACCAATCAAAAGACACAGAGTAACAGAATGGATAAAAAAGCAAGACCCATCTATATGCTGCCTACAAGAAACTCACCTCAAATCCAAAGATATACACAGACTAAAAGTGAAGGGATGGAAAAAGATATTTCATGCAAACAACAAAGAGAAAAAAGCAGGTGTTGCAGTACTTGTATCAGACAAAATAGACTTCAAAACGAAGAAAGTAGCAAAAGATAAAGAAGGACATTACATAATGATAAAGGGGTCAGTCCAACAAGAAGATATAACCATTATAAATATATATGCACCCAACACAGGAGCGCCAGCATATGTGAGACAAATACTAACAGAATTAAAGGAGGAAATAGACAGCAATGCATTCATCTTAGGAGACTTCAACACACCACTCACTCCAGAGGACAGATCAACCAGACAGAAAATAAGTAAAGACACAGAGGCACTGAACAACACACTAGAACAGATGGACCTAACAGACATCTACAGAACTCTACACCCAAAAGCAACAGGATACACATTCTTCTCAAGTGCACATGGAACATTTTCCAGAATAGACCACATACTAGGCCACAAAAAGAACCTCAGTAATTTCAAAAATATTGAAATCCTACCAACCAACTTCTCAGATCACCAAGGTATAAAACTAGAAATAAATTTTAGAAAGAAATCAAAAAGGCTCACAAATACATGGAGACTTAACAACACTCTCCTAATTAATCAATGGGTTAACGACCAAATCAAAACAGAAATCAAAGAATATATGGAGACTAATGACAACAACAACACAAAGCCACAACTTCTGTGGGACGCAGCAAAGGCAGTTCTAAGAGGAAAGTATATTGCAATCCAGGCCTATTTAAAGAAGGAAGAACATTCCCAAATGAATAGTCTAAAGACACAATTACTGAAATTGGAAAAAGAAGAACAAATGAGGCCCAAAGTCACCAGAAGGAGGGACATAATAAAGATCAGAGAAGAAATAAATAAAATTGAGAAGAATAAAACAATAGAAAAAATCAATGAAACCAAGAGCTGGTTCTTTGAAAAAATAAACAAAATAGATAAACCCCTAGCCAGACTCATTAAGAGAAAAAGAGAATCTACACACATAAACACAATCAGAAATGAGAAAGGAAAAATCACGACGGACCCCACAGAAATACAAAGAATCATAAGAGAATATTATGAGAATCTATATGCTAACAAGCTGGAAAACATAGAAGAAATGGACAACTTCTTAGAAAAATACAACCTTCCAAGACTGACCAAGCAAGAAACAGAAAAACTAAACAGACCAATCACCAGTGACGAAATCGAATTGGTAATCAAAAAACTACCCAAGAACAAAACCCCTGGGCCTGATGGATTCACCTCTGAATTCTACCAGACATATAGAGAAGAAATAACACCGATTCTCCTTAAAGTTTTCCAAAAAATAGAAGAGGAGGGAATACTTCCAAACTCATTCTATGAAGCCAGCATCACTCTAATACCAAAACCGGGCAAAGACCTCACCAAAAAAGAAAATTACAGACCAATATCCCTGATGAACGTAGATGCAAAAATACTCAACAAAATATTAGCAAACCGAATTCAAAAATACATCAAGAGGATCATACACCATGATCAAGTGGGATTCATCCCAGGGATGCAAGGATGGTACAACATTCGAAAATCCATCAACATCATCCACCACATCAACAAAAAGAAGAACAAAAACCACATGATCATCTCCATAGATGCTGAAAAAGCATTTGACAAAATTCAGCATCCATTCCTGATTAAAACTCTCAACAAAATGGGTATAGACGGCAAGTACCTCAACATCATAAAGGCTATATATGACAAACCCACAGCTAACATCATACTTAATGGCGAGACGCTGAAAGCTTTTCATCTAAGATCGGGAACAAGACAGGGATGCCCACTCTCTCCACTGTTATTCAACATAGTACTGGAGGTCCTAGCCACAGCAATCAGACAAAACAAAGACATACAAGGCATCCAGATTGGTAAAGAAGAAGTCAAATTGTCACTATTTGCAGATGACATGATACTGTACATAAAAAACCCTAAAGATTCCATTCCAAAACTACTAGAACTAATATCTGAATTCAGCAAAGTTGCAGGATACAAAATTAACACACAGAAATCTGTTGCTTTCCTATACACTAATGATGAACTAACAGAAAGAGAAATCAGAAAAACAATTCCATTCACAATTGCATCAAAAAGAATAAAATACCTAGGAATAAACCTAACGAAGGAAGTGAAAGACCTGTACTCTGAAAACTACAAGACACTCCTAAGAGAAATTAAAGAGGACACTAACAAATGGAAATGCATCCCATGCTCTTGGCTAGGAAGAATAAATATTGTCAAAATGGCTATACTACCTAAAGCAATCTACAGATTCAACGCAATCCCTATCAAACTACCAACAGCTTTCTTCAATGAACTGGAACAAATAATTCTAAAATTCATATGGAACCACAAAAGACCCCGAATAGCCAAAGCAATCCTGAGAAGGAGGAATAAAACAGGGGGAATTACACTCCCTGACTTCAAGCTCTACTACAAAGCCACAGTAATCAAGACAATTTGGTATTGGCACAAAAACAGACCCACAGACCAGTGGAACAGAATAGAAAATCCAAACATTAACCCAAACATATACAGTCAATTAATATTTGATAAAAGTGCCTTGGATATACAATGGGGAGATGACAGCCTCTTCAGCAGCTGGTGTTGGAAAAACTGGACAGCTACATGTAAGAGAATGAAACTGGACTACTGTCTAGCCCCATACACAAAGGTAAACTCAAGGTGGATCAAAGACTTGAATGTAAGTCATGAAACCATAAAGCTCTTAGAAAAAAACATAGGCAAAAATCTCTTGGACATAAACATGAGCAACTTCTTCATGAACATATCTCCCCGGGCAAGGGAAACAAAAGCAAAAATGAACAAGTGGGACTATATCAAGCTGAAAAGCTTCTGTACAGCAAAGGACACCATCAGTAGAACAAAAAGACATCCTACAGTATGGGAGAATATATTCATAAAAAACGTATCTGATAAAGGGTTGACATCCAAAATATATAAAGAACTCATGCACCTTAACAAACAGAAAGCAAATAATCCAATTAAGAAATGGGCAGAGGACATGAATAGACACTTCTCTAAAGAAGAAATTCAGATGGCCAACAGGCACATGAAAAGATGCTCCACATCGCTAATCATCAGAGAAATGCAGATTAAAACCACAATGAGATATCACCTCACACCAGTGAGGATGGCCAACATCCAAAACACAAACAACAACAAATGTTGGCGAGGATGTGGAGAAAAGGGAACCCTCCTACACTGCTGGTGGGACTGCAAATTAGTTCAACCATTGTGGAAAGCAGTATGGAGGTTCCTCAAAAAACTCAAAATAGAAATACCATTTGACCCAGGAATTCCACTCCTAGGAATTTACGCTAAGAATGCAGCAGCCCAGTTTGAAAAAGACAGATGCACCCCTATGTTTATCGCAGCACTATTTACAATAGCCAAGAAATGGAAGCAACCTAAGTGTCCATCAGTAGATGAATGGATAAAGAAGAGGTGGTACATATACACAATGGAATATTATTCAGCCATAAGAAGAAAACAAATCCTACCATTTGCAACAACATGGATGGAGCTAGAGGGTATTATGCTCAGTGAAATAAGCCAAAAAAAAAAGACAAGTATCACATGATTTCACTCATATGTGGAGTATAAGAACAAAGAAAAAAACTGAAGGAACAAAACAGCAGCAGACTCACAGAACCCAAGAACGGACTAATAGTTACCAAAGGGAAAGGGACTGGGGAAAATGGGCGGGAAGGGAGGGATAAGAGGGAAAAAGGGGCATTACGATTAGCAGATGTAATGTTGGGGGGGCACGGGGAGGGCAGTACAACCCAGAGAAGACAAGTAGTGATTCTATAGCATCTCACTACGCTGATGGACAGTGACTGTAATGGGGTTGGTGGGGGGGACCTGATGAAGGGGTAGTTTAATAATCGTAATATTGCACCTGTAATTGTAAAATAATGATAATAAAATAAATTATTTAAAAAAAAAAGAAAGTGACCTTGAAGTCATAAGTAGGTACTAACTTTTTTGACTTTTTTTTTTCCTATCTCTCTCTCTCACCGTGAGCCCCTGGTGACCTCGCTCTGCTCACTGCAACCTCATCTCCCACCACTTTACCCTCACTGATACCACCTTAACACAGGAGCCTTCTCCACATTCCTCAGATCACTCTGCCCCTGTCACTCACCTCTCCCACGGGGGTCAAGGCCACTTGGGCTGCAGTCATAAAGTCTGAGGACCCTTGTGATGTCCAAGGTGCTCAGGTTCCATCGCTGGCCAATGTGGACACTGGGGGCCCAGAGTGGTATGATGGTGGGGAGCCCACGCCGGCTGAAGGCAAGCCTGAAACCCAGCAGGTGGGGTCCTGAGTCCCGATCACAGCAGGGGCTGGCAGGGCAATGCAGAGGGATGGAAGGAAAGGAAGGGGTCCTCACCTCCCATAGTGCATCACTGACGAGTAGTCATAGGGCACCAGCATGTTGCTGCTCCGAGATTTGATGAAGTTGATTTCAAAGCCTGAAAAAATACCTGGCAATGGGGGAAGAGGGCAGGGAGAGGGCAGTAGGGGCCTTCTGGGAACTTCTAACCTACCTGAGCTGAGGAGCTCCAAACAATAGCCAAATGTGGCCTCCCCCTCCCCCACCAGCCCCACCTCCTTGGTGCCCTCACTGCTTGCTTCTCCCCTACCCTGGGAGGGTCTGGACCTGCACCAGCTGGTATGGAAGCACAGGGACCTCAGGAGTGGCCTGCCATCTCCACCTCTTTCTCCTCTCAAGCTCACCGTGTATGAGACACTCTTTATATGAACTACAGCTCCCACCAAGTCACACACTGCCCAGAGTGTCTTAGACGCCCCCACCCGCGAGATCAAGTGCCTACTCTTCAGCCAGTGTTAGAGACCAGCTAGCCCATCATCTGTCCTGACCTCCCACGTCCCAGCAGCAAGCCCACCTTGCCCTTCTGGCCCCAGGCCAGCAGCGCCAACCCCCAGGCCTGGAGTCCAGCACTTCCACATTGGCCAGAACACCCACTTGCCGTCACTTGCGTCCTCCAGGCCTGGGAGGGATGAGGTTCCCTCCGTGACTTTTCTTCTGCCCTCACAGGGAGCCTCTGGAGAACAGCTGCACCCTCATCTTGCTGCACAGTCGCCCCCAGGCCCAGCCAGCCACTTCGCTGTCCCATGGTCACCAGCCTCCTTACCACCAGCTGGCATTCCAACACCCATATATCGCTGCCTGAATCACCTGCCCCTAGACATGGCTCATTTCTTCCTTTTAAAAACCCTTACACTATTAAACAATTTTGAATAGGCAATATTCTGGTTCATAAAAACATGAAGAGATATTAAAATATGTAATAAATCTCCCATTCCATCGCCCTTCTGAGTTCCCACATTTCTACCCCCACTGCTGCTGTTAGGCTGTTAGCAGTTGTTCTGTACATATTAACACAAATGTGTTCTCACTTTACTCCGTCCTTAAACAGTTTTTCCCATTAGAGTAGCTGGTGTTTTGACCTGTTTTATTGTAAGAAAATAGCAAACAGCACTAGAACTCAAGCACTAACCCACTAACTTCTGCTTTTATTTTTATTAATTCCCTCCTGCTTTCCTTTATTTTCTCTTACCTTGCCTCGAGTTGTTTAATTTGTCCTATTTTTATTGCTAAGTATTTAAGTCTACACATTTTCCCTGAGCATTTCTGTCACTGTGAATCACTAGTTCTAATGTGTTTGATTTTTTTTTTTTAATTCCTGCCATTTCTTTAACTCCAGAGCCAAAAGGAAGGTTGCTGTTTTTTTTTTTTTAACTTTAATTTTCAAGTGAAAGTTTTGGGTTTTCATTTGTTATTAGTTTCTACTTTTTAGTCTGCATCATAATCAAAAAAGGTTAACTTTTTCAAACCTGAGGGTTGGTGGCTGTCATTGGGTAAGTTTCTACAAGTATTCCATGAACACTTGGAAGGACTATAGTCTGTGTTCTCAGGGTACACATCCCTAGACTAATCTCTGTTGTCAATCTCCATCCCCTACCCCAGTATGACATGCTGCCCATGTTCCCCACAAGGCACAGCTTTCTCTGGGGCTTCGTGCATGCAGGTCTCCATCTTGCACACCATCCCCCTATAAACTCCTTGGGCCCTGGTCCACGCTTTCTGCACAAGGGTCCCCAGGCCCACCCTGGCCCATGCACGACCTGGTTTACCTGGGAGGATTTCATTCCAGTTGATACGGATATAGCGGTCCCGGTCAGCCCGTGCGTGCTCATGCCAGAAGCCCAGCACATGCATGAGTTCATGTAAGACAATGCCTGGACCCCTCTGGAGACAGGTAGGTGACAGGGATACCACCTGCATCCCTCCACTGCGCCCCACACTGGAGAAGCACCTGTGGGGACATAAAGGAGGGCTGGGTGGGCACCAGCCCATAAAGAACCAGAGCAGACCCAAGCCCTTTCCCCATCCTCCCAAGTTTTGGGATGAATAAGCACGAACAAGAAGTTCCTATCCTGGACTCTTGTCCCAGGCTGCTGTTCCCAAGTCCCTTCACCGCCTGGCCTTCTGTAAACTGAATGTGCTAGAACCTCATTACCAACCAGCCTGGGCTGCAAGAAAGAGGGTGGAACGGATATTAACGTAGTTAACAGAAGGAGCTTATTAAGTAAACATACCCATGTGGGGAGCCCCGAGTCAAAGCTGTCACATACATTACCTTAGGCCCCTGACAAGCTAAGAAATAGGTTGTCATTCCCCCCATTTCAGAGATAAGGCAAAAAAAAAAAAAAAAAAAAAGAGGCTCAGAAGTTAAGGGACTTGCCTGGAGTCAGGTGGCTCCTGCACTGTAGAACCAAGATCCAAAGCCAAGCCCCACAAAACCTGCAGTCACTCACCGGACCATGAAGTCTCCCCAGAGAGGAGGACTCCAGAAAGGGCCCAAGTCCTCTTCTCTCCCCCACCTTCTGCCCTGAGTCTTTGTAGGTCCCGCTCACACTGGGCAAGCCACTCAGAGTGTGCAGAGAGACTTTAGATCCAGGAAGACAAGCCCAGAAATAGCTTTTGACCTTGGCTTAATTATTCCAGGCTGAACTCAGAGAGCCGAGGAACTCACTCTGCACGGTATACTTACGGGCGAGCACGTGTATGCACACACACATACCACCCACCCACCACAGAGGCACCTACCCAGACATGGGGATGATGGAGATGAAGTCTCTCTGGCCCTGGTAGGCCACAAACCTGATGCATGTGGAGCGTTCAAACTCGGCAAATCCCTCCAGGATCACCTCACGACTGGACTTATCTGGGGGAAGAGACACCGTGGCTGAACCCCCAAGCTCCCAGAGCCCTCTGACCCCTTGGCCGTCTGCACGCAGGGCAGAGAACTGAACTTCAAATCACTTTCCCATAATGGAATGTCAAGAAAGGGCAGCAGAACAGTGTTGGCAGAGAAAAGCTGGGTTCCAAGCAGAGCCTGGCTCTGTGGCTCTGGGTAGTCGCTGTCCTCTGGAACATTGTCCCAGAATGGATCTGATAGCCCCGAGATGTCCTTCCCCACCAGCACTTCCAGGATGTAACCCTCCAGCTCAGGAGGCTCCCAGGAACCGAAGGGCTTCTGGTAGAAGGGCTCTCCGGGTGGTGACGCGGCAGCAGAGGGAAGAAGCCCAGAGAGGAGTCCAGGCTGCATTTGGACTAAGGGCCGGGCAGGCAGGGAGGCGGCATGCTCACTCACCATACTTGCTGGAGAGCAGGAAGGGGACCTCCACAACACCACCATTTTTGGGCCACTTGTTGCTGGTGGCTGACAACAGCCGGAAGGGACTCTAAGGAGAGAGGGCAGCAGCTCAGGGACCCCCAGGGACACAGGCCAGGCAAGCTTCCTGCCCACAGGGTGCCACACCTTAGGCCACACGAGCCCTAAAGATGTGAAGCTGGATGCAGGTATGTGAGGGTGGAGAGGCCGTTAGAAACTGGATAGAAGCGCAGGAAGCCAGTGGGCCAGCTACCCGAGTCACCATGCACAACGCAACCCTTTGTTTTCCAGAACAGAACTTGCAACTTATTCAATCAAGTAGATGAACAAAATACGCATCCCTGAAGAGGCGGGCTAGGAGTCCCAGAGCCCCAGGGTGGCCCCTTTCAGAAGGGCTCAGAGCCCACTTGCAGCCTTCCCCTCTCTGACCCCACCCCTGACCCCCACCAGTGTGGCCTCTGCATTACTTGTTCTCTCTGCCTCAGACCATCACTGCCACCACTGAAGTTTACCACCAGCACCTCCCTGTAGCCCCACCAGCCACCTCACCAGCCTGTGCTCATCTCTTCCTTCATCCCAGTACTTCCTGAGCACCTCCCCTGCGCAGGATACTAAGCTGGGTCTTGAGGGTGCAAACCCCCTCCTTCAGGAAGCCCTCCCAGGCTGACTTCTGCCACCACCACCCATGTTACCTCCCTTTAGCATTCAAGCAGGATAATTCCTGGAAGAACATTCACTCTGACTTCGGCAAGAAAGAGGTGTTATAAGCTGTGAGCAACAAAGCTGGATCCCACACACATCGCCCCCATGACTCCTGGCGGACTGGCTCAGAAGCCTCTAAGACTATGTGAGGTTGTTCACACTCACCGGCCGGAGGATGTCCCCCTCAAGGAGGAAGCTGCTCTCTGGGGTTTCCTCTGGGATGAGCCCTGGGGAGGAAGTGAAGGAGGGATGTGTGGGGGCCAGTGTCCCCCAGAACACAACAGAGACCTTGGCTGCCAGGTTAAGCAAGCCCTGGGTCTCTCCTTCCTCTGAGCCAGAGCTGGGGCTTCCCTGAGCGCTGGGGCTGTGCGGCCTCAGGCAAGTCACAGCCTCTCCGTCACACCAGGCTATAAGCGGGTGTGATGCCGCCCGGCCCAACCACTCCTTCCCTCGCACAAACACGGTCCCAACACCCCCTCCTGTGTTTAGGACCCTCTGCTGTCCAGAAGCAGCCTTTCCTCCCAGCTCTCTCCTTCATGCTCCACTCCAGCCCAAGTCACGCTCCCTAGACGTGCCCTGGGTTCCCCTGTCCTGCCTCTCGCCCATCTGGTTCCTCCCCATCTCTGTGGTATCCAGGACCTTCGAGGTGGCAAGTGACATAAGTTCCAGCTCAAACAACTCTAGAAGGAGGCCGATCACTGGCTCCACAAGCCTGGCTCTCCCCCAGGGCCTCCCCACCTCTGCCGGTCCCGTCCTCCTCCCTCCACTAAGAGAGCGGCCCCATGAGGAACCTTAGAAGGGTGGCTGGCACCCTGGAGGCACTTAGGCTGGGTTCCCTGGAAGCAGAGCCCGAGCCAGGAGCCACCTGCAAGTGGTTTACTGAGGGAGCGAGGAAAGCAGGGCACACTGGGGCAGGATGGGGTGCAGCTGGAATGCAGCCACGGGAGCTCCCAACCCCAAATGGCACCACAGACTCGCCCCACCTTGAGGTAGGGGCCAGACCCAGGTCCCCCAGGAGTCACTGTGGGCACCCCAGGCCGAGGAGGGCGTGCCTTCCTAGGCATCCCTGACTAAGGGCCTTCAGCTGCGAGGCCGTAGCAACCACAACCACATTCCCAGCAGCTGGGGATGGCGTGCTTGTCCCACGGCAGCTGAAGTGAATGCCAGGGAAGCCTCAGGTCGGTCCTGGCACCTGCAGACCAGTGAGCAAAGCTGGCATATGCCCTGCTCAAGCCCAGCAGTGCTGGCGCTCCAAGCTGGCGGGCAGAGAAAGGGGGGGCACCACATCTGACAGATTCCCACCTACAACCAGGGCAGGGCTCTCATCACCTGTTCCCCAAATGCTTCAGCACCAACATTTAAACTCCAGTCTTGGTTTCTGCCAGCTTTGTCCCAGGCTACCCATACGTTCTCATTCTTTAGCTGAGATCCCCAGACAGAGGGATCTTGAGCCTCCTGCTTTTTCATCTTTGCACCCCCAGCTCCTGCCCTCACATCTGCAGACCATCCACCACCAGGTGGCTGACATATTGTCAAATATCCATTAAGGACTTCGCTCGGCAGCAGGCCTGGAGAGCCCCAAGGCCCCATACTCTCAGCAGGCCTCTTTGTAAAGCCTATGCTTTCCCCGCTTTCCCGTCTTATAGAAGAGAAGATACAGAAAAATAGACTTAAGTTGCCCACAGAACGACTGCCCTTCTAACACCCACTAAGTAAGCTGACTCACTTCCAGGTTTTTCTGCTCTGAGCACTCAGCACCGCTTTTCCCACATTACACAGGCAATTCCATACTCCTCCAGCCCACGAAGACCCACAGGGCCCTCACCTTGGTTGATCGCAGGGATGTCCTTGTCCCAGGACGTCTGGGTCTCCTCAGCAGGTAGGTCCTCTGAAAAGCTGGTCCCACAGGCTCCGGAGCAGCCGGAGGCTGAGGGCGCTCCTAGGACCAAACCTGGCCCAGACGGACAGGTGAGTACACACAAGGCCCCAAGTGCCCCACTTGGTGAAGTTATGAGGACAGAAAGTGGCGTGGGGTGTCAGACAGCAAGACCCAGGCCCTTTGTGAGGGTAGGTCTCCAGATGGGATTGACAGGAGCCCGCCTGGCCTCCCCTCCCAGCCCCAGCTGATGCTGATGCCAAGGCAACTTTAAGGGACGTGTTCTCTTGACTCCAACACTGGGCTGTGAAAGGCAGCTGGGGCTCTAAGTATCTGGGTGCATATGAGGCAGGGGAGGCAGCGGGGAGGAGGGAGGCAGGGACGGACCTCAGGCTCCCATGCTGATGACAGGATGTATGCTAGCCTCAGACTGCCACCCATGGCTCCCTGCTCAGCCTAGAAAGCCTGGCATGGCCGGCGAAACAGGGTCATTGGAATACCACACCTGCTGTCACCTGCCAGGCAGGCCCTCTGCTCCCAGGGCCTTGGGGGGCCTCCTCCTGGCCCCCAACAAGCTGACTTCTCCCAGCATCCCAGGAAAGCCCGTTCTCTGAACCATTTGGATCCCTGTGGGCTCCGGACACACCCTTCTGGCATCTCTCCCAACACTCTTCAGGCCAGAGCTGAAAGGAGGAGGGTGAGGCAGCCCGCTTACCTGGCAAAGAGAGAAAAGCCAGCAGCCAAGGCCAGAGGCCTCCCATGTTCATGCTGCCTGTGTTGGGCCCACTCTGGCCCCTCTGCAAGCAGCCTCACGAACCCCCAGCAAGACAGGGCAGCTGAAGTGTGGAGCTAGCGCCACCCACTCTTTAAATAGCAGCTTCTCTAGCCGTCACCTGCGCCCTGCCCCAACCAGCTCCACCTGCCTCCCCGTCCACTCCTACCTGTGCCCTTGCCCCCGGCCCAGGCCTTTTGGCCCCTGGGCAGATATTATTGGCCTGGCTGAAGTGGGCAATAGGGTGGGGAGAAGCAGGGCACAAGGCGCCCTGCAGGCGTGGAGGGGTCCCAACTGAGGATGTGCCTCTTCTGAGGCCCCCTACCACCACCAGGGGGCAGAGAAACACCGCAAAAAGGTGCTGAGGTGGGAGGCCGGGAGGGAGCTCGTCCTCCAACCTGGGACACCCCTTTCCTGCCCCGCCCTGTGCTCAGACAAGGGGAAAGCTGCCTGAGGCCCTGAGGCACCCCCAGTCTGCCTGCGGAAGGAGGAAAAGGCCATTGCATTTTTATAAGCTTTTATTTTAGTGTACATACAGAGAAGCAGACAATTGCAAGTGCAGGGATCAAAAAAAGTGTTCAAACGGCACACCTGGTGTCACCAGAACTCCAGAGAAACGTGCCATGGGGGAAGGCGGAACCTTGGCTACCCTGACCCTCATGGATGCCACCCCCGTCACCCCCACAACGGCCTCACCAAACTGGCGTGTATCCCCACTCCACCAATTCGGAACCTGAAGCTCCTCACCCGCATTCCTCCTCCTCTGAAGGCCCATCCTCAGAGCTTGGTCACTAACGGGTCCACCTGGATTTAAATCCTGGCGGTAGAGGATTTGGGTCCCCCCACCAATGCCCAGTGCAGGAAGTGACAGGGCCAAGGTCACCAGCTCTCATCCTCAAGTGCTTCTCAGTATCCTGCTGGGCCTGGGATCCAGCATTTTTTGTAGGATAGGAGTCAGCGTCCTGAGGTGAACGAGGTGAAGACGGGCGCTCCTGCTGCCCGGGCAGTGTTAGCACGTGTGGGAACGCGCGCGGCCCGCCGCTTCAGATGGGTGCTCGTGAATGTTTGTGATCATAAATCATCACCCCGCTTGGGTAGAGAAAAAGATGCTTAGCTAAGAAATGCAGGTGATCTTGAGGGCACTGTGCTAAGTGAAACAAGCCATTCGCCACAGGACAAGTACTGTGTGATCCCACTTACATGACGTATATTAAGTGGTCAGAGTTAGAGACAGAAAGTGGAATGGTGGTTGCCAGGGGTGGAGGAGGGGAGAAATAGGGCTTTGCTTAATGGGTTTAATGGATACAGAGCTTCAGTTTGCAAGGTGGAAAAATCCTAGAGATCCATTGCACAACAATGTGGCTATGCTGAACATGACGGAACTGCACTCTAAAAAACAACAGAGATGGTAAACTTTATGTTATGCAACAGTCCACCCTTATGTTGGGGGGAGACCTCCCCCATGGATACCTGAAACCGTGGATAGTACTGAACCCTGTATATACTGTGTTTTCCTATGCATACGTATCTATGATAAGTTCCGTTTATAGATTAAGCACAGTAACCGATTGACAGTAATAATAAAATAGAACAATTACAACCCACTATAATAGAAGTTATGTGAATGTGGTCTCTCCACATTACTGCGCTGGGCTCTTACCTGTTGTGATGCTGTGAAATGATAAAATGCCTGCGTGACGAGATGAAATCAGTGAATGATGTAAGCGTTGTGTCACAGCGTTAAGCTACTTACTGACCTTCTGACATCAACATCATGCAGATCCTCTGCTTCCAGACTGTGACTAGCCATGGGGAACTGAAACTTTAGAAAGTGAAACTGCAGGTAAAGGGGAACTGCTGCAAGTTTCTTCACAATTTAAAATTGTAAAATAAATAAAGAGGAAGGAAGGAAAGAAAAAGAGAAAGAAATGCAATTTGTTTGGAAGACGAACTTAAAAATGGACAATTGGGGAGGCGAGGTGGGTGAGGTAGAGATGGGATGGGATGGAGCAAGGGGGGCTGGGGTCTTCGCCAGCAGTCCTGCTAGGTGTGAGATGGGGCTGTGTGGTGGGAAGGCCCCGACAACTCAGGGCTGCAGATGCCCCCCACCCACCCAAGCTGGGTGTGGGGATTGTGGGCAGGTCCAAACAGAAGCCCACATGGGGCATGAGGAAGCCCTGCTAGCAACCCACATCAGCTTGGTTCTCCCCAGGGAATGCCTTACACCCCCCCCCCAACCCCCTCCTGCCACGACAGCCAAGGAAGCAGAGGCAGGCTGCTCCTCCTGCACTAGGCCTTGTGGAATGAGCGCCCCCATGCCGAACTCTGGCACAGTGCAGAGCAGAACACAGGCCCTGCCCTCAGTAGCATCCGGTGTGCTGGAGATGCACGACCAAACATCTGGAAACCTTTGCTCTGGAGCCATGGGTAGCTAACATTTCCTGACCACCTCCTATGTGGGGGTGCTGGGCCAAGCTCTTTCCATGGATTGGCCTGTGTAGTAACCCTAAGAGGTGGGGACTAGTTACAGTCAAGGAAACTGAAATACTGAAATACAGGGAGAATTAGCAAACTGGCCCCTCACTGTCAAACTATATCTGTCCCTCTCAGCTGTATCCTGCCAGGCACTCAGAATGCACCAAATAAGAGACAGCAGTCTGCAGGGGTGGCCCCTGAGCTGAAGGGAAGGACGAAACAGCTACATGACCCTGAGAGGAGGGCGTAGGATCAGCCCTCAGGCAAATCACAGCACCCCCTCGCGGCAGCCACAGCATGCACCCCTCCCTCCGCTTCTGCCTTGGGCTGGGTAGTGGGGTCTGTCTCACGCTGCCCCAGACAGCGTCCTGTGTTGGGCACAAAACCAGTGTTCAATCAAAACATGCTAGTTGGGTGCGTGTGAAGAGCAACTGATGTTCTTGGCCTGCACACACCCATCCCGTCCCTGGCAACATGCCCTCAGCACGTCTTCTGGGGACAAGAAGCTCCGGAATAGGGGCTGCCATGGACCACAGCATGGACAGGCATTCTGAGGCCTGGGGGTCCAGCACAGGGACATGGGAGAAGCAAGGCCGGGCTGCCCACTGTGGAGAAGTGGAGGCCCAGGCTCACGCAGACACACACAGGTGTGCATGATACATAGGTGTGTGCAAACCAAGAACAGACACCCACACCCACAGGAACAGCCCCATACCTGGATGCACACCCACGTACATGCTCCAAAAAGGAAGTGTGGTCTGACCACAGCAGCGCTGGGCCCAGTTCTGAGTTCTGGACACAGCCTTTTCCCCATAGGACCAAAGCCAGTAACAGGAACCATATTGGGGCCAGTCTCCCAGAAACCACTTTTCAGCTTGGAGACAGCACCCTGCCTGGGAAAGGACACTGGGGCCGGGAGGCACCCACTGTGGGTGAGGCCGCACCTGCGCCATCCCCCTTCTGTCTCAGGCAAGGAAAGGTGAGCTCTGGTTAAGAAACAGCTTGTAACCATTTTCCCAGGCACTGACTTGAGGCCAAACACTTGAGAGGTTATTTTTTAAACAAAACAATGTTTTATTGACACATCCTCAATGTTCCAAATAAATATAAAGTGCTAAGTTTCCAACCTCCATCCACAGGGCTGAGAGGAAGTGGGGGAGGGAGTGTTAAATGTCAGTTGAACACAGTAACTTTCCAGCACAGACACGGGTGTGAAATGCTCACACACATACACACGCAAGCTAGTGGTTAACACACAACATCCACCTCGCTGCCCTGAGCCCAGCCGGCTCCCCAGGGGCACAAGAGCTCCAGGCCCTGTGGGCCACCCCAGCCAGGCTCCAGGCTGTCACAGCTTCTTCCTCGGACTCTCAGGCTGCCAAGGGCTTCAACGTGGTGGTGGGACCGGTGGAGGCCATTGAGTTTCCACCAGAGGTAGTAGGAGGAGAGCAGACACGTGCTCTGCTCTCATGCCCAGAATGAGGGCTGGCCCTCAAACCCCTAGCAGAACAGCACCAGGTGAGAAAGTCCAGCATTCCCAGCACCTGCCCCCCAGAGGGGCTTTTCAAACTCCAAGGAAGGAGCGTTTCTCCTTGAGGTGATGGGGGCTGTGGGGCCCCAGGAGGCCCAGCCACCCACAGTCAGCGCTCCCCACCTGGGAAGCAGCAGCTATTTGGCCTCGGCACTTGGGGAGTCAGCACCGTGGGCCCTACCTCAGTGACATAGCACCTGAGTCTCAAACTGTAGCAGCTGCCCCATGAAACTGAAGTTGGGAGAGATGACACCCCGGCGTTGCTTAACAAAGTCAAAGGCCTCGTCCAGCCGCACACGGTGGCTCTGTATCAGATACGCCAGGCAGATGGTGGCAGATCGTGAGATGCCTGCCTGGCAGTGCACCAGTACCCGGCCTCCGCTGTTCTTCACGGAATCTGCAAGGGAAATGGGGGTGGGGGTCAAGCGGGCAAGTGGGTGGTGGGCAGACAGGTACCCCAGTCCCCACCCCTGAGGCCCCTCCAGGTCCTGAAGCTGAGGAGCCCTCTTACCAATGAAGCCTATGGCCTCCTGGAACCAAGCGCTGATTTCCACCATCTGGTTGTCCTCCACCGGGATGCTCTTGTAGCAGAAAAGGCCCTCAAAGTGGTTAGGGCAGCCAGCGGAGACGTTGAGGACAGCTGTGATGCCACAAGCCTGCAGCCCCTGCAGATCTGACGAGTGGCTGCAGCTGCCCAGGAACAGGTAGGGTAAGATCTCCACGGGGCCACCCTGGAGTGGGGGAGGAGGGAGCCGGGTGGTGGGGTCTGCTCAGCCCAGGCCTGGAGGGCTTTGGACTGTAGGGCTTGGGCACCAGCAGGGCAGCAGAGAGTCCCAGGCAAGAGGAGCCTTCAGCCAGTCCAATCCAGGTATCAGACTCAGGAATAGGAGGACACAAGTGGACACACAGATACGCACAATCCCCTCAAGCCTCAAAATACGCTGCGCACATTCAGACCCACAGGGACCCACATGTGCAACCCACATCAGGCACACACAGACGTGTGCTCCCGCTTGCCCGCGCGGACACAGCCACCGGTGAGTCTGGACACGGACACACTCCTCCCACCGATAAATGTCAGACTCTTTCCCCAGACGCGCCTATCCTGTCGGAGGGCAGGGAGGGCACGGGAACAGGGAGGAGCGCTGATCTCAACTCACCTGGTCATAGAAGGGAGCTCTGGGGTCCGAGTAGCTGTTCTCTGCCCCCGCAGGTGGCATCATCGGGGCGGGGGACTCGGAGCACAGATCGGGACAGCAGGCCTGGAAGCCTTCGAAGCCCCCTGCAGGGCGGGCCAGGTCAGGGTTAGCCGGAAGGGCCCGGCTGGTATCGGGGAGCGCGCGAGCAGCAGGCTGGGCACGGGCGGGCGGGGGGCTCACCTCGCAGGAAGCAGACGGCGGTGGGTCCGGCTTGGGTCTCGTGCAGCAGGGCGGCGAGCAGCACCTGGGCTGGGCTGTCGGGCGGGAGCTCGGCCACCGAGGCGCTGCCCTGGTCCAGCACCACCGCTCGCGTCAGCTCCCCGCGGGCCAGGCGCGCCCGCAGCGCGCGGTCGGACAACAGGCAGGCGAGGACAGCGGCGGGGGGGCCGCGCGCGGCGCGGCGGCGCAGCAGTGCGTTCCAGGGCACCGGCCGCGCAGCACGCACGTGGCGCCGGCAGAAGGCCAGGAAGGGGCGGCAGTCAAGCAGCAGCGTGCGCTCGGCCTCCCGCGGCTCCCGCAGCAGCGTGCCCAGCGCCGCGCAGTCCAGCTCGCGCGCCTCCTCCAGCCCCATGGCTTCTTTCTCTTCGTCCGCTCCTTTCCCCCGGTTCCCCGCGCTCTCTCTCGAGGTTCCGCGGTGGCCGCACTGCCCGAGCCGTCGGTTCCGGGCGCCGTCCGCAGAGCCCCGGCTTAAATACCCGCCGGCCGCCTCCCGGGTCTCCAAACAAGGGCAGAGCAGGAAGGCGCCCGCGCCCGCCCCCGCGGCCTCAGGCGGTGCGCAGGCTGGGCGGGCGGGAACCGGGCCGCAGAGGGGAGGCAGGCGAGGGGGAGGAGGCCGGGACCAGCTTGGGAGAGGGGGGCTGTTTACCGGGATCAGCGGGCCCAAGCGCCCCCTCCACACGCACCTTTGCGCCCCAGCCTGGAAGGGCGCTTCCACCTCTGACCCTTTCCACGCTGTTCAGTCCTAGGGAGCTCAGCTTCTCAGATGCATCTTAATTCCCAGAAACAGGGCATCACTGGCCCCTTGCCAAGCTTCTTCTCCCTTTTCCCTTTCCCTTTCCATCCCAGGATTTCCCACCTAGGAATTTGTTACACAAAAATTGCCATATGCCTGCTGCCACGGTGATTTCCACCCTGGAGGATGGGCTGAGATGTATGCGCCTTTTCTTCTGAGAGGCCTTGGGCAGGAGGGGCTTTATTCCCATACCCGTCCCCCACCCCACCCCCCGCCCCCATTGTAGGGTGAGACCAGCACCCCCGGTCTTGGAGCAGGTTGGTGACCAAGCTAGTCCACAGCATCGTCCTCTGGGCCCAAAACGCTGGACATTGGCATGAGGTGGACCCCTGGGCCTTGAGGGCAGGGGGCCTATGATGAGTTTCCAGTTATGAGTGGGACAAAGCTTCTTCCCCTGGAGCCCAGAGAAACCCCAGGGGCCCAGAGTGAAGCACTTCCTCAAGTGACAGGCCAGCTAGAGAGGGGAACTCTGCTGATGCGGCTGGGCTCTCCCAGTGCCTCGTGGGAATTTCAGGCACCTCACCAAGGGGAAGAGGAGATCTACCAGTGTCTACCTCCTCCAACCCCCACCCTTCCCCGTCTCAGCCCTCCCTAGGCCTGTAGCAAACCCCCTGGACAGCAGGGACACAGGACTGGCCCTTGAGCAAGGCAGTGAGCAGTAAGAATGCAGAGCTCAGTGATCTACACCCCTTCTGCCCGCCCCACCCCAGCTGCCAATCCAGGGCCGGATGTGGTGAACCCCGGGTGTGCATAGGGGATCTGGGCCCTGGGCTGGGGGCAAGAGATGTTGGCAGCTGAACTCCAAAGCAGACGAATTGAGGTGGATGGGGACAGTGTCCTGGAGCAGAAGCTGCCCCCATCCCCACCCCTGCTGCATAGGATTTCAGGACCCAAGTTCCTAGGGTCACTGCCCAGTGCCCTTTGTAAGACACTTCCAGCTCCCTGCAGAACCTGTCCAGACTGTCGTAGAGGGGTAAATCTCGGACCTGTGTTGACTCCCAAACCCTCCACTTGGCTTGTAAACTCTGACCTCCTCACAGTGGTGTGCTGTGTCTGTGTGTGTTGGAGTACCAGCTGTATGCAGTTCCACAATGGCTTGCGTGTGCTGCGGGGAGAGGAGGCTCTGGGGAGAGAAGCTCCAGGAAAAGAAGCTCCAGGACTCCAAAGATTCCTGGGGCCATGTCACCCTCTTGTGCCTCTGCAAGATGGAAGCTTATAATATCCCAGCTGTTTGCCCACACTGGCCTTAAGGCTGTGAGGCTCATGCGCTGGCGGGGCACCTGCAGAGCTCCGTCTGTCCCTCCCTCGCTGGCCGGTTTGGAGGCCGATGAGGCAAAGCCCACAACAGAGCCGGGGAGTCTGGGCCACAGATCCCAGAGGCTGATAGGGGCCCTTATCCTTGGCATTAGCCAAGCAAACGACTTAATTCCCGGGGCAAATTACAGAGCACACAAAGGAAGAGTCAGGTCCAGTCTCGCTAACCCGTGGAGCTGGCGTCACCTGCCGTGCTGGGAGCCTCCACCTTCTGGCTCCTTGGGAGGAGGAGAGAGGATTGGCCAGCTGGGGCCTGGCGTAGGGGTGAGAATCAGCCCAGCAGTAAAGGCCCCAAACCCCAGGCTTCCTCACTGGGCTGAGCCTCCCCACTCCTTGGAGAGAAGGGTGCACGCCACACTGGGGAGTCCCACGTGGGAGTTGGGGTACACAGGTGAAGACTTGCTCTAGTGGCACAGTCCCTGCTCCCTGCCCTGTGCTCGGGCCAGGACCAGCCTAAGGTGGCTGCATGTACGTCACCCCCTAAAATGCCACCTGTTCTGGGGCTGTCCCCTCTGCAGCTCCAGAACACAGGCTCAAGGAGGCCTCACTTAGCCATGAAAGAGGGGATTCCCCTTTGCCTCCTCCTATTCCCGAACTGGGGAAAACCCCACCCTCAATAACTGGGTGAAAGCCCAAGGAGGAAGAGAGGTGGAAGGGAAGCAAACCCCCATGTCCCACCCCCACTTTTGCACTAAAGATCCCCCCAGCCTTGGTGAGTCATGGCACCGGATGGCTTCTCCCCCTCTGCCACCCCCTCAAGGACCACCAGTCCCCCCGACAGGGTTGAGGCAGGGTTCTGGGCACATGAGGACAGTGTGAGGAGGGGTCTTGGTTAGACAGGATGCCCCAAGGCCACAGGTCCTGCAGGGAGGAAGGACCCTGCTTGTCATCACTAGATGGTAAGAGGATGGCCAGGTGGCGAGGGGGCGTGGGTACCATGCTCAGAGACTGCGGTTTGCTTTGCTGGCCCAGCTGTTCTAGAGCAGATACTATCAAGTAAGTTCAGGGCTCAGCTTGTTGTTTTTTAATTAAAACACCCAACTTGAACAAATGATGATTCTGTGCTATTTTTCTTTGTAACCATCTGTTGTGACAGCCATTCAGTGTCCCGCAGCCTCCTGCCTTTGGGATTCCCAGTCTTTGCCTGCCCCACCAGCCCATCCACCCAGCCTCCACACACAGCGGTTTCTCTTCCACAATCTCTGTGCTGATGGGGCCTTGCGGTGCATTTTCCTCCCTCCTCCTTCCAAACCCACAGCCCAAGCAGATGCCCGAGGAGGGAGGAACAAATGAATGATGAGGCTGCTGTCCTTAGGCCAAGCAGGGATGAAGGTGAGAGTTGTGACAGCCACCCCCGCCCTGCCTGCGGAATGAGTCAGGATGACATCAGGTTTCCTGTGCCGGGCCCCTTCCAGTGGTGTGGGGGCCACCCCCACAGGCTCTGGCCAGTGACCCCATGCTCTGCAAACATGGCCCTGTCCAGCCCTGTGGGAGGAAGGTCAGTGGCAGGGGGTGGATTCACCTTGGGCATCCAGGCCTCAGCAAGGCTGGTTCAGGAGAGAGCCTGCCCACAGCTGAAAGGGCTGGTGTCCGTCCCCCACATGTGTGTCACACCACCACATGTGTATGTGGGCAGAAGCACATTCGGGCAGCCTGCGGGCAAAGCTGTCTTGGACACAACGAATACACCAAGGAGACAGTCTCCACTTGGCGCTGATGTGGCTTTGATGCCTCAAATATCTGCTTTTCCTCATTTTAACAGAGGCTCAACACCTTCCCCAAGGTCATTCGTTCCTTTCTACATTCATTCATTCATTCAGCCCTTCACTCCAAAAACTATTTGAGTACCTATCACGTGCCAGGTAGTTTTCTACATGCTGGGGATGTAGCAATAAATCACAACCCACTGCCCTCAGGAAGCTGACCTCATTGTTTCAATATTTATTTTTGTGATTATGCTGTATTCATGGCGAATCATACTAGTGGTCCACCTCAAGTAATGATATAGTTTCCATAAAATAAATTTTAGGTGTGTGAAAAACAACTTGAATGTCACCAATAGTACCCAAAATGTTAAAAAGTGTGCTTCGGGTTGGAAATGCTGCAGTCAGGACATGTTGCCTGTGAGAGGCCCCTCAGCCTCTTGCCGTTGTGGCTCAGTGCAGTCCTGGGAGGTCGGGCTCTCCCTCCTGCCATGGTCCCCATCAGGAAAGGAGTATTGGGCACAGAGGGGATAAGAGGTCGTGGCCCTGAGCACAGGAGTCTGGGACAGCCAATCCCTGCCACGGCCGGAGCCAGCTCCACTGGCTGGGGTCCCTTCCTGCACCGCGGGCTTGTCCATCAAAGGGACCTGGCTTTGGCGGCCCTGCTGGATGGGCCTGGGCTTGGGGCTGGAGAAGGCCCACCTCCCTGGCTCTTCCCTTGGCCCGCACCCTCGGCCCCCAGCCCCTGGCTTTGGTGGCAGTGAAATGGTCCCGTTCCCACCCTGTCAGCGGGGGGCACCCCAGCTTAGGCGGAGGGAGCCACGGAGGGAAGAAGAGGTTGCTAAGGAAGAGCTCTGTCACCGGTGGACGGGGTTGGGCAAGAGGCGAGGGCGTCTCAGAAATGTGACCATTTGTGACTGCACTGTGGTCACAGGGTGTGTGGCTCTGTGACCAGAGGACTCCCAGGCTCCCCTGCAGCCAGAGCAAGGGGACTTTGAGAACCAGGGAAGCCAGAGACTGCTCCTTCCTGCCTTGTCACCCCTGTCACCTTTACAACCATTAAAGACCAGGCTGGGCCACTCCCCTGAAGACCAGTAACACCAGCAGCAGGGGGTCGATGGCAGTAAAAGGGTGCAGCAGGGGGCTGTGGGGGCCCAGCTCAGGCCCAGCTGGGCTGCTTCCTGCTGTGTGGCCTTGGACAAGCGATTTAACCTCCGTGTGCCCTCATTAGGTAACAGCGATTCCTAGCCCTGTGCCGCTGCCTTCTAGGCATTGCTGCACCTCTGCTTCAGGGCAGGGGCAGCACCATTACCCTGCTTTGCCACAGGGAACCCAACGCCCAAAGGAGTCAGGTGGCTGAGCCTGACCATACAGCGCGTAAGTGGGAACACTGGGATTGGACCCCGGGCTTTACCACAGATTGTCCTGTCTCTGGACAGGGGCTGCATGGGCCCACAGCCACCCCTTTCACCAGCACTCACCTCCTGGCTGGCCTCATCTTTCTTCATAAAGACAACTACACAAACTAACTGGTGGGATGCTTGCCATGTGCCTGGCCTTGTTCTAAGACATTTACCGGAATAATTGCATTTAAACCTCAGAGAGCCTTAAGAGATGGGAATGACTGGTACCCCAAATACAAATGGGGGAACCAAGGGACCAAGAGGCTAACTAACTTATCCAAACTGTCACGCCTGGTAGATGGTGGAGCCAGAGCGTGAACTCAGTTTTGTGCCCCTCCATCCTGCCCCTGGAATCCAGGTTCCCAGGCTCTCCTTACATGCTCCCGCCCTAACCCAAGGCCCTCTGACTCTCAGCTGGGCTCTGGCCACATCAGCCACTGTCAAGGGGGAGTATGCTTTTTCTAGGGCAACAGTGCTGACTCCTGGCTCAGCCGTGAACCCCCTGAGGATGCACGATGCCCAGCCCACAGCGGAGGTGTGATACATCTTCTCTGTACACCCAGCTAGCCCTCAAACAGGAAGCTGATTACAGGGAAAGTTGGACAGAGGTCAGTGTCATTGTCTCCCCCTGACCCTGTCCCAGCTCCAGGGCAGAGAAGATGCCCTCAGGTCCCCAGAGCAGAGGACGGTTCCAGAGAGTAAACACAGCAGTATGTGAGCGCAAGAACCTCACTGTGCTAGAGGCCCTGGGCACTCTGCCTGCCACAGGCGTCCCTCCTGTCCCGGCGCTCACTCACTCACCAGGCAGTTACCAAGTGCCGGGCTCAGCCCTGGGTGCTGGGGATGCACAGCAAACAAGACAGATACAGTTCCTGCGCCTGGGGCTAGCCTTCCGGTGAGGAGGCAGAGACTAGACAAGTCCATTTAAAAATGAGATTATATCCAACAAGGGTGGGTGCTGCAGATGATGCCCCAGAGGGGCACAAGCTAGAGCAGGGGCGGCCTTTGGGAGGAGATGGCCTTGGAGCTGTAACTTGGGGGATGAGAAGGGACTGGCCAGGGAGGAGGTAGGAAAGGGTGTCCAAGAGGCAGGATGGCCTGGACAAAGGCCCTGGGTAGGAATAAGCTTATAGGCGGCCAGAGGAGCTGGCACCTGTGAGTACCCAGAAGCAGGAGAGCCAGGAGAGGCTAATTTGATTAAAAGGATAATGGGAATCCATGGAGGGCCTTGATCATGGAGCGAACCATGATGGATACCAGAAGAGCCCCTCCAGCTGCGGGTGGAGAATGGAGTGTGGGAGCAGGAGGGGCTGCAGGGAGAGGCAAGGGGCTGCTACAGTGGTTGAGGGAATGGCAATTGGACCTGGGGTGTTGCAACATAATGAGTTATATGAAATACTATTTGGTCATATATCCCAGGTATATTTGGTCTTCATCCACAGTTCCTGAGACTATTGCAGAGTCTTAAAGGAGAAACGGGTGTTTTGTCAAGACATAAGAGACTTTGGACCCCCACCCCAGGGCAGGGGCTGAAGGTTGAATTAGCCAATGGCCAATAATTTAGTCAATCGGGACTATGCAATGAAGCCCTCACAAAACCCTTGAGATGAGCTCTCCATCTGCGCTCTGCTTCGCCTGCTCTGCTCACTTGGACCCTGCTTCTTGGTCAGAGACAGCTTCTGTGCTTGGGGAACCAGAACGCCTCCACGTGCCACTGAGCCAGGCCCCAAAAGGATAGAAGCTCCTTTATTTGGGACCTTGCCCTGTGTCTCTCTTCATCGGGCTGTTAACTGGTATCCTTTATTAAACTGGTAAACTTAAGTGTTTTCCTGAGCTCTGTGAGCTGCTCTTGCAAATTAGTCCAATCTAAGGGTCGTGGGAACCTCCGAAGTGTAGCCAGGTCAGAAGCACAGGGAACTGCCTGGGGCTTGTGACCTGCATCTGGAGTCTGGGGTGGAGGGCAGTCTTGTAGTAGGGAACCCTTGACCTGGGGAATCTGGTGCTGTCTCCTGGCAGATAGCATCAGAATTAAGTTCTCCAACACTCTGGTGGTGTTCAAAGATTGCCATGTGTTATGTGTGGGAAGACCCCCCACTCCCAGATACTTACACACATTGGAATCGGATCCAGGAACCCGAATGGAGTTACACTACTATTATTGCTGTGTATAATATTGTTATTGTTATGTACACATATGTAGGAAATATAATATTGTTATTGTTATGTACACATTCTCGTAGGTGGCAGTGAAAATGGAGGAGGGGCCGTGATTGGGCAGGAGAGAAGAAATAGGAACTGTGCAGGAGCAGAGAGGAGGACTCTGGGGTTTGGGCTGAGCAGAGGGCTGGATGGCCGACTTAGGGAAGGATGAGGCCTGAGCCTTCCTATCTCCTTCCCACCCAGCCCTGCCTGGGTGCTTGGTCCCCAAGACAGGGGACTCAGGAGCCAGCCAAGGTATACCAGCGGCTGCATGGGCTCACCTCTGCCCCCAGGACTCAGTTTTACCATCTGGAAGAGGGACATTTATTTAGCATGTGTGGGGAAAAGGACAGAGAAGGGAGGTGGCCATGCCACAGCCAGAGGGGCAGTGACCTAGCAGAGATGGGCACCGAGTGGCCCTGGGGACTGAGTGGGGCTTTAGCAGCACAGACGGCTTGGGGTGGAGGCCAGAGAGGAAGTGCCTAGAGAGGATTAGGGGAGATTAGGGCCCCAAATCATCCCTGTTCATAGAGTCATCCCCGGGCATCCAGAGAGGGACATGCACACACACACACACCCCTGGCCTTGTACACACAGTCATCACACATGACAAAGCCAATGTGCTTTCCCATCATCTATGGACCCTTGAATGCGCTTGCTGGGCTGTGGCCTCCCAGCTGCAGGACAGCCCACACAAACACCTTCCCCAGCAGTCCCACCCCAGTGGCCCTGGTCCACAAACTTTGGGCCCAGCCCCGGCTTCGGGGCCCACTGCCCTGGCTCACACACTCTCCAGCTTCCCTGAGCAGCCAACAAACCTTCCCCCCTCCCACCAGTGCTGAGTCTTGCCTTGGCCCCCCACACCCCAACACCCCTATTTAACATGGAACATGTCCAGCCTCAGACTACAGCGGTCCTAGCAGGGCCAGGCGGGCCTCAGCCCTCTGGAGCCTCACACGTACTTACACACACACACACACACACACTCCTTGCAAGGTGTGGGCTCCCCGTCATTAGTGCTGTTCTTTGGAGGGGAAGTCACCTTGGGAAACATTAAGGCTAAACAAGATGGCCCGTGTTAGTCTTTTGATTTTGTAAATATGGTGGTAAGGGCTCCATGGGTGTCAGACCCTCTGCTGGGTGCCCCAGGGACCCTTCACTCTGAGCTGAGCTTTGCTGTCATCTCCACTGACACAGCCCCTTGGAGCCCATCCACTGCCCCAAGCCAGGAACCCCTGCTCCAGGGAGAGGGTGGCCCAACCAGAGCTGGCCAAGGGGCCAAGGCCGGCCACACTCTCAGCAGGCTCTTCTCGAGCATCCCAACCAGGAAAGCCCACCCGTTTTGTCCCCGCTTCTTTCCAGGGTGTAACTACTTCCACAGTACAGCAGGGCAGGGGCAACAAGTGGCTGCCTTAGTTTCCCCATGGGCAGGGGCAGACCTTGGGTTTAGTCTGAGATACGAAAGACCCCTGGAAACTGGAACTAGCAGGGGCAGAAAGTGACCTAGGCCCAGTCCCCCAGAGCCTGCAAGGGCCAGGCATGCTGAGACACCTAGCATTTGCCATCATGGAGCTGGCTGGCTGGGGCTGCAAGATCACCCAGCAGTGGGCCCCAGGGAGGGAGGGCAGGAGGCAGATGGAGGCCATGGGCCCCAGTCCCAGTAGGTGACCCTGGGCAAGGGTCACCCCCCAGAAGAAGAAGGGTTGGGGCCCTGATGACAATGCCCAGCCTGAGCGTGGAGCCCATCTCTCCCTGCTCAGAGACCAGGAGTGGTGACAGCCCAGTTCCCACACATGGACCTGGCCTTGGGGGCTTTTACCATGACCCCAATCCACCCTGCATGCCCCACTTCCAAATCCCTGCCCATGGATCACTGAAGCCACCTTCTCCAGGAAACCTTCCCTATGCCCTCGCCCAGCCCCAGTTGATTTCTGCTTGGGCTTGGGATCTCTGGCGGCCCTGACCCATCCTGCCCTGCACGCCACGCTCATCCCAAGCCCAGCACGGCTGCCTCTCCAGTCTGGGGCACACACCTCATCAGCAGAGGTGGGTGGGCTGCCCCAGCCAGGCCTACCCTAAGCCTGAGGCATTTGTCCGCCAAGGCAGAGGGGTGACAGGAAACCAGCCCTTCAAAGTCAGCCACAGTCGGAATGCAGAACTTCCCCCACTCTCCGTAGGGAAGGTGCCCCAGAGCCTGGGGATGTCTTTCGCCTCTGGGGATTAAAGCACCTCCCTGAGTGGGATGGCAGGTTTGACCTAGACTGTTCCTTCCAGCACAGGATGCTTACCAGGCAGAACAAGATTTGGGGTGGCTGCCCCATGCACCAGAATTTTACCTCCTTGCATCCTTCACCCACCAGGCCTCTGCCTAGGCCTCAGACTCCAGCCCAGAGGGTCCACTTGCTAATAGGTCTAGCCCAGTGCTACCCAGAAGCTGTCTCACTTTCCTCAGATCCCAGAGGCCAGACCAGCCCTGGATCAGGAGCCTGGGGCCGCCTTCTGCTGCCCCACTCAAGACCCCAGGAGACTCCTCAGGACTGGTCCAGCAGCCCCGAGTGTCCAGGTGCTGATTGTTCTGGCTGAAAGCAGGAACCACTGGCAATGTTTTCACATTCACACTGACTACAGACCTACTGTGATACAGTGCTAGCTAAATTCTATCACATTTCTCATCAGTTTTGCATCACTTCAAGAGATAGGAATTACTTATTCTTGCCATTTTGCAGGTGAAAAAACCGAGGTTGTCCTTATGTGCTCAAGGTTGACCTGGGACCCAGCCCTTCCTCTCCCTGTGTGGTCCCTGCTCTCTGGGCATTGGTCCTGCCTCACCAGCAACGGTAAGCAAGCCAGGGTGTACCTGAGCTCGAGCACATGGGCCAACCACAAGGTCCCATGGGGCTACCACAAGGGGACCCTGCGCGACCACAGGGACGGCACTCCGTGAAGGAGAGCAGGTCAGAGGAGCCGCAGGGCTTGTCCCGTGACCTCCCACCTCCATCCTGGCCATGGAAGGAACAGGTGCCAGAGTATCCAGAGCAGTCGGGTGGCCACACAGATCTTGGAGCCACGAGGCAAGGCAGTGACCAGTGGCCTGGAAGCCCTGAGATGAGGCCAGGCGGGCTCACCCCACGTACCCACCCTGTAGGAGGCTAGCGTAGCTCCTCCAGACTGAGTTCAGCCAGGGTTCCCCATTCCTCAGTGGGGAATGGGCCCTGTCCCGTCCCGCTTCCCCTTTCTGACAAGCCCCGCTGGGCAGCCCCTCTGCGGACAGCTTGTGGGGGTGCAGGGTCACACCGGCCTCTGCCGCCTCCTGGGAAGGAGCCAGAGCAGCACGGCCTAGCCTCACTGTCCTGGGAATGGAGTGAGGTGCTATCCAGCAAGGCATTTTGGAATCTATATGGGGCTGTCCGTGTATAAATAATGTAAATAAGTAAGAATCAATAGATTCATGAATGCGGGACAGCGGGCTGGCCTCCTAGCCCACCCTTCCCTCTCCTCTGCTCCCTTCAGAACTTCCAGGAAGTCGCAGTCACTCTGCTTATCCCTCAAGGGCCAGAACCCAGTCACCTGGCCACACCGAAATGCAAGTGATGCCAGGGTTCTTGTTGCGGAGTGGAAGGATGGATTTCGCAAACACCCAAGCTCGGAGAGCCAGGGCAGAGGCTTTCATTGAGAGATACAGTGAGAGGACAGAGCTTGTGGCTCGCACCAGGAGGGAACAAGAGAGACCATACTGGTGCATTATCTAGGGGTTTTATAGGCAGTTGAGGATTTTGGGGGCCGTGAAAAAAAGCTTAGCGGTGTGGACTTGTTAAGTGGTCTCTGAATATTTAGAATTAACTTAACATAAGGAATTTCCTGCTTTGATTTCTCTCTGGGATACCGTCTTGGTCTGGGAGCACATCGAACAAGGCTGCCTGCCCAGCCTCCAAGGTGGGCTGAGGTATTGTCTGTTTGCTAAAGAGTAAATTAAGAATCTTACTTCTTAAACTTTCTCGATATTAAAATGCAGTCTTATCTTTAAGGTGGAATCCTTCCTGCCTTTACTATTTTGTTTACAGTTGGGTCTGCGTGTTAAATTAGTTGCCCAGTTTGCAAATCACCTTATCAGGTCTTGAAGGAGAAAAGACAGCACATAGGCCTGGGCCTTTTAGCATGCTAAAGTGAATCTTACACGTAATTACAAATGATTAGCATGATAAAAACATGTGCTACTCTTTTTTATCTGGGGAATATTAACTGATCTTACTGAAGAATGACTCTAGAGCTTAATGTTTAACACAAAGTTTTGGTAGGGGGTTTCTTTGCATGTAGTTACATTGCTCTGACTGTAAATATCCTGCCTTGCTTTTTCCGGAAGCCCTTACCCTACTCTGAAAACACCCATGGTCCCTGTCTCACAAGGAAGGCTTTCCTTACCCCGAGCAGTCATGCGCCCAGCTAAAATCCCAGTCTCTACCTCACCAAGTGAGCGTGTCAAAAGTCCGATGCCATTTAACAGTCTGTGGGTAAAATTTTAACATTTCCAGAATATCTCTCTTGGCTTTAGTTCATTTGCATATCCTCAGGGGTGGAGAGAAGTTCATCTCCATGTCAATGGGTAATTTACCTGTGCTAGGAGGGCTTATCTGTACCCAAGAGGTGAGGGGAGGGCCAATTTTTGCTTCTTGCAGAGCAGAGGAGAAAGATGGCCCAGGTCTGCAGTTTGTGAGTGATAAGTGGGTTTTAAACTTTATCTCTCCCTTTAACTGATTTCGGTTTTTAGAGGTATTTTGCCCCGGGATTTCCTCTCCCTGGACTTACACCTGGCGGCAGTCGGCAGGGTTCCTCTGAACCCGAAATCTGTTGTAATGGGTGTGACCTTTGGGAGGGCTTCCCCAAGAAATGATGGGGAGAAGTGGTGCTTGCACCAAGGGACATGTGTCTACACTCATGTGGTCATGGAGGCACCACCACCGCTGCTGCTGGCTGTGCCGACCCCGGCCCGTGGCCTGAGCCTAAGGCTGCTGCTTCTGCCACTGCTGCTGCTCCTGCTGCCAGCCAGAGCCTGGTCACAACTATGAAAAGGAGCAGAGGTCTGGTACATCTTAATAGAGAAGTAACTGGCTGCGGTGTACCACGCCTTGCTGGCTACAGACCAAGGTAATAACCATGAATCCCATTGCGGGGTGGGTGAGAGACTGAACCCAAAGGCCATGTAGTGGTGTGGCACAGACATCTACCGTATATCATGTGACTGGCCATTTGCCTTTGGCATCCCCAGGGAATGATGAAGCAGACTCATTGGCCCAGGTGCTCTGGCTAAAAGGAAAGCCTGCCTCTGATGTGGCCCAATGGCTACATCAGATTTTGGTGCACACGGGGCAAAAGACACTGTGGACTGTAGCCCGTCAGTGGGGCTTGCCATTGACCTTTGAAGAAGTCAGCCAATCCCAGAAGGAGTGCCCTGTACATTGTGCAGATCAGCAAACCACCAAGAGGGGCCTAGAGCGTCTCTTTGCAGCCTACGTCCTGTCGTCGGTGATTGAGAGTGATCCAGGCACCCACTTTATTGGACATGCACTGCAAGGATGGGTGCAGCAATTAAGAGTAAAATGGGCGCAGCCCTGAACATTTCAACACATGGACTGGCGATGGCTGGCTCTTCTGGCACTTTGGGGAAAAGGCCTGGAAGCTGGCCTCCTGTGTATTCCTGGAATAACAGAAAGGTGGCCCCCCACAATCACGGTTATTTGCTTCTACAGTCCTTGTGTCCTGGATGCGCCCCCTGTCTGCAGCTGCTACATGATGGCTGGAATGGACTAGCTTTGGACTTAATTTGCAAGGGACTTTGACTCTAGTTGAATCCTCTGGCTTGAGAATTATCATGATTGTATTGCTGGTGTCAAGAAAAAAAATGCTTAAAGAGAGGCTTGACTTTGTCTAATGTTTGGTAAAAGTTTTGTGAGCAATCTAGCATGGTTGTTAGGAATGAGTAAACAAGTGTAGAAACATATTTTGTGCTTAGTGAGAGATTGTGCTGTAAAGTACATTTACTTAATCTGCATAGGCTGAATCCTCTGGCCTGAGGATTATCAAGATTTTATTGCTGTTGCTATTGTATGTTACTTGATTGGTTGGAAGAGGGGGAACGAGTAAATTGTAAGGTGAGATTTCTGGAGAGGTGGCCTGTGGGTAAAATTGTAACATTTCCAGAATATCTCGCCTGGCTTTAGTGCATTTGCATATCCTCAGGGGTGGAGAGAAGTTCATCTCTATAGTAATGGGTAATTACCTGTGCTAGGAGGGCTTATCTGTACCAGAGAGGTGAGGGGACAGCCGGTTTTTGCTTTTTGCAGAGCAGAGGAGAAAGATGGCTGGGTCTACAGTTTGAGCAATAAACAGGTTTAAACTTTATTTCTCCCTTTGATTTCAGTTTTTAGAGGTATTTTGCCCTGGGATTTCCTCTCCCTGGACTTACACACTTATTCAAGATAACAGGAAAGCAGAATTCTCAGAATGCTAGAAATGGAAAAACAGAAGCCTTCTTTACTCCAGCAAACCTCATACTTAATAGTGGAACTCCAGGACGATTCTCCTTGAAGCAGGAAGATAAGCCCAATACAATGGTGGCTGTGCCATGTTCTGGGGGTCATAACCTTTCAATGGGACAAGAAAGAGAAGTAGGAGAACAGCATAAACCATCACTACTTGCAGAAAACATGACTGCCTGTCAAAAAAATTTAAGAGACTCCTCTGATAAGTATTAGAACCAGGAAGGGAAATCAGCAAGGTTACGAGATACAAGATCATAATACCACAATCATTGCTTTTCTACCCAGGAAAAAACAATGAGAAATTGTCATAGAATTTTGCCATTCAAGATATTAACAAAACCATAAGATACCAAGAAATAAGCCTCCAGGGATGTGTGAGGCCTATGAGAGGACAGCTATAAAATCTGGCTGGAGGGCATGATAGAGTTAACTACCCAGAAAACAACATTCAGCCCAGTAACAGGAGTTTAATTCCCACCCAATCAAAATCACATGTTTTAAATGGCACCTGATAAGCTGGTTTTCATATTCATCTGAAAGAGAAAAGGTACAAAAATAGCAAAGAAATTTTTAGAAATTAAAAACAAAGAGAGGGGATTTGTCCCAGGTGATATAAAAATAAACTACAAAAGCCTAACGATTTTAAAAGTGTGGTTCCAGCAGAGTAGTAGACAAATGAATCAATAAAACCACTAGGAGTCCAAAAGCCCAGTTAGTGGTATCGGTGGCCTTTCTAACCAACAGAGTCAAGAGTGAACTCTTCAATAGTACAGCTGGCTATTCATTTCTAAAAATTTTTTGACCCATATCTCATATTATTTATCCCACATGGAATGTAACAAATATACATTCCATGTGGGATAAATCACTTAAAATAAGACCAAAATATACAAGTATTTAGGGAAATTCTATACCAGAACATGTTTATGACATTGGGGCAAAAAAGGCCTTAAGCAAAATACAGAACACAAAAGCGATGTGTGAAAGAATTCATAGACTTGAGCTCATAGAAGTTAAAATTTTCTGCATGATCAAACTCACCATAAACAAAGGTAAAAGGCACTGTGACAGACATGGAGAAAAATATATGAAGAACAAGGAACTGATAAAAGGTTGTTAATCCCTCATTCATCTACTCATTCACAGAAGAATTAAGGGGAGCTTACTATGCTCCAGGAGGGCATCCAAAAAATAAGTAAGAAAAAGTCAAAGCACTAAGAGGGAAGTATATTGCAATACAGGCCTACATCAGGAAAGAAGAATAATCCCAAATGAACAGTCTAAACTCATAGTTAATGAAACTAGAAAAAGAAGAATAAATGAGGCCCAAAGTCAGTAGGACAAGAGACATAATAAAGAGTAGAGCATAAATAAATAAAATCGAGAAGAATAAAACAATAAAAAGACTAAATGAAAGCAGGAGCTGCTTCTTCAAGAAAATAAAAAAATAGATAAACCCCAGCCAGACTTATCAAGAAAAAAAGAGTGTACACACATAAACAGAATCAGGAGTGAGAAAGGAAATACCACTATGGACACCACCAAAATACAAAGAATTATTAGAGAATACTATGAAAAATTATATGCTAACAAACTGGATAACCTAAAGAAATGGACAACTTTCTAGAAAAATACAACCTTCCAAGGCTGTCCCAGAAAGAAACAGAAAATCGGAACAGACCAATTACCAGCAAGGAAATTGATTGGAATAAAAAAATTACCTAAGAACAAAATGCCTGGAATAGATGGCTTCACCACTGAATTTTATCAAACATTAAGCGAAGACTTAATACCCATCCTCCTTAAAGCTTTCCAAAAAGTAGAAGAGGAGGGAATACTTCCAAACTCATTCTATGAGACCAGCATCACTCTAATACCAAAACCAGGCAAAGACATAAAAAAAGAAAATTACAGATCAATATCCCTATGTATAAAAAACTGAACAAAGATGCAAAAATACTCAACAAAATATTAGCAAACCGAATTCAAAAATACATCAAGAGGATCATACACCATGATCAAGTGGGATTCATCCCAGGGATGCAAGGATGGTACAACATTCGAAAATCCATCAACATCATCCACCACATCAACAAAAAGAAGAACAAAAACCACATGATCATCTCCATAGATGCTGAAAAAGCATTTGACAAAATTCAGCATCCATTCATGATTAAAACTCTCAACAAAATGGGTATAGAGGGCAAGTACCTCAACATCATAAAGGCCATATATGACAAACCCACAGCTAACATCATACTTAACAGCGAGAAGCTGAAAGCTTTTCATCTAAGATCGGGAACAAGACAGGGATGCCCACTCTCTCCACTGTTATTCAACATAGTACTGGAGGTCCTAGCCACGGCAATCAGACAAACACAAAGACATACAAGGCATCCAGATTGGTAAAGAAGAAGTCAAATTGTCACTATTTGCAGATGACATGATACTGTACATAAAAAACCCTAAAGTCTCCATTCCAAAACTACTAGAACTAATAACTGAATTCAGCAACATTGCAGGATACAAAATTAATACACAGAAATCTGTTGCATTCCTATATACTAATGATGAACTAGCAGAAAGAGAAATCAAGAAAACAATTCCATTCACAATTGCATGAAAAAGAATAAAATACCTAGGAATAAACCTAACCAAGGAAGTGAAAGACCTGTACCCTGAAAACTACAAGACACTCATGAGAGATATGAAAGAAGATACCAATAAATGAAAATACATCCATGCTCATGGATAGGAATAATTAATATTGTTAAAATGGCCATCCTGCCTAAAGCAATCTACAGATTCAATGCAATCCCTATCAAAATACAAGCAGCATTCTTCAATGAATTAGAATAAACAGTTCTAAAATTCATATGGAACCTCAAGCTCTACTACAAAGCCACAGTAATCAAGACAATTTGGTATTGGCACAAGAACAGACCCATAGACCAATGGAACAGACTAGAGAGCCCAGATATAAACCCAAGCATATATGATCAATTAATATATGATAAAGGAGCCATGGATATACAATGGGGAAATGACAGCCTCTTCAACAACTGGTGTTGGCAAAACTGCACAGCTACATGCAAGAGAATGAAATTGGAATATTGTTTAACCCCATACACAAAAGTAAACTCAAAATGGATCAAAAACCTGAATGTAAGTCATAAAACCATAAACCTCTTAGAAGATAACATAGGCAAAAGTCTCCTGAATATAAGCATGAGCAACTTCTTCCTGAATGCATCTCCTCGAGCAAGGGAAACAGAAGCCAAAATGAACACATGGGACTACATCAAATTAAAAAGCTTCTGTATGGCAAAGGACACCATCAACAGAACAAAAAGGCATCCTACAGTATGGGAGAATATATTTGTAAATGACATATCCAACAAGGGGTTAACATCTAAAATATATAAAGAACTCACATGCCTCAAAACCCAAAAAGCAAATAACTAGATTAAAAAATGGGCAGAGGATATGAACAGGCAATTCTCCAAAGAAGAAATTCAGATGGCCAACAGACACATGAAAAGATGCTCCACATCACTAATTATCAGAGAAATGCAAATTAAAACCACAATGAGATATCATCTCACACCAGTTAGGATGTCCAACATCAAAAAGACTAGGAACAACAAATGCTGGTGAGGATGCGGAGAAAGGGGAACCCTCCTACACTGCTGGTGGGAATGTAAACTAGTTCAACCATTGTGGGAAGCAATATGAAGGTTCCTCAAAAACTAAAAATACAAATACCATTTGACCTGGGAATTCCACTCCTAGGAATTTACCCAAAGAAAACAAGTTCTCAGATTCAAAAAGACATATGTACACATATGTTTATTGCAGCACTTTTTACAACAGCCAAGAAATGGAAGCAACCTAAGTGCCCATCAATAAATGAATAGATAAAGAAGATGTGGTACATGTACACAATGGAATATTATTCAGCCATAAGAAGAAAACAAATCCTACGATTTCCAACAACATGGATGGAACTAGAGGGAATTATGCTCAGTGAAATAAGCCAGGCGGAGAAAGACAAGTACCAAATGATTCCTTCATTTGTGGAGTGTAACAATGAAGCAAAAGTGAAGGAACAAAACAGCAGCAGACTCATAGACTCCAAAAAGGGACTACTGGTTACCAAAGGGGAGGGGTGTGGGAGGACAGGTGGGGAGGGAGGGAGAAGGGGACTGAGGGGTGTTATGATTGGTACAATGGTGTGGGGGGTCACAGGAAAGACAGTGTAGCACAGAGAAAACAGGTAGTGACTCTGTGGCTTCTTACTACACTGATGGACAGTGACTTCAATGGGGTATGGGGGGGACTTGAAAGTATGGGTGAATGTAGTAACCACATTGTTTTTCATGTGAAACCTTCATAAGAGTGTATAACAATGATACCGTAATAAAAAAAAATAAAAAAGAAAAGAAAAAGTCAAAGCTCAAAATAGAGAAAGGGGCAAAAAAAACACAATAATTCACAGGCCAAGAAATGCAAATGTTGGCTAGACACGTGAAACTCAGGCTCTATCCACCGAAACAATGTGGTGACATTTAGCGGCTCACTGGGTTGGCATATGTTCTGGGAGGGGCAGGTAAATGCCTTATCTTGTGCCCTTTTGATAGGACTGTGAGTTGGTATCATTTTTTTTAGAGGACAATTTGGCAGGATCTGTGCACCAATGATGAAAGCACATGCTGTTTGATGCCAGAACCCCTCTTCTGCGTATCACTCTTGCAAGAGAAAAGTGTACAGAGTCTCAATGTAGCATTGTCTGAACTTGAGGGAAAAGGCTAATCATGATTTTTTATAGTTCTACCAAGCATCTGTCAAAGAATAATTTGGTAAATCTACACACACTGGTACAGAACAAGCTCCAAGACCACGTGAAAAAAGTGAGTTGCAAAATTAACCTAGTATGATACCATTTCTGATAGGAACAGAAAGCTCTGTGTTCAATATAAACAAGGATATGTATGAAAATGCTTTAGGAGACAAAGTCTGGCTACGAACCAAGGGCAAGCGTTGAAGCAGCGGGAGGCTGCTGGTGACTTGGCGAGAGCTGAGGGGGATGAGAAGTGGACCAGGCTGAGCATTGGCACTGGGAAGGCTTCCACAGGCCGAATGTGAGGGGCAAGGGGCCCTGAGGTCTGCTGGGCAGATGTAGGGGATGAAGGGGTTGCTCTGACAAGAAAAGAGAATGCAGAGTATTCATGCCAGTGGGAGGCCAGGCCAGAAGGGAGATCACAGGACCTGAGCAGGGTGAGAAGACGGGCTCTGCCAGGTGAGCAGAAAGAGGCCCCCCGGAACACAGACCCACACTTGTGGCCAGGTGTCGCCTCAGCCCCCAGAGCTGGCTGACCCTGCCCAGGTTGGCTTTACCCATCCTTCACCTGCCCATCCTTCAGACTCCCCTTAGCTTCACTTCCTCCAGGAGGCCTTCCAAGGTCCGCAGACTGAATCAAGGGCCTCACAGGCCTCATCAGCAGCCCCTGCCAATCCTTGGGCCTCTCTGAAGTCAGGGGTGGGCCATGGCAGCTTTACTTTCCCTGCTCTGGGCTCAGCACTGGCCCCAACATGTCCTCCATCCACGGCTGGAAGGACAACAAGTGAGCTATTTGTCCTGTTTCTCCTTCGTTTTGGTTTTGCCCTTCATAGCAGTCCTGCCCAGGGCCTGGAAGCCCTTATTAAGGTTTAATACACACTTCTCCAAAAGGCAACATTGCTGTCCTCTCACCCACCACCGCAGCCTCAGGGTCAGATGCTGCCCCGGCGGGAAGCTAGGCAAGGCTGGGGAGGCCCGACAGAGAGCAGGATATGACGACTCCCACGCAGCCCAGGGTCTTTTTCCGTGGCTCAGTACATGCTGTACCAGGTGGCCGCCTTTGCTTCTCACGGCCCCCTCTCTGCTCACATCCTGTTTCCACCCCCCTGACACCGTGGGCCCCAAGCCCGGGCCCCCACCCCCACCCCCTGGGTTCTCTTGTGGCCTTTCCTGGGTAGATGTGGGGGCACCAGCCCTTTGTTCTCAACTCCTGGGAGTTTGAAGGAACTCACACTTGACTCTGCTCTCCTGAGAGCAGTCTTGATGTGCCAGATGTGGTCTGGTGGGGCAGGCTCAGTTTATGCCAGCGCCAAGGTGGAGGGGACGGATGGAGGGTGAGGGTCAGGTCAGGCCACCAGCCTGGACCCCAAGCCGGGTTCTCCCACCAGCACTCCACATGACCTTGAGCAAGGCCCTTATGCAACTGGAGCCCCACTTCCTTGGCTACAAGGAAGCAGAATGCAGCAGCAAGGGCACCCACAGCACGGGCCATGAGACCCCAGTCCTCCCTCCCCAGGACAGGAGCCTCACCCACCACACCCTCCGTTCACACATTTATCACACAACCTTTGTTATTTTCCCAGTGGTTCCAGAAATCCACCCACACAACAGAAAACTTGGAACAAACAGGAAAGAAGGGGGAAGACAGTAAGTCATCCCCCATAACCCACCCTGGTTCATTTCTGGAGTCACTTCTTCCCTATGTGTGAACCCTTTGCAGCGCACTTTGTGAGAAGGTGGCAGGAAGGGAAATCCATTACTGAGAACAAGGCCTACTGGGGGCTGAGGCAGCCAGGGAGGGAGGCTGGGTGGGACACTGCCTCTCCTCAGGCCACAGGAGGGCCCCTATCTCCTCCTCTCTTCGGCTTCCCACTTCCCACCGGGTCCACAGCCCCTCAGTGGAGGGTAGCCCTCCACTCATCAACATCTCCCTTCCTAGGGCAAGTCCAGGGGTGGGGATGGAAGCCTGAGCAGGCCCAGGAGGAGGCCAGTCCTGACAGGAGACAGCAGGGCATATCCCGCTGTGGACATGACTGGGGTGACAGTGTCCAGACCTCCCCTGCCAGGTGCACAGAGGCCCACCCTTCCCAGCTCTCTTGCAGTTGGGCAGAGCCATGGGACTCACTGACTCCCCCACTTCCATCTCTCCCTCCATCAGTTAAATCCCCCTGCTTCCTGTCTCCCACCATCATCCAGTCCTGAGCTCTCCTCTGCCCTCAAACCCTCATGTGAAGCCTGTCCACCTGCACCTGTGGATCCCAGACAATGAGGGCACCTCAGCTCTCTGACCTGGGGGCCAGGCACCTTCAGGACAACCCACCCAACTGTTCCCATCTGACGGGTTGCCACCACTGACATGCCAAGACCCTCGTGGCCATCAGTCTACATTGGTCTGTCTGAGTCCAAAAAGGGCCAGGGGCTGGAGAAAGCCCCTCTATTGCATTTGGGCAGTGTCAATGCCCACACACTCGACTTCCTGGTCATATTTTCATTAACTCTAAGCTAAGCACATTCCTGTCCCAAGCAACCACCCACAGGAACCAGAGCCTTGCTCCTGTCCACAACTCTTCATGCTTATCATGCCTACTCCTGCCCCTGCCAAGTCCTGGACTCCCATCCCTTCCAACCTTGACACCTGGAGAAAAGCCTGTATCAATCCTGCTCTCAGCCCCAGTACCAAAATGCTGCTGCAGAAAGCCACCTAAAGGGTCAGTCTCCACCCCTCACACTGAGGGACCCCTGATCCTGGTGCCCCGCCTGCTCTTGGCTGCCTAGCTGCTGCGCTATGTTTAGTACATGGAATTGGTAAACCAGACTGGAAAAAATAAGGTTGGATCCCTACCTCACAACACTTACCTAGTAGGATAAATATCTAACTGTAAAAGATAAAAGTATAAAGCTAAGAGATGACCGTGAAGAAGGACATCTTTTTAGTCTTCAGAAAGTAAAGATTTTGGAAGCAGAGATTACAGCTGAAAAAATGATGGATTTGGCCACATAAAAATTAAAGATCTCTGTTCAATAAACAACACCTTACACAGAGTTAACAGGTGAGTGGTAGACTGGGAGAAAATGTTTGCAGTGTCTAAAATGATCAATATTTATCATATATATATTATATTTCATTTCATAAATAAACTATTAAGGACAACAAATTTTTGCAAATCAAGAAGAAAAAAACAGGAACCCTAGAAAAATATCAATAGAGAAATGGATATAGCTAGAATAGTCAGTTCATATAAGGGAAATCTGAATGGTTAACATGTACGTGAAAAAGTACTTAAAACTCCCTAGCAATTAGAGAAATCAACAATAAAGTATGTTATTCCTGTATACCACCCAGACTGGCAAAAAAAAAAAAGTCAAATAATACCAAGTGTTGGCAACGATGTAGGGACAGCAGTGTGCAGTCAAAAATGTATACTCCACAATAAAGGAGCCATGGATATACAATGGAGAAATGATGGCCTCTTCAACAGCTGGTGTTGGCAAAACTGGGCAGCTACATGAAAGAGAATGAAACTAGATTACTGTCTAACCCCATACACCAAAGTAAACTCAAAATGGATCAAAGACCTGAATGTAAGCCATGAAACCATAAAACTCTTAGAAAAAACATAGGCAAAAATCTCTTGGACATAAACATGAGCAACTTCTTCATGAACATGTCTCCCCAGGCAAGGGAAACAAAAGCAAGAATGAACAAATGGGAGTATATCAAACCAAAAAGCTTCTGTACAGCAATGGATACCATCAGTAGAACAAAAAGATATCCTACAGTATGGGAGAATATATTCATAACTGACATATACAATAAGGGGTTGACATCCAAATTATATAAAGAGCTCACGCACCTCAACAAACAAAAAGCAAATAAGCCAATTAAAAAATGGGCAGAGGAGCTGAACAGACACTTCTCCAAAGAAGAAATTCAGATGGCCAACAGGTACATGAAATGATGCTCCACTTCACTAGTCATCAGAGAAATGCAAATTAAAACTACAATGAGATATCACCTCACACCAGTTAGGATGGACATCCAAAAGACAAACAACAAATGTTGGCGAGGATGTGGAGAAAAGGGAACCCTCCTACACTGCTGGTGAGAATGCAAATTAGTTCAACCATTGTGGAAAGCAGTATGGAGGCTCCTCAAAAAACTCAAAATAGAAATACCATTTGACCCAGGAATCCCACTCCTAGGAATTTACCCTAAGAATGCAGCACCCCACTTTGAAAAAGACAGATGCACCCCTATGTTTATCGCAGCACTATTTACAATAGCCAAGAAATGGAAGCAACCTAAGTGTCCATCAGTAGATGAATGGATAAAGAAGATGTGGTACATATACACAATGGAATACTATTCAGCCATAAGAAGAAAACAAATCCTACCATTTGCAACAGCATGGATGGAGCTAGAGGGTATTATGCTCAGTGAAATAAGCCAGGCAGAGAAAGACAAGCAAGTACCAAATGATTTCATCCATATGTGGAGTATAAGAACAAAGAAAAAACTGAAGGATGAAAACAGCAGCAGATTCACAGAACCCAAGAATGGGCTAACAGTTACTACCAAAGGGAAAGGGACTGGGGAAGATGGGTGGGAAGGGAGGGATAAGGGGAAAAAAGGGTTATTATAATTAGCACACATCATGTAGCAGGGGTGGGGATGGGGTAGGGGGATATGGGGAAGGCAGTATAACCCAGAGAAGACAAGTAGTGATTCTATAACATCCTTCTACGCTGATGGACAGTGACTGCAATGGAGGTATGCGGTGGGGACTTGATAATAGGGGGAGTCTAGTAACCATAATGTTGCTCATGTAATTGTATATTAATAATAGCAAAAAAAAAAATGTATACTCCCTAATAGCAAAATCTCTCTGTATCTTGACTCTTAAGAAAAGGAAAGCGCAAAAAACAAAAACCAGAAAGACCTTCCCTACAAGGGTTGTGGGATAGAATGGGATAGGATGAGGTGGAAAACAAATAGGGGAAGAAAGGGAATGACACCCTCACTCTGCCGCATATAAAATATAAAATAATATGCAGTGTGGATACAGATGTAACAATATACAAGAAATCATTGGAAATACCCTCAGTGTCAAACAAGATGCTTACCTCACACCATACATAAAAATTAACTTGAACAGGTAACAGAACTAAATGTAAAACCAGAACTATAAAATGTCTAGAAGAAAACACAGGAGAAAATATTTGCATCCTGGAGTTAGGCAAAGATTTTACACACAAGACAAAAGCACAGAACACAAAGGGGAAAAAAATGTAAATTGGACTTATCTTAAAAACTTAGTGCTCTATTAAACATACCATTAAAAAAAAGCAAGCTACAGAGAGAAAATATTGCCAGCACATGTATCAGACAAAGGACTTGCATCTAAACACAACTCAACAATAAAATGACAATCCAATTAAAAAATGAGCAAAATAGACATTCTTCCAAATAGATATATACATGACCAATTAGCATACGAAAAGATGCTCAACATCATTAGTCATCAGGGAAATGCAAATAAAAACCACAGTGAGATAGCACTTCACACCCACTGGGATGGTTAGAACAAAAAACCAGTAACAAGTGTTGAGGATGTGCAGAAACTAGAGCCATCATAAATTGCTAGTTTAAATGTAAAGGGGTGCTTTGGAAAACAGGCAGTTTTTCAAAAAGTTAAACAGATTTACTTTGTGGCCCAACAATTCCACTCCTAGGTATGTACTCAAGAGAACTAACTGTAAACATATGTCCACAGAAAATCTTGTACATGAATGTTCATAATGGCACTATTCATAATAGCCAAAAAGTGGAAAAAATTCAAATGACCAGCAACTAGTGAGTGGATAAACAAAATGGTGTCTATCCATGCAGTGGAATATTACTCAGTCACAAAAAAAAGAATGAAGTACTGATTTATATTAGAGCATGGATGAACCTTGAAAATATTATGCTATGTGAAAGAAGCCAGTCACAAAAGACCACATTGTATGATTCCATTTATATAAAATGTTCTACAGAGACAGAAAATAGATTAGTGGCTGCCACACCAAGGGGGAGAGGAATGGAGGTAGTGACTGCTAATGTGTCTGGGGACTTGGGGTGAGGGGGTTGATAATGAAAATGTTCGGAAATAGATAGCGGTGATAGTTACATAACTTTGTGAATAGGTTAAAAGCCACCGAATTGTACTCTTTAAAAGGATGAATTTCATGGTATGTGAATTACAACTTAATTTATTGAAGAGAAGAAAAAATAAAATTCTTACACTGTAAAAACTTACAGTGTAAAAAGAAGAAAAAAGGAGGAAATAAGTTCATATAACACTTCGTGTAAGATTTATGAATGCCTATAAGCACATAAAAAGATCCTAAACATCATTGGTCATTAGGGAAATGCAAATTAAAATGAGGGACAACGTGAATGGACCTAGGGGGCATTATGCTAAGTGAAATAAATCAGAGAAAGACAAATACGATATGATTTCACTTACATGTAGAATCTAAAAAACAAAACAAAGGAATAAACACAACAAAACAAAAACAGACTCATAGATACAGGAAACTGTTGGTTACCAGAGAGGGCAGGGTTGGGGGCAGGTGAAATAGATGAAGGGGATGAAGAGGTGCAAACTTCCAGTGATAAAATGAGTAAGTCACAGCGATGAAAGCACAGCACAGGGAATATAGTCCCTATGTAATAACTTTGTACAGTGACAGATGGTCACTAGACTGTGGGAATCATTTCATAATGTATAAAAATATTGAATCACTATGATGTAACCCTGAAACTAACAGGGTATTGGATGTCAATTATACTTCCATTTTTTTTAAAAGTATGATGAGAAAACTGGCATAACAAATTTAGGCAAGGATGATGGAACAACTAGAGCTCATACACTACCAGTGGGTATATAAAATTTACAACCACTCTGGAAACAGTTTGGCAGCTACTTAAAAATATTTAAACATACCTACCATATGACTCAGACATTCCACTCCTAGGTATTTACCTAAAAAAAAAAAAAGCCACCTCAGAGACATACTCACACAAAGACTTGTACATAAATGTTTGTAGCAGCTCTATCTGTAGTAGCCCCAAACTGGAAACAGTTCAAATGTCCTCAACAGATTAATGAATAAAGGCTTGTCCCTTGACTATGGGACATTCGTTCAATGGACTAGCACTTAGCCACAAAGGAACGAACCATGGATACATGCCACATAGACAAATCTAAGGATCATTACGCCAAATGAAAGACACCATAGAAAAAAACAGTATTATATACTGTATGATTCCATTTATGTAAAATCCTAGAAAATGTAGACTACTTAATGGAGACAGAAAGCAGGTCAGTGGTTGCCTGGGTACAGGGCTTGGGGAGAATGACAAAGGGGCACAAGTGAACTTTTGTGGATGATGAAATACTCATTACCTTAATTGTGATGATGTCACATGTGTATATACATGTGAAAATTGTTTAGACTGTGCATTTTAAATACATGCAGTTAACTGTACTTTGATTATACTTCAGTCGTTAGGGAGAATAGACTATATAAAGAAACAAACAAAACAGACCCAGGTAAAGATGAAAACACACATTTGCTTTTTGCTTCCTCCTGAAACCCCATGTCAACAACAGTAAAGAAAGCAAAACTTAATGTGACCCCACAGAAGCAAGGAGAAAGAAAAACAGGAAAAATGTTTTAGAAACTGGAAAGCAGATGGAAAAAATGGGCAAGAGCCAATCCAGTCTACACAGCAGAATCTGCAAAAGGCTCAGGATGAGTGAGGCACCAAGTGGGTTGAAGGATGGAGCTACAAGAGGAACCAGCTGAAAGTCTGTGGAATTCAGGGCCAGCCCATTCTATGGTGAAGTTCATAGCCAGCCACCAACACATACGTACTCGGAGCCCCAGTATGAATTTCTCACTATAAACCAACACCCAGTGGCACTTAGCCACCCTTGGAAAGCCTGTATGGTGCAAGAGAGGGATCTAATAGAAAAAAGCAATTAGGATGAAACACGGGAAGAAGAAAACATTAACAAAAACCACTAGCATCCTTCAAGGGGGAAGCCACTGCACCCATAAAACAAGGACAGTTACCCCAAAAAGGGTACATTCAGAAAACATCTCTTGGGTATTAAAAGAAAGCACAAGTTAAAAACTCAGTATCAGCACTGGAAGACAAAGAGGAGGGAAACTTCCAGAAAATAGAGCAAAAAGAAAAAAGGTTGAAAAACAGGAGGAAAAAAAACCCCATAAGAAATGAGAGGACAAGTTCAGGTGACTGACCATCGAATAAAATAACAGGAACAAAAGAGAGAAGAGGAAAGTAAAATTAATAAAGTGCTCCAGCCCTGAAAGACATGAATTTGCAAATGAGAGCCCATGACAGCATAAAAGATTAAACCAGCTCAGACAGAATACCAGGAATTAGAGAAGACCTCCCAGTCTTGGGAGCTGCAGGATGTAGAGGCTATACAGGTAAGGGATCAGGAACCAAAACTTCTGACTTTGCTAAAATTCTAAGGGAAAACTATTTCCGACTGGTATTTCTGTACTTGGCTGAATCACCCAACATCTGAAAATTTTACCTCCCAGGGGCCCTTTCTCCTTTGATAATTGAGGGAGAACTAAACCACAGCCAAGGAAGAATGGTATACAGGGAAGACACGGTGGACATGCAAGGAACCCCGAGCGGAAGGAGACAGAGAGCTCAGGCACCACGTGCCCAGAACCCTCAAGGAGTCAAGGAGAAACTGGCAGAATATGGAGCACTCACAACTGACACAGAGGGTGGGGTTGAATTTGTGAGAACACAACTAGCAGAGTAAGTACTCTAGGAACATAAAAAGGTGTGCAAGAAAGTAACAGTGGTGTCTTGTCATCTGTGAATAGCATTTTCATGCTCTTAACGCAGATGCCAAATGATGCTCTAAGTAAAATTGGATATAGCTACTTTGGGAGGATGAGCGGGTTTGGAAGGAGGAGTCAGGAGAAGAGAGGAATTTTCATCTAATGCCTAAGACGAAAAGTCTATGTGTGTTAACATGAGCTCACTATTTAGGGACGTGGAGGGAAATTCCAATGAGAGAGCTGAAGCTGGCTGACCCCAGGAAGGGGAGATAGTAGTGAGACAGGGACCCTGGGCTTAGACAGAATAGGGCGAGGGCCTCCAGAAAAAGCAAGGCAGAATATTTGCAGTCAGAGCAATGTAACTGATGCTGGGGTTCTTGTTCACGAAGCCGAAGAATGAGCTTAGCAAACAGGCAAGGTAGGAGAGCAAGGTACAGACTTTTATTTAAAAATAAAGTGATAGAATAGAGCTCCCGGCTCACGCCAGGAGGGGACAAGAGAGTCCAGTGTGGGCGTTGTCCAGGGGTTTTATAGGCAGATGAGGATTTTTCAAGAACATGAAAAAAAGTTTAGGGGTGCAGACCTGCTAAGTGGTGTCTGAACACCCAGAATTAACATGAGGAATTTCTCGCCCCATCTGTCTCTCGGGGATTCTGGCGTCTTGGTCTAGGAGCATATCAAAAGGTGGCCTGCCCAGCCCCCAAGGTGGGCTGAAGTATTGTCTGTTTGCTAAAGAGTAAGTTAAGAATCTTTCTTCTTAAACTTCCTGGGTGTTAAAATGCAATCTTATCTTTAAGGTGAATCTTCCCTTTTACTATGTTGTTTACAGCTGGGTCTGCATGCTAAATTAGTTGCCTGGTTTGCAAAACCACCCCATCAGATCTGAAAGCATAATAAGACATGGGGTACTCTTCTTTATCTGGGGAACACCAACTGATCTTATTGAAGAATGACCCTGGAGCTTAATGTTTAACACAGAGTTTTCAAAGGGGGTTTCCTTGCATGTAGTTACATTGCTCTGACTGCAAATATTCTGCCTTGCTTTTTCCGGAGGCCCTCCCCCTACTCTGACTACACCCATAGTCCCTGTCTCATAACTACATGCAAGGAAACCCCCTACCAAAACTCTGTGTTAAACATTAAGCTCTAGGGTCCTTCTTCAGTAAGATCAGTTAATGTTCCCCAGATAAAGAAGAGTAGCACGTGTTTTTATTATGCTAATCATTTGTAATATGTGTAAGATTCACTTTAGCATGCTAAAAGGCCCAGGCCTATATGCTGACTTTCCTCTTTCAGATCTGATGGGGTGGTTTTGCAAACTGGGCAACTAATTTAGCATGCAGACCCAGCTGTAAACAACATAGTAAAAGGCAGGAAAGATTCCACCTTAAAGATAAGATTGCATTTTAACACCCAGGAAGTTTAAGAAGCAAGATTCTTAACTTACTCTTTAGCAAACAGACAATACCTCAGCCCACTTTGGGGGCTGGGCAGGCCGCCTTTTGATATGCTCCTAGACCAAGACGCCGGTATACCAGAGAGAGATCGGGCGGGAAATTCCTTGTATTAATTCTGGGTGTTCAGACACCACTTAGCAGGTCCACACCCCTAAGGTTTATTTTATGTTCTCAAAAAAATCCTCATCTGCCTATAAGACCCCTAGACAACACACCACCCCGGACTCTCTTGTCCTCTCCTGGCGTGAGCCAGGAGCTCTTTCCTCTCACTTTATTTCTAAATAAAAGCCTGTACCTTGTTCTCCTACCTTGAGTGTTTGTGAAGTTCATTCTTTGGCTTCGTGAACAAGAACCCCGGCATCAGTAGGGGTGAGGGTTTCACAACAAACTTTAAGAGAGCTGTTTGACTTGTTGAACTATGTGCATGAATGCTTAGACAAATCTACAAAAAAAAAGAAAATAGGAAAAAGACTTGATTGTCTTGACTTGTAAGGTTTACAGATCATTTTCTCCCTTTTTACATAAAATTATGTAATAATCACATAATTATTACTTTGGAAGACAAAAGAATATGAAGGCAAACCCAAGAGTGTCAAGAATGTCCTGTGAATCAGCACGACCCGGTTAAAACACATTGCAGACTGTTTGCTCGTTTCATGGAGTCCCTTTCACAAACCCGCCTGCCTGTTCTCCACACAGAACTGACACTCCATTGGTGTCGGCTCCCCGGCTGCTTTGTAAATCTTTGGGAAGTCATTAGGCACAGTGGGCCTTCAGTAATTCCTGGCTGAGAAGCACATCATGCCATCTTTCCCAGGCACACAAAAACAGCAAATAAGCATTCTAACAGGAAATGCAGGAACTGTAACAGGAGCATGGGTCAGACAGTTGAGTCCTCCACGTGACCTGCCAGTCCTGGTGGGATCTGGAGGGGCTGATCCCCTCCCTAGACTGGCAATTGGATTGGCCGCCAGGAGCAGGAAGACTGGGAGGGAGGAGACAGCAAATCAAAGCTGCTGCCTCTCTCCCACGCACACACCAGTCACTCAGCTGGAGACTGTGAATCTCCGACTTGCCCTCGGCCCCCTCTTTTTACCAACCTGCTATATATACCCATATGGGCGGTGGTCGTCTGATCCATTTCCTCTCTCGTTTATTCATAGGTCTCGGTGCCCATCAGGGCTTCAAGGCAGCTGTAGTGGTTTTCCAGCAGACCCACACTGAACTAGTTTTTCATGAGCTGTAAAATCCGTCCCGCAGCCACAGGCACTAAGAGGCGCCTCGCAGGTGGCGCAGGTCTGCCCCCTGCTGCTGCCACACTGCAGCTACAGACAGGTGTCCGTGCCCAAGCAGTCCTCCTGGATGCCACAAGGGGCCTTTTCTTTTGGTAAGTCACTTTTTAATTGAATTCTCTGTGATCTCCCCTTGTTGTGGGTTGATTTGTGTCTCCTCAAAATTCACATGTTGAAGTCCTAGCTCCCAGCACCACAGCATGTGCCCTTATTTGGAAACTGCCATTGCAGTTACCTAAGAGGTCACACTGGAGTAGAGTGGGCCTCTAATTCAGTATGCCAGGTGTCCTCACAAAAGGGAAATCTAGACATGGACACATGTAAATGGGGAGAACGCCACGTGAGTATGAAGGCAGAGGTCAGGGTGATGCACCTAAAAGCCAAGGACACCACAGATGGCCACCAACCTCCAGGAGCAAGGGGACAGGCATGGAACAGACGGCCCCTCACCACTCAGGAACCAGCCCCACAGACACCTTGACCTGACTTCTCGCCTCTGGGACTGAGACGGTAACATTTCTGTTGTTCAAGCCACTCAAGTTTGCACTATGACAGCACCAGCAACTAAAGCATCTGCTGGCATTTCTGCCTTTTTAGCTGAACCCAGGTCTTTGAAGTGTGTTTTAGCTATAATTTGGCAAAGCCTGCAGGTTCCCCACCCCCCGCCATTTCCATTCTCTCCTCAGCAAAATTACCTCTGAATTTTAACTGGGCAAATGGCTGCGAAATATTGACTATTTCTCAGCAGCTGGGTGTGCTATGTGGACTAATTTCTGGCCAGCTGGTTGCAAACAGGAAAGGTGTGCCATCTGGGAAGTGTCTTTAAGGAACATTCTCTTTCCCCTTCGTTCCTTCCCACTGACAACAGACATGATGGCTGGAAGTGGAGCAGGCCCCATTGAGGCAGAGGACTCGGCAGACAGCAGACAGGATCCCTGTCCACACAGTACTCACCTACCAGGAACAGTTCAGTCCAGTCCTGGGCTCCACATTTTAGGAAGAGCACTGAGAGGTTCTAGTATATCCAGAAGTGTAACACAGTGCTTGAGTCTCACCCCAAGATCCTCAAGTAACAGAATGATTCCACCCGGTAATGAGGATGGTGGAATGAGATAGCAGGAGCCAAGGGCTAGGAGGGCTGGGGAGCTGCCAAAGCAGCCCTGGACTGGCTACATTCACAGAAGCAAGACTCTATGTGAGTCTTGCTGTGGCCATATCGTGATTTTCTGTACTTGACGCTGAACATAGTCCTAAAACACAGCAGGGTTTAAAGATATGATAAAATGCATTAACCATAAAGACACCCAAATATTACTACTTTCAAACATTCCCCTACCTTTTTAGGTGTGGTAAGGCTCTTTTAAAAGTAGCTAAGTCAGGTCATTTATAAGTTAATTGTTTGAAAGAAAAATTGTAGTGCATTTGTGGATCAGGATCAAGCATGAAGTTTAATGTGGCCTGGGGATTCTTTCAGAATGTTCATCAAGTATCCAGAGGTTTATAGGAACACATTTTATATTAAGATCAGTGCCATCCAAACACTATAGGCTAATTTTTTTATACACTTTCAAGTTTATTCATTATAAATCAAGAGTTCTCAGATTTTATGAAGAGTATTGACTGAAAGAATCTCCAGGCTTCTGTCCTACCATGCTGGGTACAAAGACTGGTTACTTTGTCATTACACATATTTAGAAAATGCTACCTCAAGATGTCCCCCAAAACACCACCCATCCTTTTATTTTAATCCGTATGTCATGGTAATGGTATACATCCTGATATTTTCAGTAAAGAAATTCTGTTGATATTTCTGATACTCAAAGAGCACCATCACACAACTGGAATTGGATGATGGAAATAGGAGGCAAGAGGGAGGTTAAAATCACGTAAAATTTAACAAGGTTGGATACAAAGAAAGCCTATGACCCATATTCCAAAAGAAGTTCACCGCGTTGAGAATAACTCCGACATGACAGCAGTAGCAAGAAACTAACCAAAGTTTAAAGCTATGCTGCTCGAGGTGTCTGCATCCTGGCTTCGTCACTTCCTGAATAACTTTGAGCAAGAAAATTAACGTAACTGCTGATGCTATTTCCCTGCCTATAAAACCAGGATAGCTGCATACTCAACAGGGCTGTTGTAGATTAGAGGAGATCCTGCATGAAGGCATGAAGTAGTGTCCGGCATAGCAGCGACTCAGTAACAGTAGCTATTACTGTTAGCTGATCCTAAGCCCAACATAAGCCAACAGTGTGACAAGGCTAATGACAAACTGATGCCACCATGGCTTACTTTAGTAGCATGCAGACAAGGTGGACTGCTGCCAACTTTGTATTGTTTTGATTGCATTACCTTCAACACTTTCACCTCTGAAAATTCTGATGGTTAACTGGTCTGGGGTGATGCTCCCAGGGTCAGCCAAGTTTGAGAATGACTGTCCTACACACCATCTGAAGCAACCAGGAAGCTGCACTGCAAATGAAGGGCAGGCTACTGTTGACCTAGCCACTCAGCTGCTACTGACTAATGCGACACATACTTTATTAGATCCTGATTTGGGGACTGACTGAAATACTAGATACTGGGACATTATCTGTGCAGTTACACAGAACATCCTTATTTTAGGACCTGGTTCAGTCCATAGCAAAGCGTAACAGAAAGAAAAAGATAAAGCCCACACTACGGCAGGTTAACTATCAGGAAAGGTATGGAAAGAGTAGACGAGATTTTATTATCATTGCCCTTTCAACTTGAACACATATGAAAATTTAGAAAATAAAAAGTTGGAGGATTTTTGAAGCTGCTGGTGACATAGAGCTTGGGGAAAGCTTAGAGTCACATGATCACTGTCTTCAAGAAAGTGAAGCACTATCCCATGGGAGCATTTTTCCAAGCCGCTCCCAGGACAGGGCTTGACCCACAGGCCAACGTCACGAGGAGGCACGTTTAGTTTCAATGCAAAGCACTTTCTGAAGGCCAGAGCTGGCCTACAATGGACATGTTGTTCTCAGTAAGAGTTCAGCTGCTTCTCAGTGGAAGCGCTCATGCAGAGCCTGCAGAACCACGTCAAGGATGCAGTATGGGGGCCTCTGCAGCAGGGCGGAGGCCAGAACCAGCTCTCCAAATTCAACGTTACAGACACATGCGCACCCCTAAGGATATGACCTCTGGCAAGTAGTCTACAGAGATGCCTTTCCAGTGATTACCTGAGAGCAATTTGGAGTTAAGAGTTGTGACAGCTGGGGGTGTACCTGCGTTCATCTAGCATTCCCCACAGGCAAAATCACACAAACTCCCAATTCATGTTATATTCAAAGTGACTAGTGTATCAATTGCCCTGGAACAAACTTACAGGCAAACTGCCTGTAAATATTACCTCTCCCCACCATGCCAAGTGGGGACTGAGGGCACCACCCTCCCACTCCAACCAGAGGACTGGATTGCCCCTCGACTCTAGACCTGCCCTTGCTCTAGTCCCTCCTCTCCTTACTCCCTCTTAAGTGTGACTAGCAACAGAACTCCAACACCGTTTCCTCCAAGCTGATCCTTCTTTAAAAGCAAAGGATATGGGTTAGTAGATCAAGATCAAGTGGAAATAGGTGGCTTTTTCCAGTGGCCAGACTGGTCACTTGGGAAGGGCTCATATGTATTAGCTGTGTGCCAGCCACTACCAAGAAAGACCAAGCCCACCACTTCCACATGCCAAGTTCATAAGTAGAAACACTCTACTTTTCAACTTTATGATCAGAAAGAAATAACCCCAATGTGCAAGATTTCCCCACCACCATCTATCCAGACACACACTTTCTGTACCAACCTTTACGTATTTATTCACACATTTGATAAAAACATTACAGTTAGAGGACTAAAATCATTACAATGACACAAGTAACTGCACAGACTGACCCCAAGTGCAGAGTCAAACTGCCCAAATTCAGAATATGAGCAACACAACAGCTCAGCTCCTTAACACCTCTGCACTCACACACACTGGCCCATACCTGTCCACACCAATAATCACAAGCGCTAGGTGCAGACATAACCCAGGGGCTCTTCCCTGGCTTCAGTCAGGCCCTGGGGATGAGAGAGAGAAATGATCCATGAAAAGAAGCTGGGACTGCTCAGTGCAGCTCTGCTCGGCCTACAACTCAGAGAAGGCAAGACACAAAACACCGGGACAGTTATTTCCTTGGCACAAAAGTTAATAGGCAACAAGAAGTTCAAGGGGCATGACAGCCTCAGGTTTAGATCCTTGGTTCAACAACACAAAAGGAAAGTAGGAAAAAAAGGAAAAATCTGGCCGTTTAAATCCTAGAAAAAAGGGGAAGGGAGGATTTAAAATTTGATCCCTATTCTCCTGTCAAACTGCAGTATGACCAAAGCCAATCGGAAAAGCCAAACTGTTACCATCTGATTGTGACTTTATCTATACAGTAGTTTGCTTTTATTTTAGCTCTGAAGAGGAAAAGAACTCTGCACAGGAACAAAAGGGTCACATAAACCACATCCCTTTGGGGGATTAGCATTTGGGGGGAGATTAGCATTTGGGGGGAGATTATACCTACTCAATCACACAACTTGTCTACAGCTCTGAGCACTCCGAGGGAGCACCCAACCCACTCCTCTGCCTTTAGCCTTACAAGGTGGAAAAGTCCTCTTCATCCAGTCAAACGTCAAGTGTGAGAAATAATGCCTGAATCAAAATGTTTTCTCTACTGTGGGACTATGGAGAAATCCTATTCAACTCCCCAATTTCTACTTTTTGACACACAAGTAAAAAAAACCCCAAAAACTAAAGTGATGTTTTGAGCATCTCCACTGACCCTATCAAAACACTGATGACACAGGAAGCTATTATCTGAAAGGATTCATTTCCCAGTGTTCTTGGTAATGGGGTAAGCAAGGAGGTGATGATACAAGTTAATATAGTGCACGAATACAGAACTGGCCAAATCAAAGGGAACTGCTTTGGAGGGTGAGTCAATGGTGTGGTATTTGGGAAGTGAAGGGAGAGGTTTCTTGGTATAAACTTTAAGTCCCTAAAGAGAGAAGCAAGGTGAGGACAGGCACTTATACTGCCAAGCACCAGTTCACAGCCCTCAGCCCCAGGACTGTTGCCAAGAGCACTCCCAATCTCCTGATGACCCCTCACTGGAGCTCAGCCAGCCAACTGCACCTTCCAGTTCAGCCTTCAGAACTAAAGGAAATCCACAGCACTGCAGAACCGATGGCGGGCAGTGGAATACTGGCAGAGGAAACTACTAAGAGGAAGCAAAAACGAGCTGTCCCCTTCTGCCTGAGGTGAGAGGCTTGTTCCAGATTAGCTCAGTGAAATACTGAATTTTAAAATGCTTGGCCTGAGAGTATGACAACGCCCCCATGGATGCCTTCTTCTTCTCTTTTGATTAAGAGCAATTAAGGGCTCTGAATGAAATCAGACACCAGTTATTGAATTATTCTGCACTGGTGATTATAGATGCCTTCTAATACACATCCCAGTTCCATAGTAGATAAGGGACACCCTGTCCCTTCTTATCCCAAAGCCCTTCACGCGTACTCTATCCGGGCAGGGCCACAACTCCCCTCGTTCTTCCTCTCAGAAGATGGGGTGGTGGCCTTGGCTTCACTACCCATTTCCAGAGGCTTAGATGACATATAGTCCTTTACTTTGATCTCCATGTTCTTGGCTTTCAGAGTGGCCATGTGCAGCTTCTCCAAGAAATCTGGCATGCCTGTTGGGAGAGAAGGAAATTTGGGTAGGCTGATACACAAACAAGAAGGCTCAAAATTAAAAGGCCTTATTTCTTCCACGGCCTTTTCCTTCTTACAGAGATCACAGCCTGATACCCGTAATAGCCGCTTCCCAAAATGTAGGGCATGAAAACAACCCATGACCTATAAGCCCCTTCAAAAAGGGGTACTGATCAGGCCATATAAATTCCAAAAGGCTCTCTTTCAGGTAATTAAGGTATCATTGATTAGTGGCACAGCTGAATAACTGCCAATTTTATTTAGACAAATGTCAAACAGAAACATCTAGTCTCCTCTCCATTCTCCCCGAGGTGTAAGAAGCTGCCTATAGAGAACCAGAAGAAAGAAAATTCCATGAGGATGTTTTTTAAGGCAAGAAAATGGAAGAGAAAGGTGTAGCTTTTGTTGAGACAGGTGGTGGCCCCTTTCTCTAGGTGACTGTCCTACAACTACCACATTTTCTATGCCAGATTTTATGGCCTCCAACACTATCTAAGAAGAAAAATTTCAAATGTATTAATGTACACAGTCCATACTTAAGACATCAGCAAATGTTGTTCTTAAAACTCCCCTCTGAGCAAAAGTTCCCTTCTGCGACTCCGTAATTCTCATCCCTCCAAACTCCAGCTAGAGGCTGTGATTTCTTCATAGTATTCAAGAATGAACTTGAAAGGATGGTTACCTTTCCCACAAGGGTTCCAGTGAGACCAGTATTGCTCTTCTTGATGCCATTAAGAAACTAGAGAAAAACAATATGCTCAACCCAAGTTCCAGGCCTATATAAAAGTGCCCACTCACCACTGGAAACCATCCAACTAATGCAGTAACGAGGAAACACAGTCTGAGGATTGTCACTGTATGTCAGCAAGTAGTCAAAGCCATTCTGCAAAAGAAAACAGCAAAGATGAAGGGATAGAAACTGCCATTTTTTTACCCTGCACAGAAAAGGATTAACACTGAAGCCCTGACAGGTTGTTAGCCATAAAAAAGGCCTACTTGATGGGTTGGCCCCTTTCTGGTGTCTGGGGGGCTCCATGTGCCTCGCTTGTTTGTATAAATCATGCAGTTTATGGTGAACACCTGCTTTCTTTCTGGGGGTCTGGAATTTGGGTACCTGCTAGGTAGGCAGAGGGTACCTCTACCAGCCGTCAATAGACATCTTGGTTGCTTAGTTTCCCATGGCCTTCCTTGAGCAGAAACATCACACGTGCTGCTGCACTTTTGTTGCTGGAGGAGGATGTGCTCGTGGCCCTCACAGTAGAATGAATGGAGAAGCCTACATGGCGATGCCTCCACTCTGCCTGCGTCTCTCCCTTGTAATCCTTACTACATCACTGTAACAAATCTTAGCCACGAATACAACTTTATGATGAATCCTGAGTCCTTCAAGTGACTCCTCAAATGTGGACATGGTTTGAGGACCCCAACACACAACCCCAATGTTTAAGATCTTAACTCTTTACCAAAATGGTATTAACTCTACTTCCACTACTACTACTACCAGCAAACATTTATATAGCTCTTAACTATGTGCCATGAACTGCTTCACCTCCTCACAACGATAGCTCCTAGCCCCCATTTTGCAGATGAGGACACTAAGCACAAAGAGGTTAAGTAACTTTGCCCAAGGTCACTCACATAATCAATGAGAGCCAAGATGACCCCAGAATCTAACTGTGGGACCCATGCCCCCACCCTTTCTGGCTCAGCCCTCTTATTGCCTGATAAAGTAAGAGACAGGGAATTAAGGAGAGTTAAGGTATCCATCTGATCCTAGAAGTCTGAACCTCTTATTATGTTCCACCCAAAGGGGTAAGAAATAACCAGTTTTATGTTTGCACTTTTCAAAGGAGACTGGCCACAACTCCAGATGGTAGACGTACAACTTTTAAACCCTCACGCCTTTACATCAGAGTCCATCTTCTTTTTCCCGTGAGTGAATTGTTTAATCTTTTATTCATTTACTCAACATGTATCTAAATATCTGCTATGTTGACTGGCACTGTGCTAGGTGCTGTACAGGAAACAAAAATGTGCTAGTCCTTGCCCTTGGGAGGTTCCAATTAATGGGATAAATAAGTACTGTACAGAGATGTAGACTGAATACTGTGGAAGTAAAGGAGGAGAGGTAAAGTCTACACAATGAAAATAGTTGCAACACCCACCGCAAGGGTTGGTTATAAGACTAAATGAGTAAATACATGTAAAAGACTTTATTCTTCCTTTAAAACACTTAGACTGGGAAGTAAAAAAGAAACCTGGGTTCTCACCCAATACTGCTTACATTTAAAAAGGAAGCAAAAAACAAAGCAACAGTTACCTAGAGGAAGAAGGAAGGGACTGGGTGGAAGGAACAGGGATACAAGCTAAATAAATTACTCTGAATAGTTCTTACTTTATAGATTTTACTTTTTTTTGGAAAAACAAATTTTTTCATAATTCAGTAAGACAAAATTGAATTTAAAAAGTGTTATCTATAATTCAAAAGTAAAGTAAAAGTAAACAAGGAACCTACTATGAACTGAGTTGATAGGAAAAACTACAAGGAGAGGACCTACTTCAAATGACTTAAAAACTCAGTATTTTGTACAAAGTGTACATATCCTAAGGACAATAAGACAAATTTTTAATCATCACATTATTGGTGATTTCGTTGGTAATATTCTGAGGCTGATGTGTGTGTTTTTCAGGTTAAAGCAAATGAGTAGTTGTGTCGGAGTAAGTTGAGAACTGAGTTTTTCAGCAAAGGAAAGATAGATATATAAGATATAAAATATAAACTCTACAGTCCTGAAATCAAATTAAAAGTATTAAGATTTATCTTTAAAATAAACAAACCAACAAAACTTTCTACTTAGTTCTATCCTCTGAAAAGGCCTAAAAACAACAAGTAAGCCAGTAGCTACCATTATTCCTAGAAGCCAAGCTGCAGTATTTAAATGACATTTGCTTAAGAGGAATCAGGGCTCCCTGAAGAAATGCTCATCTCCAGGTTTAAGCTAAAACTATACAAGATGAACCAGGAACACCTAACAGCACCAGCCAACAAAGGGCATTCCTGAGGTCAAGGCAAAAGGACTCGAACCAGTAAGATAGGGCTCTTGATGGCCAAAACAGGCCAATGTAAGCATCATTAAGAATAACTGGATGGATTAAAACTAACCAAGTATGTTTATATCTGTGGTCTCCTAATGGTATTTCTTTAAAAATAAATAAATAAATAATAAAACTTTACCTCTGAAGGATCCCGAGTTGAACGAACCAATTCATTATTTTGAAAACTTGTAAACAAAAGAAACAAATCAAGCATTTCTCCCTCCATCCCTTCCTACTATAGGAAACCAAATAGTTGATGAGGATAATTTTCTCTAAGGCATTTCAACAAATAAATGTAAGTAAATGAAGAAAGAATGAAGGAATTATAATTCAGCATTTTGTAACCCCTAATGAAATAGTACATCTGAGCAATGATCACCAGTTGTTCTAAATTCACAAAGGGACAATCAGACATCACATGACTTTTAATAAAGCAGTCCTGCCCCAAACCACCACCCAACCCGATTCCCTTCAAGACTCTAGATCCAATTTCCAGTATCTAGGAAATACAGGGGACAGAGGAACATGTTAAAGGACACTACATACTACAGACAAAGAGCCCTGTTTCTTCAACAAACACAACTGCAAGGAAAAAAAAGGAGGGAATTTACTGATAGCAAGAGACTCAAGACACAGGATGAACACATTTCAGTGTCTGTATCTTACCTTGTTCCAGATTTAAATAAACCAACTACAAAAATATCCACGGACAATCAGAGAAATCGGAACACTAACTAGGTATCTGATATTAGGGATTATTCTAATAATGAGATTATGTTTTCAAGAATCTTTTTTTTTTTGAGATCAGTACTAAAGTATCTATATAAGAATTCTTCTACAGGTTCTTCTATAGCAAACCTAGAATTTGCTTCAAAATAATCAGTGGAGTGAGAAATGAACAAGAAAGAGTACAGATAAAACAAGTTCGGCCATGAGTTGATCACTGCTGGAGGTGGGATGGATACAGAATAGTTCACTATATTATTCTATTTCTTTATCTTTTGCATACATTTCAAATTGTCCACATAAGAAGTACATCAAAACACCATACATTGGCTCAAGGACCTACTTTCCATTTGGAAAACCCCCACTGGATGCCTGGTTTTCAAGGACCCTCCATACAAGGTCAGTGATATGTATTACTCCCAACCTCTCTACCTTCCTTTCTAAGATGAGTCTCTGAACACATCCATGACCCATTCCTATCTCTCTTTGGCTGAATCCTGTCTCCTACCTCCTGTGCCCTTCCTGTTTTCCTCTATCCAGTTTTTTTGTAAGAACCAACTAAAGCCTCACCTTTTTCATAAGAGCTTACCACAAATACATTAAAAGAATTATGTAATTTCTATTGTTTGCCCACCCCAGCTGGAAGAAATTATTTATTGGGTGCCTACTAAATGCAACACACTCTGCTAAACTATGACTTGGCTGCTTCCTGGTCATGGTTTCTAAAGGCAGTAATGCTAGAATTCAAGTCACTTTTTTCCAAATAGGAAATACATGAACAAGGTTCACATTTCAGAAGCAACATAAAGGAAAAGAGCGAGGCACAAGTCTGTGTCTCACACTGCCCCCAGCCTAACCTGGACTCCCCTCTTCCTAAAGGTAACTAGCTTATGTGACTAAACAAAAGGCTCGTGAAATATGCTTACACTGTTTCTATTTTTTTTTAAGTCAGCCATAGTGCACTAAATTAATTTTGTCTTCCTCTAATTAGTAACCCATGACTTGAAAAATACTGCTCTAAAAATAGTACAGAAGTAAACACAGGATCCCCCAGTAGTCAAACACCACACTGCTGGAGGTGAGCCACCATATCTTTGTCATATGTAAGTAAAGTCCCACTTCAGATGGTTTACATAAAAAAACCTGGTTAAACAACAAAACCATACTAAAAAACACAGTTCACACAACTTTAAAACAAATACAAGCTGGGAGTGACACATATCATTGACCTTGTATGGAGGGTACTTAAAAACAAAGCCACTATAACACAAAACTTAACCCAAAACAGAAACCACTGGAATCAGTATGTACAGTCAACAGAGATTCTGCTAAAAAACAAAAACAAAACACCTAAGTTGAAGAAAATATTCTCCTCAAAGTAAGGTCATAGAATTATAAAGAGAGCATTAGTCTAACCCTCTCATTTTATAGACAAGGAAAGAGAAGTCCAGAAAGTTTTAAGTGTTCTGCCCACGGTGTGGGCAGATTTTGACAGAAAAGGTACTTGCTCTAGTTCCTAAGGCTGCTGCTAAGGACAGGCTGATGAGTCGGGGGCCATCATCTTCTGTCTCTCAGATAAATGGGAGCCAATGGGCCATCACAACTTTACCTTGGGGTACCTTATAAGTGTACTTGCCCTACAGCAGGGGTCCCCAAAGTATGTTTCTCAGACCAGGAGCATCAGCCTCACTTGAAACTTCTTAAAAATGCAAACTATCAGGCCATATCCCAGCACTATATTTGAGCAAGCTTGGTGGATTCTGATGCATGCCAAGGTTGAGAACCACTGCCCTACAGCAACCCTAGCCCTTTCCAGTTCACATAAAAGGCATTCTGTGAGAAATCCCAAAGCCACTGCACATCACCTCTTGGATGATGTAAAACTCACCTCATCAAATGACTTGTGGGGACGGATAACCATTTGGGACTCATATGATCTGACCCTTACAAATTCTGGAGACTCTGGTACACTAGGGTGCTCCACAGCACTGGCAGGGAAAAAAGTTAAGGAAAACTCTTAGTAATGTCTATATATAAAACAGCATGGAGCTAAAGTTAACAGGAAAATCTAAAAAGTGGGCTCTAATTTTTAAAATAGAACAGGGGAATCACTAAGATGAATGAATACAAACAAGTTCTAACAACAAAGGGAGGTAGGTCCCTTGGCAATTCCTGGCCCATTAGGTCTTGTGTTGAAGAAGAAAGCACGTCTTTTGTTAATTATCAACAGTAGGTACTGAAGAAATAATTTAATGAAAGCTTTTATCCTTTCCAACTCCCCAGAGAGTCCACCCATCACAGTCTACTCCTACTCTAGCTGGCATGGATGGGGCCCTGGCTGCACACGTTAAGGGCACTGAGAGTACATGCAAACTCCCACCAGAGACGTGTGTGAATGAAGGACACAGCACGAGCCACAAGTAACCATACATACCGTGACACCAACACCATCACGTTGTTCTCCCGATCTACGCTATACCGCCGAACATAAACATAATCCCGTGAGTACATTGGATACTAAAGAAAAAAAGGGGCAGGGTCAGTGTTCTGCTTCACATGGATGTGATAAAAGTAAAACAAGTACTAAGTACTCACAGGAAAATGGGTCACCCAGTGAAGAACCTCAGAACCACTAACCACGTCCCTCTCAATCACTTCCAGCTTGATTACCAGGGCATCCCACTTTTTTCTATACTCTGTATCCAGCTGTGGAAAGAGAAAACAACTTCAAGACCCAAGAGATCCAAAACAAAGCTGCAGAAGACTTCTCCAGATGCTTGGGCCTCTGACTCAGGGACCTTATTCTGAAACAGTGACCTGACCTAAAGACAATGCCAAAGTGTGTAAGACCTGGCTGTGTTTACTACCGGTAAGCCTTTTAAAACCCCTTCTTATAGGCCAATGCCATTACCTTGAAAGTGAATGTTAACAAGAAAAAGACAAACCAAAGGAAAGTATAAGAAAACTTAATAGACACGTATGCCATTACCTTGAAAGTGAATCTTAACAAGAAAGAAAAAACCAAAGGAAAGTATAAGAAAACTTATTGACACCTTTTAAAATGCTAAAAAAAGACAAAAAGTCCAAAAGTACACGCAGATACCTCAAAGAATTACAAGTAGCCTATTTTTTTCAAAATTTCTAGCATCACTAATAACTAAGGAATTTCAAAATAAGATGCACACACATCCAAACCAACAAAAATTCAATGTAATTTGACAAAATTCAGAGCTTAAGCAAAAGGGTGCACTTGCATATTACCAGTGGGTGTTTAGTCATCAAACTAGTTACCAGAAGTTCAACAAAGCAAATGAAAAATCCAGGAAGGAAAAAAATCTTTTCATAGAACTCTGGGGGATCCCATCCCCAATTTGGGATCAGTCTTTGAACAGATACTCTTCCTCTTTATTAAACAAATACCTTCACTGTGGAAATGTTCCATTATTACTAAATCCCGACTGGATCTGTAACAAAGGGGAAATGCTATGAAGAATATTACTGGGTCAACAGACAAAAACTAGAACAACAAAGAGAAGATTATGTTGCATCAACGTTAAATTTACTGACTCTGATAATGGAACCATGGTTAGTTAGGAGAACATGTCTAGTTTTGGGAAATCCATACTGAAGGATTTTGGAATAAAGGCTACGTATGTAACTTACCCTCATACTGTTTAGGGAAAAAAACCTTTAAACCTTGTAAAATAAAAGCATTCTAATCCATTCTTCCATTTGATCTTCCCAAAAGCCCTGTGAGGGGGCAGAATCAGCGTCATCCCCACTGGACAAATAAATTTAAGTCAAATGTTTACCAATGCTCTTCAGCATGAGACAATAGACAGATGTACTGAAGCCAGTGTCTTCTGAGTCACTGAAATTACACATGGGGATGGTAGTAGATGGCTTAGAGGCTTCAAATCTGGGAAGAAAAATTTACTCACCTGAACATTGAAAAACTGCCGGGGTGTCACATCTGTATAGGTTCCAAAAACTAGAATGACAAGAAAGAATAAGGGATGTGTCACATTCTCTTATCCTTATCACTCAGATGCATTTCAGTTATAGAGTACTGAGAGATCTTAAGGCAGATTCTGAAACTAGAAGTCCTACTGGGGCAGCAAAGTAAGACAAAGAAACCTATAGCAAAGTCTAGCAACAAAGACACTGAGACTCTTTGTCACCTGGGAGAAGAAAAACAACACACAGTAGAACATGGCATATTTTCTGAGAAACCACCAGAACAGAACAGCTTGAAGAGTATGAGGAACAGAAGCCCTGCACACCTGGGCAACCACGGAGCACAGAGAGCAGCCAAGCTGGGCTCACCTCTGTACTGGTAAAGGGGGGTGCCTGTAATAGGGCGCCGCCACAGCTTAAAGTGTTTCTTCTCCATCACCATTTCCCATGGTTGCTCTTTGGTCTCTGAATCTTCATTCCCTTCAGTTCGGGACTTTGGTTCTGGAGGGCGGCGTTCAACTCCAGAACTCTGAAACATATGTGACACTTCTTCCAACCGTTTCATCTCATCAATGGACCTGGAAAGGAGAAAAACGACAGGCATGGTGCAGATGACATGGAGTCAGCCCCAAGAAATGAAATGTCCACACAGAGACGTGTGTAAAAATGGTGTGGGTTTAAAAGAGTATAAAACATGGTGAAAAAAACATGAGTTCCCAAGTTTGAAACCCAGTCCAACGCTCATTAACTAGAATATTATAATTATTTAACCAGTCCCTATTTCTTAATCTATAAAATGGGGATAATAGTACCAACCTCAAAAGTGGATTGTAAAAAATAAACTTATATCCAAAATGTTTAGTAAATCGCCCTTAATTAGCCCTCAAATGTTAACTGTTAAAGTTATCTTTTGCCCATTTTTTATTGGGTTTTCTTCCTATTACAAGAGTATATACTTTTCCTCCTCTCTTCAAAAGAGATACAATTCACATAAGAATCATCTTTTTACACTACACAATTCAGTGTTTTTTAGTATAATCACAAGGTTGTGCGACCATAACCTCTAATTGCAGAACATTTTCATCATCCCCAAACGAAGCCTATACCCATCAGTCACCACCCATTCCTGCCTTCCCAGCATCCCTGACAACCCTACTACTGTCTGTACTATTTTGTCTTTATGGATTTGCCCGTTCTGGACATTTCACATAAATCAAATTATACAATACATGGTCTCTTTTATTTGGCTTTTTTCACTTAGCGTATTTTCAAGGTTCCTTCATGCTGTACTTTATGCCTTTACATGACTAAATAATAGCCCATTGTATGGATATATCACATTCTGTTTACCTATTCATCAGGGAATGGGCATTTAGGTTGTTTCCACTTTTTGGCTATTATGAATAATACTGCTATGAACATCTGTGTACTTTAAGTTTTTATGTAGACAACAGTTTTCAGATCTCTTAGGTAGATTCCTAGGAGTGGATTTGCTAGGTCATGGCAATTTCTGTCTAACTTTGAGGAAGTGCCAACTTATTTTCCAAAGCAGCTGCAACATTTTATATTTACACCAACAATGGCTTGATATTCTTGCCAACACTTTTTATTGTCCATCTTTTTGATTCTAGCAATCCTACAGGGTGTGAAGTGGTACCTCACTGTGGTCTTCAATTTGTAATTCTCTAATCACTAATGATGTTAAGCATAATTTCATGTGCTTATTGGATATCTGTGTAACTTCTTCAAAGAAATATCTGTTGAAATACTTAACCATTTTAAATCGGGTAGTTTTTTTATTGTTGAGTTGTCTAAGAGTTTTTTATGTACTCTGGATACTAGTCACTTATCAGAAAGGATTTATATTTTCTCCCATTCTGTGGGTTATCATTTCACTGTCTTGATAGTAACTTTTGATGAACAGAAGTTTTTAATGCTGATTAAGTCCAATTAATCTAATTTTTCTTGGACTGCTTATATTTTTGGTGTTATAGCTAAGAAACCACTGCCTAATCCAAGGTCATAAAGACTTATATTTTCTTCTAAGAATTTTAGTTTTAGCTTACATTTAGATCTTTGATCCATTTTGAGTTAATTTTTGTGTGTGGTGTGAGGTTGGTGGGGGGTGGGGTCTAGATTCATTATTTTGCATGTGCATCTCCAGCTGTCCCTGCCACATCTGCTGAAGACAATTCTTTCCCCATTGAATTGTCTTAGCACCTCTGCTGAAAATCAACTGACCATAAATGTAAGGATTTCTAAACTCTCAATTTTATTCCAACATATATATTTATCCTTATGCCAGTACTATACTGTCTTAATTGTAGTAAGTTTTGCAATCAGTATGGGTGAGTACTCCAACTCTATCCTTCTTTGTGAAGACTGTTTTGACTACTCTGGTTCTCTTTCATTTCCATTAAGTATCATGATCAACTTGCCAATTTCCACAGAATGGCCTACTATGATTTTGACAGGGATTCTGCTGAATTTATAGATTCCTTTGGATAGTATTGCCACATTAACATATGAAGTCTACCATTCACAAACACAATATATCTTTCCATTTATTTGCCTTTAAATTTTTTTCAATGCTTTTTTGTAGTTTTCAGTCGTGTCTTGCATTTCTTTTGTTAACTTATTCTTTAGTGTTTTATTCTTTATCCGTTGTAAATGAAATTGTTTCCTTAACTTTATTTTCAGATTATTCATTGCTAGATATAGAAATGATTTTTGTATACTGATCTTGTACCCTGCAACCTTGCTGAACTCATTTATAGCTCTACTAGATTCCTGTGGATACCTTAGGATTTTCTAAATACAAGATCATATCAGCTGCAGAGACAGTTTTACTTCTTCTTTTCCAAACTGGGTGCCTTTCACTTCTTTGTATTGCCTCATTTCCCTGGCAAGAACATGCAATACAATATTGAACAGACGTGGTAGGGCAGACATCTTTGTCTTTTTTCTTATCTTAAGGGAAAGCATTCAGTCTTTTAACACTAACTATACTGTTAGATGTGTTTTTTTGTAGATGACCTTTATCAGGTTGAGGAAGTTTCCTTCTATTCCTAGTTTGCTAAATGTTTTTTTTTAATCATGAAAGGAGGTTGGATATTGTCAAATGCTTTCTTTTTGCATTTACTGAGATGACCATTGTGGTTTTTGTCCTTTATTATATTAATAAATTGATTTCATCAATAAACCAATGATTGATTTTTAATTTATTAATAAATTGATTTTTATATGATGGACTATTCTTGCTTTCCTGGGATAAATCCCACTTGTTCATGATATATAATCCTTTTTATATGTTGTTGGATTCAGTTTTTTAGTATTTGGTTTAGGGCTGCACAAAGCTTTAAAACATTCAAAACAATACTATGTATCACACTACATGTCATTATATATCACTTAGGGATATATACATATGTAATAAAGACAGATGGAAATGAAATATAACAAGTTAGAATAATCTGGGGGAGAGAGGAAATTTCAACTGTAAAGGATACAGAGGAAGCTTTAGCTGTATTTATAATATCCTATTTCTTAAAACTCTTTTTGTAACATTCACATTATTCTTCAAACCTCTAATATATCTGAAAGATTTCATAATAATTTTTTTTAACATGGCTTGTATTTTCCCCTTAACCTTTAAATAGCAGACAGGAAAAAGAAAGATTGCTGGCTGGCTATGTTATATACAATTCTTCTGTGATCCAAGACTGAAGACACCAACTACTGATACATGCTCTGAAATGCCTTTTTACTCCTCTTCAACCTTCCAAAAAACACAAGGTTCAAGGTTAACATCTATGCAGAGTTAACCGTATACATTTACTTTCATTCCTCTACAGAAACATATCACATTACAATTAATCTATCTTTATATCCACCTCCCTTACTAAACTGTGAATTCTCTAATGGCCCAGAATCAGTCTTCTTCATATTTGTATTTCTAGCTTCTAACAAGTGCCTGGCAAACAGCAGTGCTCAACAAACGTTTACTGAATTGAATAAATAAGTATGGAACTAGGTCTCAGTAATTCAAATTTTTATTAGAAGATTACATTGATATAGTACTTTAAAAGCCAAAAATTGACAGGTATATACTGGTAACTCAAGGTTAAAAGTTTAGAGCAAACCACAGTGTAGTGAATGTAGGTCTATATTCTAATTTCAGCTCTGCCACCTACTGTGTGAGTGTATGCATATCATTTTACCAGACAAGCCCTCCCTTTTTTCTAGCTGTAAAGTGAGGAGATTATTTCTTCAGAGGTTTCTGTTAGCTCTAAAATGCTAATTTTCTGAATTTTAAACTTCAGACTTAGATAAAAATACTTATTTAGGGGGACATTTGGGAGAATCACAAAATAGGGGGATGCAGTCCTCTTAGCCCCTAGCAGTCAGAGCACAGTTGCTAGTTTAAGTGAGGTTAATTAATTAGAGACTTCTGCTAGAGGCTTTAACTCTTGAGGAATGTAAGGCACAGGGTCTTTGGCAGATTATTCCGTGATCCTGAGGGAGAGTCCAGCAGCACAACAGATCTGGCAGAAACAAAACCAGCACTACCCTAACATTATTTCCACTGCACGTCCTGGGTATTCTCTTGGCCAACCTTTCCCCTGACATTTGTCAATATTCTCTGAGTGACCTAACACCTTTTGGATTAATTTCTTTTTGGCTTAAGTTAACCAATATCAATTTTTTTGTTTATAACCAAGAACCCTAACCAGTACAATTTATATTGATGTTCTGATGAAGAGGTTTAACCATTTTTTAAAAGTTTTAATTAAAAGTTGCAAAACAGGACGGCCTGCTACCACTGCAAATATGTACAGAAATAGGGAAGGAACTTCAAAGTAGGCAATAAGCTCTTACAGAGGAGAAAGCAAAGCAAAGCAAAACCACCGCTGGACTTGCCCAGAACACAATTTAGGCATCACCTGGCACCCACTATGGCACTTTTCAGGACTAGGAAAGCATCCTTCGGTAAAATTAAGCACCACTCTTGAATGTCATACTTATTACATAACAAAGAGGGGCAGGAATGTCTTATTAAAAACATATCAGAGGCTCGTAAAATTACATAGTAACAAGGTTTTAAGAAAATTAAACTATACTATACACAATATTTTTAATGGCCTTCTAAGACTCAAGATGATACAGAACTTCTGACCCAATTGCTTAATCAGCCTCTCCTTACACAATTAAAGGTCACTAGGTGGCTTTGACTAAAATTATAAGACTAAGTCCCAAGAAGGGGATAAAAATGTCTTGTGAAGGCATGACATTCATTCTTTGAATAGCACAACATGAATGCTGGAACAAGATTGCAATATGAAAATTTGAATGATTGTTATGTCCCCAGGCTCAAGAATTTCTAGAGGGTCTGAACTTTTAAATGCCACATAACAGATGTAATTAGCACACAGGTACACAAAGTCACTCATTATCACATGTTAGTGATATCACGTATGTTAGTGAGGAAGGAAAAACCTCTCACCATATATCCCTTTAGCCTGCTGTGCCAAATCTTGTTTGGATGGGATGGGTGTCTAAACCTCATCATCAAAGAGACTTGAGTAGTAAGAAGAAAGGAAAGGACAAAAGAGATTATTACCAAAATAGTAACAGAGCCAGCAGATTAGCAAGAAGATCAAGGGAAGACAGTCAATGCTTCCCTCTCCAAAACTAAAGTCATTTCAATATTTGAGAAAGGCTGGAGTGCTATGGAAAATAAAGGCATAAAAGCACGAAAACAGAAAAATAGGTACAGTCACGTTTGGCTCATGTCATGAGTGTAGTAGACATTGACACGAGGATCCAAAATAATTCAAATGAAGCCATCCCCATTATCAGTAATTTCAGTAACACAACTGCCTCATTTCACATAATCCCCTCCTCAAATCACAAATCATTGTCAAAGTTAGAGATTTTCAAATACAACAGTTAGGGGACACACCTAGAAATAAAAGACATCAACTATCTCATTGCAATTCTGGACCAACTGGTTAATAGCCAAACAATGAAGACAATCTCAAAAATTCAAGTCAGCTTCTACGTAGTTCTGATAACCTAAATTGGGTATATCAGTAAAATACACTCAAGTGACAGTGGCAAAAAATAAATAAATAAGAAAAAGTTTAAGCCAAAAGGACTTTTTGTTGATAATTTAGTTTTAATAGCATATTGAATGGTGAAAGTATTCTGAATGCCCCAAAGATATAAATGGGAAAATGGCCAACTTTCTTTATGAAAATTTACTGGCACTTACTCAAATTTCTAAAGTAATGAACTGTAACTTTTTAACAAAGGGGAGGTTAATGGGACATTTTCCCTGAGCCTTTCATGTTTCTTAACTTCCTTCCTCTTTCTGTTCCTGTAATTTTTTAAAAAATGTTCCAATACAATAAAAAATTACTACTGTATTTTTCCCAAAGATTTGCCCTGGGCTCACAGACTGCCAGCACCAAAAATAATGAATGATTAGAGGTTATTTTGATTGTTATTTTGTTTAACTGAAGTTTAATTTGTTTAATTGTTAATTGTTATTTTATTTTGTTTAACTGAAGCCAATTGGGCAAGAATACTAGACCAAATACTAAAAGATCTGATTTCTATATCTGACACCACCATCAGGGAATCACTCACTTTGTACCAGTTACTTCTCAAATTTTCTTGTTGTTGATAGATTAATGAGATCCTATTTGTTAAGACATTCTTAAGCACAAAAGAATAGAAAGCAAGGTCATTCTTTTTCACTCTGAAAAGAAACTCAAATTACGTAAGAAAAAACACGTGCTACTTTAAATCACACATTCAAAGAAATATCCTGCACACCCCATCCCTGTTTAACCAAGACAGCAGTATCAGAATTAGTTTGTACCAGCACAAGTTGGTACAGACACAGCACAGAAGAACCAAAGGCTATGATTTAGAAGCCACGGGACAATCATGGTCTTCTTCCATTAACGTGGAAAAGAAATGCACTTGTCCGGAGGCACTCTCAATTGTGCACCACTATGGAAGCTACCCCAAATCATCTAACTAGACCAAAGTCTAAGCTTTTCTCAGCTACCTACAACAACCTCAGCAGTGCCTCCTTTAAAGCAAATAAACACCAAGCAAAAAATGTTTTAAAAAGTTAAAAATTTTTACCTGTATCCAGGGTATTTTAATATAAACATGACAAATCTATAGAACCATTGTACAGTCAAGATATACTTGAAAAAATAATGTTAACATTTTAAAACATTTTATCAAGGTAACATTTTTAAAAATCCTCAAAATGGATAACTTGATCAAATTTTAAGTATATGACTGAAATCAATAATGAACTGGACAGTGAAGTGTTAAGTGAGGAACCCTACTATAACCCGGGAGTGGGTCAAAAATGGCACCTTAGTGTTCTGACACTCATCTAAGCTTCTGAAATTCCCAAGCGGGTTAACCAAGAGCAGTATCTCTTTAAGAGCTGGATTAGAACCAAGTGTTCCAACAGTCCCAGGTTTCAGAGCAACCAAGAGAAGCAAACAAGAAACCAAGAGAGGCCAACAGAATGAATAATGAGACTGGACATCGAGTGGTCTACCTCCTTTTGCCACAGTGGGCAGTGGTAACTGACTCCAATGTTTATCACATTCATTTCCTAGCTCATTTTCCCATCTAGCTCCTGCACAGACCTACTAAACAGAGGCTCCAGAACAATCATCCATAAAAACACATGAAGTAAGCTGAAAATGTCATCTACCACCTAGGCCCCAACACTATTCAACTTAGACCCCTAAAACATCTTCCCTCTCATGTGCACCTACCTAGTCTTTTGTCTTTCTCCTCTTCCCCAAACAGATCCAACTGGGGATTTTCCCCTCAAACCTCACCACCGCACGTAAGTATTTTGTCATGAAAAACAATGAAAATTCAAAAAAGACAAGAAAAAAAACCCCACTTGGCCTTGATATATAAACTATCATATATTCTTGGACTCAATATTAAATTTTAAGTAATAATATCAATATTAAGTAAATTTAAATAATGGTAATGGTAAATATTTAATAAATAATAATAATAAATAATAAACATTTACCATAAAAAACAATGAAAATTCAGTTATTGATAACTTCTCAATTTAAAAGTTTTCTTTGCATAAATTGTTTTATTTCTCACACCTAAGACTGCTTAATAAAACCAAATGTACAAGCAGGAAAGGAGAACTAAAAGAAATTAGGCAAACTCCCTATCATGCTTTGGTATCTTAATTGTTTTTGTCAATCAGGCTGCTTTTATGATTTTAAATTACATTTATAAAACAGTCATCTTCCCTACTAAGAAAAATATTACCAGTTCTTAAGAACACACAACTCATAGTCCTGCCCAAATAGCTGCCTGGCATCTGGGCACTACACCTTCAAACAGGTCACAGTGTTAACTTTTTAAGTATTTCCATTTTTAACCTTACCAAAATGTGGAACAACATAAGAAATATCTAGAATAAGTAGACTTGTGGGGATTTATGAAGGGGAGGAGGCTGAAATCACACAGTTTCAGATTTTAGGGGGCAGAGGTTGTTGTGTGTGCACAGAGAGAGCACAGGGTAAGAATATCTGTTAAAAAGAAAACAGAAACAATGTAAAGCAAGAGGAAAAGCAAGATTTCCTCACAAACTACTTGAAAACTCTAAGGGCTCAGATTTAGAATACATTAACAAATCCAATCAATGGTACTGCACTTTTCGCACAATAGCTCTCGAGGATGACAGTGTGATTTCGGTGCCTAATGAAACAGCACCCCAAAGTCCTAAAGTAGCAAAAAACCGACCTAATTCTTACGGATTACCATGTCTGGGCTATTGGTCTGTTTGAGGACAGCAAAAAACCTTCCAGCCTCCTAATTCTGACACAACAGTAACAATGATAAGAAAGCTCTCTTAGCATTTCTCATTAAATTTTATTTGGAATGAAGTAATTTTGTAAATCGTAACTACACCCTTAGGTCAAGTTTAAAATCTGTTCTGCATTTGCACCTTTCTGGACGTGTTAAGGATTGTGGGCAACGGCCCACACATGCCTTCGTATCCCATTTACTTTTTACAATGTTACTTCTTTAGTGCCCTGCTCCCCAAAGTCTCTCCCCCACACGAACCTACACTTCCAATTACTTCTAACCCGACAAGTCACATTAACACATTGGAGGCTATAAAAAACATGGTTTCCTAAAACAGAGTCAAGCTACTGCATCGCCCTTTCAAGCACCACCGGGGTAAACCGACGACACTCTCCGCAAAGGGAGGCCCCATGTTCCAGTGTCCCAACCTCCAACCGGGAGGGCACGCACCCCAGGCAACAGGAAAGACCTGCCCCCGGGCTCACCTCTGCAACTCCTCCTCCTGGATCCTCTCCTCGTCCCACACGAAGACGCCGGCGAGCGCCGCCATCACGGCCGAGGCATGGCCAGGGCGGCCGCGCAGCCGGCGCCACAGGCGGCCGAGGAGGACGCGGCGCGAGCTCTCCGAGTACAGGCGGCCGTACAGCTGCGCGATCTGCTGCGCGCGCCGCACGCGCAGGCCCGTCACGAAGCGGCACTGATTGGCCAACAGGGCGAGCAGGCCCCCGCCCCGCGCCCCCGCTGCCGCCGCGCCAGCCAGCCAGCCCGCCAGGATGGCCGGCGACCTCCGCGGAAACATACCGCGGCGCGCCACGAGGCGAAAAAGGCCTCACGGAGCTACAGCAACTTGCCCGGGAGAGCGCACGCGACCTCAGAGTCCCCGTTTGGCGGCCCCGAACTCGTCTCACGGTCTAACAGACCCTTCTCTCTGCAGCCGCCGCTGAGGAGGAGTCCCCTCTGGGGGAAGAATCAGTCATGACACAGCCGTAGAGTGGCCCCGCGACCGGGCAGCTCTGTCGACCCTCTGCCTGCAAGGCGCCCTCAAGCCGGCGCCAGGAGCCGCGGTGCAGAGCGCGCGGAAAGCAGCGAGGCGGACGGTTCCCGCCCAGCAGCAGAAGAGCACCCACGCGTTCCGCGTCGGCCACTCGTGCGGGCCCCCTTGCAACCTACCCCGGTCTCCACCATCCGAGCCCTGATTGGGCACGGCCCGGATTCCTCAGTGTTGATTGGTGCTTCCAAGTGCTTGTCATCACTCTTTCTCCGCCTCCTCGCTCAGCGCCCGGGGGCTCCTGGCTAGCAAGGTAGGTGGCGCGGCAGCGAGAGCCCTTGAAGGGCGCCAGGAGGAGTGACCGTGGGACCCTACCGCCGCCGCCATCTTCCGGCCACCGGACCCCGCCCTGCAAAGGGGCGCGGCCAGGTGCCTGGAGGAATCCTGAGTCGCGCTCAATTGTTCTGAGAGGCGGGGGACCGGCTCTTCATTCACTAATTTGAGTCTAGGCGGGAACGGGGCCTTGGTATTGCCTCTGCGGGGCGCTAGGGGTGTCCCGGTTGGGGGGCGGGGCACGGCTTAGACGCCTTCGTAGGATGGAGACCCGGTTGAGGCCTGGCGACAGCTGCCAGGATCACTTTCCTTGCCCTCCCGGTAGCTCTCCCGGAAGCGCCCTGAACCGCGGCGCCTGGAGGGTCCCCGAAGGTCCGAGTCTAAGCGACGCGAGCGCGGACCCATGTGACAAGCTTGGAGCCCAGGACACTTTCTGGAGAGCTACGTGGGCACGTGCCTCTGCGCAGGCTGGAAATGCCGTAGTCCTTTGGGTCGAGTAGTAACTGTACCTCTCCCTTTGACCCTAAAAAGACAACGTGAGACGGTAAAAAGGTTTGCAAAGACCTCGTTTGCACCAGCCATGAACTTCCTGGCCTGGCTGTCTTGAAGAATATTAAATTACTATTCTCACCCGACCGCATTCAAATGAAACTGAGGGATGTCAATAAGGAAACCCCACCCAAAATTGTTACCTTATTATTTTGTGTGCTTATATTAAGTACCTTATTGACTAACAAGAAAAAAATACTGTGAAAGAACATCTTGTGAAAGAAGCTGTGGTCCTTCCAAGGCAATACATTTAGAAATTCCACTTTTACTGTAGTTATTTGAGCAATTTTAGATGGTCTTAATAAAAGATACTTCTCCAAAAAGAGATAAATTATGCTTTACTGGAGGTGAAATTGAGATCTGCCTTACTCAGTTTTGAGCTTACTCTGGGGATTAGTACTGATGTTTATTTTCCCTTGAAAGCAGGTAAGGAGAAATGGATATATAACAGAAAACAGTAATTGCCCCTTTCCCAAGCCAGGCTTTTCTCAAGGATGGTAGGATGGCCACGATGGGGATATGGGAAGAGAGGATGAACTTTCCTATTGTCCAGCCTCCCTTGATTAAAAGGAGCTCACCACTTATGCTTAGTTTTCATTTTGTTTTCTAGTTTTGATTTATTTATCTGAGTTCTCACAAACTCTAGCTGAGCCCCCCCTCCCAGTGCAGCCATTTTTCTCCCTCATTACTGTCTGTTTCCTCTCAGTTCATAAAGTCAAGTCCATCTTCAAAAAAGCTTTGAAAAAAATATACCTTAGTACCCTCTTTCCAGATACTACCCCCTTCTCCTTCCTTTAACAGCTATGACTTTGTTTTTAAAAGGTACATATGTATGTTTGCTATCTCCATTTCTATACCTACCTATCAATTCTTCCTCAGAACTTCAAAAATCAATTTTCTACACCATTCTCTACCATTTTTTTCTTTTGGCCCTAACAGTACTCTCTAGCCTAATCTCCCTTCCAGTCTATTATCAACAAGCTTTTTTTGCTTGTGTATCCCCAGAACAATGTTGAAAAATTTTATTCCGTGTGTGTGTGTGTGTGTGTGTGTGTGTGTGTGTGTGTGTGTGTGTGTGTGTTTTTCGTTAGCATTTTTTAGCAACAAAGTATTTTTTTTAATTAAGATATCATTGATATATAATCTTATGAAGGTTTCACATGAGCAACATTGTGGTTTCAACATTCACCCATATTATCAAGTCCCCCCCAAACCCATTACAGTCACTGTCCATCAGCGTAGTGAGATGCCATAGAGTCACTACTTGTCCTCTCTGGGTTGTACAGCCCTCCCCATGCCCCCCCAACATTACATCTGCTAATCGTAATGTCCCTTCTTCCCCCTTGCCCCTCCCTTCCCACCCATCCTCCCCAGTCCCTTTCCCTTTGGTAACTATTAGTCCCTTCTTGGGTTCTGTGAGTCTCCTGCTGTTTTGTTCCTTCAGTTTTTTTTTTCCTTAGTTCTTATAATCCACATATGAGTGAAATCATTTGGTACTTGTCTTTTTCAGCTTGGCTTATTTCACTGAGCATAATACCCTCTAGCTCCATCCATGCTGTTGCAAATGGTAGGATTTGTTTTCTTCTTATGGCTGAATAATATTCCATTGTGTATATGTACCACCTCTTCTTTATCCATTCATCTACTGATGGACACTTAGGTTGCTTCCATTTCTTGGCTATTGTAAATAGTGCTGCAATAAACATAGGGGTGCATCTGTCTTTTTCAAACTGGGCTGCTGCATTCTTTTTTTTTTTTTTGTATTTTTTTTTAGTGTCTACTTCGTTTATTTATTTATTTTTTTAATATAATTTATTTTATTATCATTAATTTACAATTACATGTGCAATATTACGATTATTAAACTACCCCTTCATCAGGTCCCCCCCACCAACCCCATTACAGTCACTGTCCATCAGCGTAGTGAGATGCTATAGAATCACTACTTGTCTTCTCTGAGTTGCACTGCCCTCCCCGTGCCCCCCCAACATTACATCTGCTAATCGTAATGCCCCTTTTTCCCTCTTATCCCTCCCTTCCCGCCCATTTCCCCCAGTCCCTTTCCCTTTGGTAACTATTAGTCCGTTCTTGGGTTCTGTGAGTCTGCTGCTGTTTTGTTCCTTCAGTATTTTTTCTTTGTTCTTATACTCCACATATGAGTGAAATCATTTGATACTTGTCTTTTT